>VWPU01012312.1:0-421398 GCA_013398955.1 Callaeas wilsoni | reverse complement strand
GGGGCCGTGAGGCGCCGCGGCATGGGGTTGTCACTGCTGGGAAGGGTACAGGCCCCTCCGAGGGAAGGTGCGTTATCTTTCTGACGAGGAAAGGCCGATGGAGTTGTGGCTGTTCAGCCTCGAGAAGAGACGTGGGGACTTCGTTAATAAGTGCTTAAAGTCTTGGTTTCAAGAAGGTGGACCGGGCTCTGCTCGCTGGTGCCCAGCGATAGGGCACGAGGCAATGGAGAGAAACTGATACCCAGAAGTTCTGCCTGAACATGAAGAAGAATGTCTTTGCTGTGCAGTGACCGACCACGGGAACAGATTGCCCAGAGAGTGTGCGGAGTCTCCCTCACTGGTGATACTCCAGGGCTGTCTGGACACGATCCTGTGCCCTGTGCTCTGGGATGGCTCTGCCTGAGCAGGGAGGTTGGACCAGAGGAGCCACTGTGGTCCCTTCCAGCCTGACGCATCCTGTGATCCCATGAGGGTGTGTTTGGGATGACTGTGCCCAGTACGGCCAGGTTTGGGACTGGGGCCCAGTGCAGCGACCAGAGCAGGAAAGGGCTCTCTGGAGAAGGCAGCGCCTGGGAACGATGCAGGCAGCGATGAGTGGAGGGGCTGGGCAGTGTGAGGTGACAGCCTTGAACTGCTGGAGGCTGTCTTGCCTTCTGACTTGCCTTCTGACTTCTTTTTCCATGACTAAAAGGTTTTTTGGTTTTTATTAGGAAATATTAAATTAACCCGAGCTAATAAACCCTAATAAAGCCTGCTGGGATCCCGCTGACTCTTCATAGGCACTTTAATCTGAGCTCCACAAAACGCCTTCTTCATCTACAGGTGAAATGTGTCAGTGTCAGGTTGAACATTAGGAGGAATTTTTTCACAGAAAGGGTTGTCAGGCATTAGAATCAGCTGCCCAGGGTAGTGGTGGAGTCACCATCCCGAGAGGTTTTTATCAAAGGACTGGATGTGGCACTTGATGCTGTGCTCTATTTGACAAGGTGATGACTGGTCACAGGTCGGACTTGAATTTCTCAGTGGTCTGTTCCAACCAAAGTGATTCTGCAGAACCTGTGAGTTAATGCCAAACCTGAGACACCAAACTCAGGCCCACTTGGGGGATGGAGCAGAAGAGCAGAGCCCTGGTAGCTTTATGTCTATCACGTGCACTTAAAATCTGACATCAGTTCACTGTCTGAGCAGAGGTTTCATGAAAGTGAGTCCCAGAAGCCAGATTTATGAAAATTCCATCCCTCAGGAATGACCTAGGGGCTGGTGTGGACACAGGTGTATCATGTCTACAATCTGAAGCAAACTCAACAGGCAGATGGCCTGGTCTTTGGTTCTATGTGCCCCAGCTGAGCATTTCCTTATCTGTTTCTGGTTAGTGTACACTTTAGATAATCCACCTATGAGTAATAGAGAGTTAACCAAATAGCTCACACAAATTGTCCATTTACAATCATGGTTTGAAAAAAAAAATTGCTTAAATTGAGCGATGAGATACCCTTGCAATTTTACAACAGTTCATATTAAATTCACCTGTATTGAAGCATGCAGAGTTAGCATTATATGGAGGCATTATTTATGCTGAACATTATTTATTCAGTAGTTTATGATGAAATAGTTGGATAAACACTTAAATCCCCATCTTCTAGTCCAGGATGTGAGTGGGAACAAAGGAGATTGCTCCTGTCAGGGCTTAGAACTTACACTCCCAAACGTGTTTTTGAAAAAATCAGGACTGAACAACTCCTTTATTGGAATTTAATCAGCAAATAAATTATACGTCTAATAGAGAAAAAAATCTGCAATTTCATAAAAACTGAGGTGCTAGAAAAGTCTGAAATTGAACACTTTTGTCTTTGTCATGACAATTTAAGTAATGTAATATGTTTCAATAAAGAATCCGGAGATGCTATTTTTGATAGCATTGAGCAATAATGTATGGTACCCAGTATTAACCCAGGTATTACTGTGCGCTTGTTCTTTCAGAATATTATATACTGACTTGGGTATTACGATGGAGGAACTGTAATTTCATTTTTAGTTTCATGACTGTGGTTCAGTAAGCACAGCGTTCCCTATTCACACAGACTATTATGGCTGTCTGCATTAGGTTTATATATATAGCAGGTATATAAGCTTTCAGATAATGTCTGTGAATTGCATGCAAGGCTATCATTTAGTGCTATGAGGAGCATTTTCACTGCTTAATATAAATAATGCAGAACCTGCTTCACCATATTTTTGTTGTTTAGATTTAGTGGAAAACCACTGTGGAAATGCAGAGTGTGGAGTAGTCACCAAGACATGATTATTTTTTTTTTTTTGTATCTCTATTGCAGAACATACCTGACCTTTAAAGTACGAGGAGAAGAGATAGAGAGATTCAGAGATTCATTGTCTTCACATCCAGTTGCCTTCTATGTATGCGTGAACCAAAGAAAATTTAGATGAAACAGGTCTCTGAAGCAATTAGAGCAAGCAAGAGCCAGAATTTTTGGATCATGAAGTACAAGATGTGTTGGTGTGTGAGAGGAGGGACAAAATATGAATTATTGTTGGGGAACACGCTTGAAGTGCAGGAGTTTGAGAAGAGCTGAGGAGCAGTCTCAACACACCATCCTCACAAATGAGGAGGGGAGGGAAGTGAAGTGCAAAATAAAAAAGGATAGAGGGAGAGGCTGGTTTCAAAGGTCATTCCTTCTAGACTTGCAGACATTCCTCCCTGTATCTCTCATGGATATGCAGCATTTGAGTGTGCTTCTGTTCTGTCTTCCCCAGGATTCACAAAAGGCTAGATTGTAGCTAAGCTTTTAGCAGTGGTCTATTTAATGCAAAACAACCAGTTTTAAAGAGAACATTGTGTAAGGTTTATAACTCTTTAGAAGCTATCCTGAAGGCTAAATTGTTGATAGTGTTCAAGTGAAAACATTTGAAGACAAAAAAAAAATCAAATTATCACAGGTAAAGCACAATTTTAAGTGTTTTTGCAATCGTATTGTATTTTCATTTTCTTACCTGCGCAGATTACCTTCCAAACCATTTCTTTTTTTTATTTTATAATGTGTTGCTCTAGCTGGGTTTTGATGGGTTGTAGTTTCATTTCAGAGTACTGGAACCAGTGGGCTGAAAGGCATTCCCTCATCTGCATATTGCCTTGTAATTATTCTTAGGTTAGCTACAGAATTTGAGCTCCATATTCACATAGATTTCATAGGGAATAAGTTTATAATAAATAAGTTTATTTGAAAGGTACCCCCCACACAGCATCCCAAAGAATAACAAGTGAGGGTAATAAAGCTGCAGCAAACTCACTAAAATGGTCCCACTGTAGGTGGCTGAGGAATAGGAAACAAGATCATAGGGTGAGTCTGACAGTGCCACTGCAGAGCATGAGTCCTGGTGCACAAGCACCTCTCAGACTGTGATGCTGTCTCAGCCCTTCACTATTTCTCATTCCCTTTCTCTGTTCAAATGTTAAACCAAAAAGAAAAATGTATGGTAAGTGGTGAATACACCAATGGGTGGAGGAAGGGTAACAAAGGATTAAAATAACAATGGTTGGGTCTAAAAAGAAGGATGAAAATAAGGAATGAAAAATAGTGTATTAAAATTGTAGATTGCCTCTTAGGTCACGCAGCTCAGTCATTGCATACAGGCACAGAAGTTCCATTATTGAAATATACTGGAAGGTATCCTGGAAGGAAATGGGATGGGGTGGCTTTGGCTCGGTAGGATCAAACATCCTGGTTGCGCTGTGCAGGAAGCATAGGAGCTCTGCGTGCTGCTGCATCACCAGGCTGTGTGTGTAAATACCAGTTTGTCCTTTTCACTTTCAGATTGTCTGCACCTGTACTGTGCATTGTGGGACTTGTATGGGGCTCAGAATGAAGGAACCAAGTGAAGCCTTAAAACAGACGTTGCATCTTCTGCTCAATGCTGCGGGAAGTCTGGGTGCTGCATTTTAACACTGTATGATAACCGTGACTTGAAAAGTGAAAAGGAGTGTCTAAAACAGAGAAATCTTTAAATAATAACATGGAATAGAGAAAAAGTAGTGGAATAACCAACTTTAAAAAGATTTATAGCAAGAGGCAACACTAGGGGTGCCAGTAGTAACAATAATGCTCCACCTTTTTTGATATCTAACCACTTGACTATGTAAAAACAAAACTTTCAGGAATTATGACATAAATTAATAGGCTGAAAACAACAGAAGGGATGCATCAGTTTACAGGAGAGCTACTGCTACTTCTTGCCAGTGGCCTGCTGTATAATGAGGCAGACAGGGAGTTCAGGTTTCTCAGCAGACGCAGACTGTAGGTCTATAACACTCAGTTCCAACAACGCTGAGAACCCTGATGCTGAGGGTAGAAAGATGATTTTATTGAACTTCTGTCAGAGACGATACAGGACTGTGAATACAAAAAGTGTAAAGATCTGAGCTGTGGGATACAGTGGAAGAAAACAACCTCTCAGAGGCTGGACCTCTTTGATAAGATGTCACTATATCCTCACAAAGACTTTGAAGTCTCTAAAAAATACAGCGAATCTAAATTTGGGAAAGAAGTGTCTAACAGTCTAAAAAAAAAGCTAAATTTACTTGGGGGAAGGAATGGAGGTTAGAGTAGCAGCAAAACAGTGATGTAATAAAAAGACAGCTTCTGTTGTGTCTGCTGAGAAACTCAGTTTATTGTGTAGAAGAACATTCTAAAAAGAAATTAGATTTATTAAATATGAAGCAAAATCTTGAATAGATCAATAATCTTCTGTACATTGTATTTAAAAACATATTTAGCAGCAAGCCAATATATGTAGAAACATTCCTATCAGCAAGCTCTCTAGAGTGTACAGGAAAGTTCCCAGATGAGGAGTTTGCTGAGGCAGTCAGATGTGGAACCTCCATATCCACCATGCTGACCGATAGGAATCTGTGAATTCCACATGTGAGCCATGCAGTAAAGCTCTTTAACTCTTTCCCAGCAGGACTGCAATTCCCATGTGGAAGAATAAAGGCGAGATGTCACTGCCATAAGAGAAATTACTTGGATGCTGATAGAAAAAGCTCTTTTATATGGGGTTCTGCGTGTCCTGCGCAGTATCTGCAAACACGTGAGCATTTTCCAGGAATGGAACCTGGATACTCCTTGAGACTGTTGAAGGCTGTAGCTAAAGAGGCAGTGTTTGCCCCTGCCAAGGGGAAACTGGGCAAATCAGGAAAGCTATAGGTGTTCCCATCACAGCTAATCCATGTTTTAATTCACAGGTTACAAAATGCCTTGTTGCTTCAACCTGTTACAGGGTTTGAAATTGCCTATTGTAATTAATTTCCAAAGCACTAAGGTGAAAGGGCTGCTAATATGTAAGGGGTAATTTTTTCCTGATGAATTTTATGGATTGCAGAGGCAGGGAGATTGATTTTTCTGCCAAATGAAGTATTGATCTAAAAGTAGCTTACTATGCTACCTAGTTTGGGGTCATGGGGTAGTGTTTCTGTGGATTTTGTAGATTGCTTGCTGTGTTTTCCTATTTCAATAAAATCTTTTGTCACGAGGCAGGTTTCACTTTCATTGCAATGGATTGGATGCCGGCAAGTGGTTCAGTGATCATGGAAGTTTATAAAAACCATAACCTTTCCAAGGAGCCTAACAAAGAAGTGCAGCACTGTGTGAAAAAGCTTGTAACAAAACCTGAATGCACCACCAGAGGAAACTGAACTGCCTAAACATAAAGCAGGATGACAACAGTTACTATGGCATTTGGTGCATATGCTCACTGCTCTGTTGTCTAGACAGCATATTTGGGCATTTACAAGTGTGTAAAATAAAGGAGGATTTTTTACCTTAGCTGGTGGCAAGAGCAGTTACAGCTGATGGAGCCGGGCTGTCCCCAGTCACAACTGCAGGCAGACTTCATCACCAGTGCTTTGAAAAGATCCCAGTGCCTCTCTATAAAAAGGCCAAAGTTTGTAAATTTTTTTCTGGTTTTGTTGTGTTGTATGGTGTCAGCTCTCAGACCAGCTGTGAGAAGAAGGAGAATATCTACAAATGCAATCACACAGATGAGACTGTGCTGATTTGTTTTGTAATCTCTTCCCTTTACAATGAAACTACCAGCAAACAGCAATCTTCCTGCACACAGTACTGGCAAGAGGTGCTTCCAGGTGTCTCTTTTGCTAGTTAATGTATCAATTACCAGCTAACGTGTCAATTCTTCAACAACAGAAGTGTAGTCAAAATGTAAGTTCCTGGAATGGAAAAAGCAGACAATGAGTCTTTCTGAGATCCCTTCAAATTACATGCAGGGAGCCTTTAGGACCCCAATGGAAACATTAAATATAATTGATTAAGAGCTGATCATACCCGTGGTGGACTGTAAATAGTCTCCTGACCATATAGCCTAAATACTTTAACAGAATTCCCGCTACATTTGCAAGCAACACCTCCCCTACACAAGGTTTGTAAATCAGCTGCATTACTATTTCCTCTTTGAATGGTGTTTGCAAATTTTATGGAAATTCAAAGAGAAAATGGGCAAAGAGCAAAGTCTGTATCCTCAGGGGACAGTATCTATATGAACAGATGAGTAGGGAGGGTAAAGCCTCATGGTTGCTTTCTATATAGATGCATTTCATTCAGTAAAAAAAACCATATCATTTATTGACTTCATTTCCGTAAAACTTTCTTTAGCCTGTAAGCAGAATAACTCCAAAATGTTTTGCTTATGAAGATTGTTACAATCTGTAATAAAAAAATGTACATACAGCTAACTATCTCCATAAACTCTTGGATATGGACATAGATTATCTCACCTTCAAGTCTTATGTGTGTGCACACATATACACTACAGGTTTTTCATGCTTTGGGAAATAATAATATAAAGCTTTTTTCTATTAGTAGATCTAGGAGGAATCAAAAAGAACTTCCCCATGGCCTATTCCTTTAATAGCTTCTACAAAAACGTGTAGGAATTACCATATTTTTAATTAATATGCATTTGTTATAAAGATCAAAATGGGAATTTCTACAAAAACGTGTAGGAATTACCATATTTTTAATTAATATGCATTTGTTATAAAGATCAAAATGGGAATGCGTTAGCCATCAGCTTGGCTGTAGCAGAGCCTTAAAAAATTCTTCTTTTGCATTCTGCCTCACAGAAGAAATTGGAATAAAATTTCTCCAAGCAACAAGTTCTAGTATCCATCTGATTTAATAAAGTAGCATTTGCAAACTTAGCTGTTAAATTTAGCACTGTCAGGTATAGCTTCTGCTATGTATATTTGAAACTGCGACAATATTGTTTGTCCTTAATAAATGTGTTTTGATGATTTTGTTTCTCTAGGAATGTTGGGAATGTTTTAGTGCATACAAGCAAGTCTACAATCAAAATTCTACCCCAAGAAGTATTTTTATGCTACCAGTCTGTGCTTCAGAAAATGCTGAATTTTTTCTTTAGAAAACCAGTGAAGACCAATTCATTAACAACTGCCATAGAGGAGGCATGTGATTTGTTTTGAGCGTCATTTAGGATCAAAATCCTGTGTACTGTAATAAAAATTGAGAGAAACAAGAGGAAATCTACATGGACAGCTCATTTAATGGCTGTGATGACTTGATGTTTGAAGTAACATGTATCTGAAGTGTAGTATCCTGAGCAAATCACTATTTATTCACTTTGGATTTAGCTTCCTTGGACTTTTAAAGTATATAGCGAGTGTTGAGCTATATACTAAAATGAATCCCTTTGTTACTCAAGGCTACATGTGGCTTACTTGATGGAATTCAGAATTCAAAATCCTGTGTACTGTAATAAAAATTGAGGAAAACGAGGAAATCTACATGGACAGCTCATTTAATGGCTGTGATGACTTGATGTTTGAAGTAACATGTATCTGAAGTGTAGTATCCTGAGCAAATCACTATTTATTCACTTCGGATTTAGCTTCCTTAGACTTTTAACGTATATAGTGAGTGTTGAGCTATATACCAAAATGAATCCCTTTGTTACTCAAGGCTACATGTGGCTTACTTGATGGAATTCAGAGTAGGATTCATGAGAAATAACAGAGTTTGAAGGGATAAATGCTGAGAGTAAACTTTCTTATCTCTGCTGGTTTCTGGGAACACAGTTATTGCAGTGTCTATGGCCCATGGTTCAGTTCTCTACTGAGAGAACTTCACTACTAATCATCCTGCAGACATTAATGCGAGTGCATAATGTAGGAATGCTCAAGTCATGGAGTCTTATTTATAACTGAAAGAATTTAAAAGAATTTTAATATTGCCAATGAATACTCCCCCCAATTCCGATGAAATTTATATCTGTGTAAGAGTTTGTGCGCGTTTCATTCAATAATTGCATCTAATATTGCCAGCCAGGAAAGAAAAACAATAATGTATGCCTGGTATGACACATGCCATGTTTCAACTGAGAACACGACTATTGCCACCCTATAAAACAGAAAATTACTGCAATTAATTCATTACTTCAGAACAACAAATAACTGAGGAATTTGCAAAATACATCAGTCTTCTGTGAAGAAGAGAAGACTTTATTAGGCAGTAATTGTTATGAATTAATCACTTAGCTTTAATGCTAAGTATGATCTTGTGATACAGCATAAAAATATGAGTGCCAGTCAATAAGCAGACAATGAATGGTCTTGAGAAGAGATTCATCTCTTGTCCAGAATTACTGGAGAATAGCAATGACTTTTTATTTTAACCTCTTTTTGGAAGCAGCAGTTCAGTTCATGCTGTCTTACATCAGAAGCACAGGCTTCAGCAGTGGCACTGTGCCTAATGCAAACTTGACACCCCTATATCCTGCAGAAGTGTCTCATTCTTTCGAGGCCAGTGGAAATGATAAGTCAAATATTTCTGGCACCATTTAAAGCACAGAAGATACATGTCCATATATGTGTGTGTCAGTACATGTGTATATATGTGTGTATATATATATATTTAGTGGAGACCTTTACTGATAGAAGATTTATGTTAAAATATATGCTAAATATTATTTAATATCTTTCTTCTGCTGTTTTTTGTGACATTAGGAATTTTGCAATACTTTCCTTCTTAATTCCTCAGATTTCCTCCAGTTTATTCAAAATGGTGAGGAAGTTTCAGTATACCTAGCATTCCAGGAATTTCTAGCCTGCATGCGCAGATTAATTACATATAGCACAGATCAAATTGCATAGAATTGTTAATGTAGCCCAGTCATGCCCTGTTGCATCTGTGCTGTCAGACTGAACAGGTCTGTCTTAATAATCTGAGAGAGGTTGAGAGAGTGAAAATCGGCTCCATAAAATCCCACCCAAATGAGAAAATCAGTCCTGAATGAACAGTGAGTACAGACTATCAGAAATCATTTTTCTTGATGAGCAGATGGAAAAATGTGTTTTTGAAGGTAGGCTGAGAAGTGTTTGAAAGATAACTATCAGAGGTCATTTCAGCCTGAGCTGATTATCTCCTAGGCTTTAGCTAATACTAAATGGCAAGTTCACAAGTCTTATATGTACAGCTGTGGTCTGCAGAGTGAGAGGCGTTTATTGAAAGTTGAAGAAAAGAGACAAAGTCAAAATCCACAAAATGGACCTTTTAGGACATCATGCTTATCTGGGAACTGAAAGCCAGGGATTGGTTCATGTTGTGTGGCATTTTGCTCCCATGTCTATGTGCAACCAAACCAGAGGGCCTGTTTGTGATGCAGTTTCTGCTTGTTTTGTGAAGAATGCTGAGTTTGTATATCTAAAAAACTCCACCGTTCTCCATGAAGATAAGGTGGTCTGCAACTTAAAGAAAAAAAAAACACAAAGGAGGCAGCAGGAGCACACAGAAATTGTCCTCCTAGTCAAAAGGCATCAGCAGCATATCCTTATCTTCGTGATGTACTCCATAGCCATGGAACAAAGATGAAGCAAAAACTCACACAGAGATTTGATATTAAATTATTTCGTCTCATTTCTTTCCTTAACTGCCAGAGTGTACAGGAGTCACATATGACAACTGTCCTTTACAGACAAGGTTGTCATCCTGACTTCATCCAGCTCATCTGTCACTTCATGGTCACAGTGTTTCAAAGCGCTCTGGCTGCAGTGTTGCTGAGACTTCTGCCCCTGCAGTGACACCCAAACAACCACCCAGTCTTAAGGCAGTTCCTCTCATTTGTTGAAGTAAGCTGAAATTTTCATCAGGGACCTATTGCTTCTCATTTATAAAGAAAAACATCAGCTATTATGGTAATAATACAGAAAGCCTCATTAATTACAGCACACAATAAAGAATAAAGCGAGTGTGAAGAAGCCAAGCAGATGGTGCATTATAATCAGACTTTTTAAGCAGTAACCTTCACAGTAGGGAATGCTGTAGGTAAGAGTGCAACTTAACTTTCATTAGAACATTTTTATTTCTATGTTTAGGACATAAATGTATTTCCAGATATGTATTTTGCTGAAAGTTGAATTATTCTGGAAAGCCTGGGAAAAAAAAAAAGCAATACAACTTCTTTCTGATTACAGAGATTATAGGTTGTGAAGTGGGGGAGAAGGGGATATGCTTTATATACTTTATATATATATATATAAAGTAAAGTTTCTTACTGTTTTCTGTCATTCCTTCTGCAGTTTTGAAACATACTGTAAAGAAAAAATTTCAAAAAACTTTTTAGGAAGAGACAAAAATAGGGGCAGCTGTAGCTCTCTATTTTTGGGAGTGTGGAGTTGGGGAAGAGGAGGCTTAGAGAGCATTGCATAAAACTAGGAGCCTTTGAGGTACCATTTTGCCCAAAGAGAGGGAAGAGGAGGGTGAGAAAATACTGCTATAGGTTAGTGGCAATTTTAAGAGACAAACCCAGTAAAGATTCCTCCGCCCGTATCTGGCATTCCTGTGTGCCCAGGAAATGGAAATGTAACCTGTCAGTTGCCCTTGCAAGTATTCAGAAAATAGCTGTAACAGAAACCTATAAAATATTTTGTTAGAGAAATGATACCCAGACAATCGTACATACCATAAAACAAGCAAAACTAAATCTGTGAGGTGTAAGATTTCAATTCCCATCCAATAATTCATTAGCAGGATTCATTTTAATGAAATGAAATGAGGGCTAAGAAAAAGCTTCTCTCTGCTTCAGCACACCAGTAAAGAACATTGTTCATCTCTGCTGGGTAACTGAAGTGTCCAGCCCCTGGAACAGCTGCTCCGAAAGCTCTTTGTGTCCACACCTGCAGCCTTTGTGGGCTGTCCAAACTCAGCCTGCGTGCAAATCCCATCTGCCTTTACTGATGCTGCAGTGGGAGCATCCTCAAGCCTTTTTTTCCTCCCAGTATTCTTTGACTTCAGCAGCATAACAGAGAGGGTAAGAGAAGGACTAGCTCTGTGCTGAGAGCTCAGGAGGATCTATGAGATGGAGATCTTGGCTATGGGAACGGTTTGATGAAGTAGCCTGAAAGCTCCAGAGCCACGTTTGAGAGCTTTTGCTCTAAGGTTTATTGCAAACATGGGCTTTTTGCTTGGAGACAGTGAGTTTAAAGTAGTTGCTGTTCAATCTCCTAATATGATTCAACTAATTAGGCTTTATTAGATTGTTCTTGAAATAATGTGTGTAACTGTAGCTGCTCACAGTAATTCTCCTGGTCCTTTCAGCTATGAGCTTTGCATTGCCTTTGTGCCACACGTGTTACATTTTATTGTTAATGAAACCTAAGATTCATGGCAATATACTGACGTTCCATTACTTTTTTTTCTTCTTGATGTCTTTAGCAATTAAGTCCAGTATATTTTTAGTCAGGACATTGAATGGCAAGAAAGCAACAATCAAATAGTCTATATTAAAAAAAAAAAAATGGAAGAACATGTTGAGAAAATACTTCTGTGTTCAAAGAACTGTTACTTCAATTCTTAACTGTACAATCAGGTGGAATTGGAGAAATTACTTTTGTTCAGCTTTCTGGGTTGACATGTTTTCAAAGTGGGCATTAGGAAGCTTGGATTCCTTATACTTTTTCCCGTTGCAGTTCTCCTATATCAATATCAGTGTATGGTAGCATGTACAGAAAATAATCAGAGCATTGTTGGGCTTGTGGCGATTCTTCCTAGGTCTGGAGTGGTTCACTGGCCAACCCATCCATACGTGATACTTTGTTTTACAGGTCAGAATGTGAAAGGCAGCTCCTGTGATGCTGCACAATTCTCCTGTGGGTGCCTTACCACTGACCTTGGCCTGCCCTCAGCAGGGCAGTCATGGGCAGCTCCTGGGGGTTTGTGATGCATCAGTGGTTGTGTTTATCTGCTCCTTAAATGTGGCAATAGAAAGAGACAAATCCTATCCCTTGAAGAAAATCTGCTCTTGTTAATGAAGCTTTCAGGCATCCATCTGAAAGGATATTTAGCTCATGTGCTCGTGCTCAAAAAATACTTGTCTGAAACTGTGGCAGCTCTGAAACTGAGGAAAGGAGCACTTTGCTGCCACCTCTCAGTGAACTGTGAAGAGAGGGAGCTTTATGTACAAACTTTTGGGCCTGTTCATTTGCCTGCTTTCTTCCTGAGGTGCGTTTCTATCGATTTCCTAAGGAATCGACTAAAACTTGGAGAATCAGAGAAATGAAATAACGTTATACTTGTTTTATGCTGGAGAAAATCAGAATGATGTTTAAATATTACCTGTTTTGGAGTTACCACAACTGAGCCTCAGTCTTGCATGGGCTACTAAATGGAACTGAATGAATATGAATATATAAAAACATCTATTCCTAGCTGATCTGATGTGCTGAGTGTGCTGAAAAATGGAGTGCAGGCATCAGCATGACAGAAGATGATGGTAACAATAATACAGGATTGGCACTGACAAAGGCTGTAAGTGGGGGGACAGTAAACTACTTCCTCTATGAAACGAGGCAACCCTGCCTGAGACTGTTTGAGAGTTTGTCTATTCCCTTTCTTTAAATGATGAAAGGGGTGCAGCTGATGGATAAACAACTAAATCATTTGTTCATCAAATGTTCAAGCTGAGCTACAGCATGTAGTATCTGAGTCTGGTGCTTTTTGTTAGCACCACTATTTGGAGGAGTAGTTTCATGTTTGTATGATTACAGGAAGTTTCCTTAACACGGTACTCATGAACAGTCTCACTAAAATCAAAGACTGTGACTCTGTGCCTATGCAGACACCCAGAAGAGGAGACGTGCTGGAGTTTCTGTGACATCCTCCAGGGACTGCACCACTGCTGTTGGTTTTACATGAAGGCTCTCGGATGGTACAGTGATGGACGGCAGAGTAAAACCCTGGGAGAGATGGATGGACATGATTAAGTGTTTATTGGCCAGCAGTCAGTGCCTTTTCCTATCCTCTTAGGTCCCAATCCACAGATGATATGCTGTTACCGCTTTTAGCTCCAGGGCTGGTCGTTAAACTCAAGCAGAAGGAGCTGATATATTTAGGGCCAGAGGTCTCCAGTTCATTGCTTGTTTATCTCCATGCTGCAGTCTGACATCGTTACAATATTGAGGCCTAAATAAACAGCAGAGTTCTGAATATTTAATTTGGAAAACCATTTTATTCAAATATCTTAAATCGCTAAAGTTTTCAGCTGTTTTGTTTGTTCCTTGGGGAATTTACAATTTCCCTTGAGATTGTGGTCTGTTGTTATTCTTTCCAAAGGAAATATAGAAATCATATTTTAACCTGAAAGGGTTTTATCCTCCCTTCATGTTCTGTTTAATGTTTTTTTAGTTGAATAGTGTGAACTTTTCTAGACACATTTCTGGGATTTATGCATTAATATCAGGCTCCAGGTGGAGAGGCTTTTTATCAGATAAGCAAACCTGGGAGAAAGTCCTGAATGTTAACACTGAGGATGGAGATGGTATGGCACTTTTTCTTGGAGCAAATCTGATTGCATTTCAATGACACAGAAGATAGAATACTTTTATTTTATTCACTCATTCTATTACTCCCACAATAAGCTACATAAGCTCAGTAAAAAGTTTCTGAGATGTGGAAAAATTTGATAGCAAGATGTAGTAAGGAGCAATGGACATATTTTGTAGTTTGCTCCTGCTTGATATTAAGGTGGCCAAGGTTCTTGAGAGTGCTTTCAGATCCTGCAGATCAATATTCTGCTAGGTTCTGATTTTAGCTGAGCTGATGGTGCTGCTATCAATGCCTTGCAATATAGCAAGAAGTCTCTCTGGAATGAAGCATGTGGGCCTCATTCAGAGAATATTCAACTTCTTTTTCAGCCCTTGACATCAGCTCATAAGGCATTGGTGATGCTTGTCTCATTATGTCTGATTTTATGATACAGCACCAAGATTTTAATTTCACAGAGGGGTTTTTTTTATTCCTTGGAGGAGAGAATAGTATAGAGCTTCATGTTAGAAGGAACAGGCCAGATCTGCCCTGGCTACAGTAAATAGCCATAGGTGATACTTGTGTAATCCACAAAAATATGAAGAAAACTGGACCTCATTCATCTTTGTTGCACCATTTTACTTAAACATAGCTTAAAACTAATATAGAGCATATATCTGATTTGATTGGAGCTAAGTAGATAACTCTTGGTGAACGCTAAATTAATGCAGTGTTTAATTGGTATTTTCTACTCAGGAGAGGGCTGTGAACTGCCATCATTTCATTCCTCATAGTTGTTATTCAAGGCCAGTTTTCTGGCACTTCTGGAATCAATGAATTTGGGAGGAGAGCTACATCTTAGACGTTACCCCAGTGCCAGTTTTCAAGTGAAGTCATATGAGGTTGTCTCAGCCCAACAGTCTTTCTGGCACTCCTAATATTATTCTTTGTAACACCTGCTTCCCACAGTTCTGTGCCCAAAATGCATTTTGGGCACTAAAACAAGACAGAAATGGTCAATTGCCAATGCCTCAGAAATGTTAGGTAAGGCAGTGACTGAATATTCATAGCAACCTTCTTTCCCTTCTTTTGCACTACGCATCTTTTTGCAACAAAAAAATGTGTTATTTCTTTATTTGCTGACATCCCCTAGTGACATGTCAGCGGTTCTGGGAACAAAAGCCTTTAAAAATCTTGGTGTGCTTTTCTGTCACCTGAAAATTCAGAACTACAAAGTCTTTGCCCAGACAGCCTGGCTTGTTGTCTATTGTCACTTGCTTCCGTTTATCTTACAAATGCTGCCACATTCCTTGGGTTTGTCACAGACTCTGCTCCAGTTTCCTTTCACCTTATGATGTGACTTACAGCTCCATCACAGAGCTGTTTAATAGATTGCTCAGCTTCATTTCTCACTCCCTTGTCCACATAGTGTGGGGGGAGTGTTTCTGATCCGTTTTGCTTGCAAGGGACTCTGGAGCAAAGACTTTTTTGTCATAAAGAAGTACTTTTGTCAGCCTTCCTGTTGTGACTGAGCTGGGTGGCTCTTCTCAGGTGTACCCCAGCCCGTGTGTTTTCAACTGCTTTCCACCTGACCTGACTTATTTCTTTAGTGATGTACAGGTGTGAATGCTGGAAATTTTATTTTTTTAAATTTTATTTTATTTTATTTTATTTTATTTTATTTTTTCTTATTTTATTTTTTCTTATTTTATTTTTTCTTATATTATTTTTTCTTATTTTATTTTTCTGTGCAGCTCTGCGTTGATTTCTTTTTCGCATTCATTCTTCCACATTGTGAACTCGACGATGCCTGGAAAATTCATTTTTTCAAGCCTGCTCTGATATTTCATTGGAAGTGCTGCATTGTGTATGTAATTACACCTTCTTCCTCAAGATCACTCAGTAATTTATACTCCACTAGGATGTATTTCTCTGGGAAATCATGGTTGCTTGACCAGCTCAGTTTTACTATGTGTTACAGAAGAATTTGCTAGCATAAAACTCCGCAGTAAAACATAAATAAAAATCTGATTAATCCAAGGATAGCTGGAAACTTTGTACAAATTCAAGTAGTATGCCAACAGTATATAGCATTATGTAAAATGTACCCAAGCTATATTGGTGTCTTCCACCCCTACAGTGGAATCAATGGTAAATATTGTGTTAAACTCTTCAAGTGCTTCAGCCATTTCACCTTTTAGTAGGGCGTGTATTGGAAGCACACTGCAGCAAGGCAGCTTGCTTATGACAAACTGGTTTATAGCTTTTCTCTAGAAGCCATTCAGATTTTACAGTTAATTTTTTACTGAAACCGTGGTATTTTCACTACATCAAACTAGTTGATAAAGCATTTAGGAACAGACAGAAGAAACTGAGTGACATTCTGCTAAATGTGCCAGTAACTTTATCTTTTCATGCACACTTCCAAAGAAAAGATTTAAAAGGAGCTGAAGAGCTCCTGCAGAATGTGATGTATTTTGGACAATTGTACTATTCTTATCCCAGCAGTTGCAGAGGGTTGAATTTGATTTGTTGGGAGGTGTTTTACAGTGTCTCTTGATGTGATTCTTAGCGGTGGTGTTCTGGTCTAATGGTCTATGGCCCCAGGAGCTCTGCCTGCTCCTCCTGGCACAGGAAGAGCCCAAGCTCACATCTCCTGAAGCTCCAGAAGAAGGAATGCTGTGAATGGAATGTGCAGGAATGCTCCTTGGCTGTGGAAGAAAATGACAGACTAAAGTTCACAACTCTTCCAGAAGCGGTGGGTATATTAGTTTACTTTATATACTTTCTGCAGAGACTCGGAGAATTTCAAAGGAGGAAAAGACAGTTGCAAATATTACACTGAACTGGAGAACGGTGATAAGAAACCGATAGAAGAATGTGACCTCCAGCTGCAATTTGAGGTTGCTTGCAGAAATCCTTGTGAATTCCAATTCCTTTCCTTGAGCTAAAAGAGGTACATGGATTAGGAAGCATAATTTCTGTAGGCAAAGGAAGAAAACCTTTGCTACCTTGCCACTGCCTGTGTTTAGCTCCCTCTTTTATTATTCCTCCACCATTTCCTTTTCTTCAGTGATGCATCACCTCTCCAGATAATAAATCTTAGAATTTTTGTGGATAATGTCTTCATTTTGCATGGCAAACACATGCCATAAATCTAGGTGAAGCTTAATAATTGGTATATGACATCTTTCTTCCTGTGAATGGCAGAGACAGAGGATCCCATTTCCACTCTACTTTCCCACTGGCAGGAAGACAAAACCTGTTGATCAGCTATTTGAGTACTGCAGTGATTGAGATAAATGCTAAAAAAAAAAAAAAAAGCTAGGTGTTGTGGTGAATGAACCAACCAGGGTGCCACAGAGCCCAGAAAAAGAGGTTTGGTGAGCTGGTTCCAAAGAGTAAAAACCCCTTTTTCTGTGAAGATGGCTTCTGCCTTTGAACTCCTAAGATTCCTGAGGGGCGGTTCAGTCTACAGTTGACAGACACCTCTTGTATCCCCTAAGGGAAGGTATCCTGACCTGTCCCGCCTTTCTCCTCCTCCTATAGGTAGGGACCTATGCCATCCCTGCCCCCTTCCCTGTATCCCTTTAAAAAGACCCTCAGTTTCTTATCTTGTCCACTTCTTATCCGGTCGCCTTCGAGGGAGCTCCTACAATAAACCCTTGGAACATCGGCCAAAGGAGCCTCCTCTGCTCATTTATTTCTGGTCACACCTGGGCTATCCACAAGCCCCAGGCACGCTGGGCTCCGTGCCCTCCACCGCACGGGCTGGGAGGCTGGCTAGCGAGGCACCGAGGTGCCCCAGGGTGCTCTCCCTTTGTGTTGGGCTGTGAGGCTGGCTAGCGAGGCACCGAGGTGCCACAGGGTGTTCTCCCTTTGTGTTGGGATGTGAGGCTGGCTAGCGAGGCACCGAGGTGTCACAGGGTGTTTTACCTTTGTGTGGGACACGCCTGGACCAAGCTGCGGCCCCCCCAGCCCGGCCAGCGTGCCGGCGTATTAATATAGCTACGGGAAAGAGACACTAATACTGGCCTGGCCACTTCCCAAAATCCCACTGGAAAACCCCACACTGGTCAATGTTTCTAGAAGAGGATGGCATTGGAAACACTTGTAAACACTTGTACCTTGTCACTACTCATGTGCCAGCGCTGACCCGGTTCTCTCTCAGACCTGTCCTTATCTGGCACTAGGCGTTGTCCTGGAGCACTCCTGGTCTTGCTTTGCCTGGAGCACTGTTGGACATGGCGGTGCTTCTACAGGGCAAACTGGCCAGGTATGAAAGGACTGCAAGGATTCAGGGTGCTCTGAAATGGAGTGGTCTAATTCTGGTGTTGACTAGACTAGTACAAGCATTTTCCTAAGGAGATGGCATCTCCACGCTCCTTGTTGCGCCCTGACTGCTTGGGGTATTGTGGCAGCCAGATGCTCATTGTGGTATGAAGTGCCAGATCACAGAGCCATAAGCTCCCAAAGTGGAACTGACAGCTCTCAAACAAAGGCAACGGAAATTTTCTCTGAGCAGGAGTGGTAGTATGAGGCCCATCAAATGTAAGGCAATTACAGTGCAAGCTAATGAAATCAGATGCCAGCTTTGCTGATATAACTAGTTTCACAACCTCTAGCCTTTCTAGCATAACACAGAATAATTCATAATGAGACTGTACAGAACTCTTTTAATTAGATTGCAGCAGTGGAGCGAGTTATTTTAGCTAGGCAGAAGCATGCAAAGCCTGTAGGCTCAAACACATGGTAATTGAATAAATAGACTCAGGCTTTTGCTATCACACAAAGAAAATAAGATGTAAGAGTCTTCCTCTAGAAGACACCCATTCAGCTGAAATCATCTGCCTGCACTCCATTCAAAACTCACACTTCTGGATGAGGGGACAGGTTGCCATTTCTCAGAAAAGCTCTCAGTGGTGAGGATGCCTTCAAGTGAAGATTGGGAGTGCAGCTGTAACTTTCCGATGGCACAAATGTCAAGAATGCCTGCAACACTTCAAAAACAAAAAAAAAAGAATGCTAATCAGTAAGCAGGGATTCTGAAGGCAAGATCTTTCATGGACACTGTCTTTATTAAAGGTGATATTTCAGCATTTCAGGCAAGGGTCTATTACTCACATGAACACAGTAATGCACAGGCACTTGTGTTTCTCTGTGGGTTTTTTCTTGTATCTCCACGCCATCACCTGCAGCCTTCCTGCTGAGGGGATTGGAAACATCGGCCAAACATCACAACACCTCAATGTTTCTGGCCCACTGCTATAGTGCATGGAAGGTTCTTCCTGTCTTCATGGTGGTTTTTGCCCTTTCCTAATAGTAACTACTTCTAGGATTGAGTTAAAGTCACCTTATCTTTCCCATTGTGATAGGAATTCTTTCCCATGGTTCCCCAGACAGATTGCTTCCAGCAAGCATCTTTGATCCAGGTCTTTTGTTTTGGGCTTCAAAATGCTTTCAAGCATAGATGACCATACTGGCATAGCTGATTCCTGACCTGCTAAACAAATTCAGGACGCCATGGAAGAAGAAATCCATAAATGTTCTTTCCTGATTGCAGTGTTATACTGGAGAGGAAGCAGGAGTAGTGTTGATTATAATAGTTTTACACTGTTTTGCAGAAATTATCTATATCCTTCTCTCCAGTGGACAAGGCAGCATTGCACAGGGAAGGAAAAGTGTGGTCAATTTGCAAGGAAACTCATGGGACTTTTGGTTTTGGCTTCCGAAAGAGAGATCAAATTATTTTAGCTTCTAGGTTTGAGTAAGAATTGCTTATAGTGAAAGAGATTTTACAGCCCATTAAATTCAGTCAGTGCAAAATGAACTTAACTGGCCAGATTGACACCTGGAGAATACACCTTGTGCTAGAGGGAATCTTCATCTGTGTAAAGTTGATACAGCTAATTCTGTTATCCCTTGCTTTGGATTTGACAACTGTGAAGTTTTTGCTGCTGGAGCTATATTTTCTGGGCGATTTGGAACAGGCTGAGACCATAGGAAATGAAGGAAGGGTGAAAGGAGAATCAATGCTGTTCTGCTACATCCCATACTCGATGGGCAAAATAGGCAGACAGGAGCACCAGGCTTACACTCAGTAACCTACAGTCTAGAGACATGCACATCCTGCACATAACTCCTCTGACAATCCTACCTGATCCATGAAGGTTGTGATATATCCAGTCCATTTGATATTCCTGTTTTCCTTAATTATGGTGAAGAACACGCAAGGGCTAATGTCCTTTCCCTGGTGGAAATGGCATACGACAAAGTGAGGCTGTAAATTATGGAATGGTGTTTGAGATCCAGGCACTGAGAAGAGGATGAGAAGGCAGATTTCTTGTGTAGAAAAGAAAATCCTAACTCTGCTCTGCTCTTAAAATAAAAAATGAAAAAAAAAATCCTGTCTGAAAGTGATCCAGAATATTATGTCTTCACAGGAATGAAGAATTATGAAGTTCAGCTCAAGTGTTGACAGAATAGTTTATCACAAGGTAATCCACTTTCTTTAGATAACTCTTGCTTTTTAAATTCCTACGCATGCAATTATTTTCTTTTTGAGGACATTTAAAAATTAACTATCAAACATTTCCAAAATGACAAGATCCCGAATCTGCAATTGTATACAATAATATCTGGCCAATAGATTGAATAAAATTTCCATCTACCATAGAGTTAAGTGGTAGAGTATGAAACTGGCCATGCACATGGACAAAGTCCAAAGCCCCCAGAATGAGTCCTATGGCAATCTAAACAGTCATGTTTCCCCAGAAAATTTGTTGCCTTGCATGTCTAAAGCATCAATCACAGTGTTTGGTACCGCCTCATAGAGAATTTCCATTTTAATTTCTTTGCTGTGGCGTGGGATTATCTTTACAATAGTTGTGGCTGTGTGTAAATTGTTGTGTAAAAATAAAGGGGATGTAAGTGACAGGCAGTGAAGTCTGGCAACACAACTTCTCCCATCACTCAGAATTCGAAAGGCATTGCACCAGGTCCTGAGGATCTCTCATTATTTGGTCTTCGAAATTTGTAGTGCATCATCATGCCAGATTGACTGGTTTTTCCAAAAATAAGGAACTGTGAAAGCTGGTCACTTCTTCCATATATTGTTTGGCACTCTTTTGTATGGTTTCTTTTATTCCATCACAAAGAGAAGTCCTAGAATTCCTTGTGTTTTGATTATGAACTTAGGTAAGAAGTTTTCATTTACCTATGATACTGCCACAGGGACAAAGAAATCACCCAATGTGCTTCAAGCAGCCACTGAGCACCAGTGTTCAAACGGTGCAGACGGAAGTTGTGTAGTTCATTCTGCTAAAAGCAGAAGCCAGATTTGATTGCTGGCTGGACTCGAGATTGCACACAGGAGAACCAAGGGTGCATCACTTCTGAGTGCTTTGTTTGGGACACAACTTTTACTTGTGCACAAGTGTAAAGGCAGAACTGCCAGTCAGTCAGTTTCTCAGAAATGGGAAGGGGCTATGGGATCCTCTCCCCCAGAAGTGTCCAAGGCCAGCTTGGATGGGGCTCTGAGGAACCTGGGATAGTGCAAGGTGTCCCTGCCCATGGCAGGGGGGCTGGGAACAAGATGATGTCCAATGTCCTTTCCAGTCCAAATCATTCTGTGATTCTATGATTATTTCCACTGACTGTAACTCAGACATTTACATTCCCTTTTTTTTTTCGTTGCCTTCCCTTTTGAAGAATTGATTTCAGTAAGGGAAGCAGTACCAAGAGAAGATTGGCTGTATTGAATTCACATAGAACTGATTAAAAAACATAGAACTTATTAGAAAAATAAACATATTTCCTTTTTCCTTATGCAATATTTCAACAACAAATTTATTTGTTTAATATAATGTCTAAGTAAATATGATAGGGAATATTATTAAACATGATTGCAGAATAATTTTGGAAGCTTGAGAACATGTTTTTATATGTGCAATACAGTTTGCAATTAAATATGTCTTTTTATGAAAGCGATCATATAGTTTTTCACCTTCTGTAGCAAAGAATGAATAGTGTGAGGATAGTCTAAATCTTCATAAAGGAGCCAAGTTTTGCTAAGATTTTTTCAGATTATTGTAATATCCTAACTACTGAAGAAAACCTATGTAAGGACAATTTGGACAATAATCAAGTGACAGTATGAACAGACAGCTACTGATCACCATTTCCAGTGTGCAAGCTGGGGTTCAGGTGCTGAAAAAGAGGTGCTGTAGCTGAGATGACAATCTTTTTTTCAACTTTCAGAGTAAGTAACTAAAGATCAGGAATGGGAACGGCTGTTTCATCATCCCAGTTTGTTCCTTTGACTTTCCATAGATTTTCCATTGCTGAGACTGTTGCTGGTTATTAGCTGATACAATTAGACTGGGGAGATGAGACTTTGCTGGTGAAGAAGGCGTGAAGAATTGAGCTGACACGGTCGTACCAGCAGTGTGGAGGCTGCACTGGCTCCAGCCTGGTTGTGGGTTGTGCTGTAATGTTACAGATGCCTTGTTTTGATGCAGGGAAATTAGATCAGTGCCCATGGGCCCCACCACAGAACTGCGAAACAACACAGTGTTCCATGTCTCTGTACCAAGGATATGCACTCGCTCTGCAGAGTGGCTGAACTCGTACAAGTGTTAAACCAGAAGAAAAATATCATCTCTGCAAAGTGCACTGACAAAAATTCAGGCAATATTCTACAGCCAGTGCTATGTTTTTCTTGCTTTTAATAGTTCAATTTTGGATTATTCAGGGTCTGACACTGTTTGGAGCCTCAGAAGCAAACTGTTCTTCAGGTACCTGTGCTTCAGGCACAGGCCGTGATTATTGGAGCTGTTCTGTGCAGACTTGGATGGTCCTGGTGGGTTCCTTCCAGCTCAGGATGGTCTGTGGTTCTCTGACTATAGTATTGAGCTAAGGTCTGCCCATACCTGGGTGTGGAGTGGGGCCCTAAACCTCTGTGGATGATGGCTGCAGGCACCCCTCATTTGCAGCCACTGCAGAGCAGCTGCGGGGCTGTGCAGCCGAGCCCAGCGCTGCCCTGCTGGAGCTGCTTCCGTGAGCTGGGGCACAGAGACTGCGCTGAGGACAGTTGTTAGGCACTGCTGCCTTCTAAGCCATGCCTCGGTTTAACGGCTGGAGTCTTCCCTTAAAATGTCTTTCAGGTGCTTGCTCAGTGGTAGGAAAACTTGCCTTTGGTTACATTTTTCCTAGAGATTTTCCCAAGACAGCCTAATGCCTTTCTCTTCAGACTGTAGGGCCAGACACTTTGCTGACATAACCCTGACCATTTCCTCTGATGTAGAAGGACCTTTTAGGGATTTGGACCAGCTGAACAAATGAAAACTTCACCACCAATACTTGCTTTATACATATATGCACGCATTAGCAATTCAGACCCAAACAGCCCTTCATAAAATGCTTGAAATCATGCGTCTTGTGTCTCTTTTGTATCTTCACACTTTGGCTCTTCACTAGTGATAGTGCCTGCATGCAATCCTACCAACTTAAAAATTCATACAGCCCATTATATGCTAGGCTTTGAACATCCATTATCATTAGAAGATAAATAAGGCCTGTAAAAGTGCCTTTTCTTCCATGGTGGAAGTATTTTGTTCGTCCTTACGACTGGATGCTGAAGTTTGCTAGTTCAGAGCAGTAATGCACATTCTGCACATGTGAGTGACGTGGGAAATGAGGAAAATCAGGCTAATTTAACCTCTTTCCTAATTTGCTCTAAAACAAAAGAGTTATTTAGTGAAATTAAGTTTCAGGTTGGAGAGAAGAACACTTGCTCTGCATAGGCAAATGACAGCATATACAACAGATTTAATTAAAGAGAAGAGAGATAAGTACTGCATTGTATGCTAAAGTAATGTTTACTATAGCAGCTGATTACTCTGCAGACAGCTTGTTATTTCCTTTTCCAATTTAAAGTGAAGATAAGAAATACAGAGGATGATAAATATTCGGTCTGAATTGTACCTTTTAGGGAGGTGACTGAAAGATATAGAGAACACTTATATAAGAAATAAAGCTACAGAATCCTTGGGCAATATAAATTGGCCTATTTCCATTTGACATTACTGAGTGTTTTTTTACACCAGTTGAAGAACTACCTCCCAGGAGAGCTCATAAAAAACTTTTGTACCTTCAAACCCTTCTGTGAAGAGCTGGACTTTTTAGATCAGTGTGCAATGGCCTGATAAATCATCATCCATTTTTTCTCAGAAAGTGAGGGAGAAGTGATTGGAAACAGTGCTGTTGTTCTCTGGAAGAAAGCTGTATGACATAACAAAGAGATGGTAACCAAATACTGCTCAGTCCTGGTCCTGTCCCAGCCTCCACCTTTGTCATTGCTGCAGGTGCTGTACAACGTCCCCTCCTCTGTCTTGTTCTGGTGGTTGCTTACAGGTGGTGTAAGAATGGCTTTCTGCTGAGGGAGGAGATTGAGAAACAATTCTATTCCAGAGCCATTAAATGACTTTGGCAAACTCCAGTGCTACTGTGTGCCTGAATTTCTTCATCAACATGCTCCTTCCAAGCTACCCTATCTCATTCCACTATCCTTTTCCTTCTGAAAGGCAGGATTGAGAAGTTGTCTGGTGTTTAAATTCAATTGATTTGCACAGGAGCATTGCCTCTGCCATGGACTGCTCATGTTTCACTCCATGGCAGGGTTCATCTGTCCAGGTTAGAGCTGGCTAAATATAAAACAGGGACAACAAAGCTTAATTGTTACCAGATTATCTGGGAATAGGTAGGGCCCCAGCTTTGCAGCTGCACAAGATGGTGGTGGTGGTGGGAAACAGCTTGAACCCAAAAGTTAGCAGTGGGAAAGTAGCCCCGTATCCTGGTGCAGCAGGACTTTCAGGATCATGCAGGAACCAGGAGGTTCAAGTCCTGCAGGAGGGACAGTGCACTGCTGGCTCTGTGCACTCCTCTCAGAGCCATGCAGCAAGCACTCCTTGAAATCCAGAGTGTTCCAAGCATTCAACTCACGTTTCCAGCGTAGCAGGGCAAAGCCAGACTTTACATGTGTCAGATTTATCCAAGAATAAACCAGACTATGTGAGCCTCATTATTCTTTTATTATTATTATTATTATTGTTGTGTATGTATTGCATTTAATTGTGGCATGAGCTGATGCTAACTACTTCCAAATAGCCTTTTTAACTAGAAAGTTTATGTTGTATTTTATTAATGCAATAGGTTCTGACTTTCCAAGTTTCCTCAAAATGAAACAATTTTCTTTTCAAGTGTACATCACTGAAGTCAAAGAGACATAATATTCCCAACTGTATAAAACAGCCTATGGCAACTAGGTTAGAGCTGTCAGTTTTACACATGGGGTGCCTGACAAACATATTATACATACAATTCAAGGCTGACCTTATACTGCACCTGAATTTAAATCTGTGTGCTGCACAATGCTTTATATCCTAAATAGGCTGTTAACACCCTCTTGTTAACAGCCCTTCCCTTTATAATGGGCTATAACTGCAAACTCTATATTGTCATGAGCAGCAACCAGAAGGTAACACCATAAAATTAGTTAATTTTAACATAAAGATGCCAAATCAATGCTGCACACATTTGAAAAATACATTTTCTTTTAAGTAGTTGAGTGCTTGCAGATAAGAAGAATGTTCCATAAAAATTCACCATGTTTCCCTGTGGTTTAAAGTGTATGGTGTCTCCAAAATACATGGGATAAGAAAATGGTGAACATACAGGACTGAGGACCTTTAAGACAAATTCAACTTTGAAAGAAGCCCAGACGTTAAAGAATTATTTCAAAAAATTTTTATTCCAAATGTTGCTATAAGGACGGGAAGTACTAATAACCTCTGCAGACCATGGTGGTGGGATTCACCTTCTCTCAGGAGCTTCTGCCAGTCCTGGGAAGGCACTTCGTGGGCAGCAGGCTGTGAGAGGCCACTGTGGGTCTCTTGTTCATGGAACGTGGGACACGCTTTGCCAGCCTCTCCTACCTGGAGTATCCAGGGGGTTTTATTCACATCTCTTAATCTACCTGTGAGATAATCTCCTCCAAACAAAAATTGCTGTTTCTGCTACTTTGGAGATGCTGAGATATTAGCCAGTGCTTTCACAGAGTGTAGCAGAGTCATTTGTCAAAACTCCTGGTGACTTCAGCAGGGTAGAATTTCTGCTGTAACTGATGAGAGCACCGACGTGCATGGCCCATGGAGCCAGCCAGCAGGGCTTCCTCTGCTCCTGTGCTGGGGAAGGAAAAATGTAATTCCTCTCTTATTGTGACTTGCTATAAGGACAAGTCTTTGCAAGGGATGGTGTGACTGCTGCCAGTGCAGGAGGCAGGGGGAGGTGGGAACAGGGAGGATCTGAGCAGTACACTAAATCTCAGTGTAAACTCCTGAGGGTATGTAGGAGGCTAAAGAGGGAGGTGAGATGTTGAGACCGATCCTTTGCATCTCTTGACTCTCTCTGCCTGGCCCCCTTTATGCCTCAACCTCAGGCAGGAAGTTTTCAAAGCTTAAGTGTGGATTCAACTTGTCTCCAAAATGGATTCTTTTCACCCATGGTCACAGAGGGAAACTGTTTGGAGTAGGTTTAGGATGTTTATTATATAAAATTTAAGCACTGCTTGCCCTGACTGCACTGCCACACATGCAGTTCATTGTGTCACATAGGCAAAACAGGAGCAGGACTGGAAAGTGCTTCAGGCTCTACGTATTATTAACACTGCTTCGTATCAGTGCATCCCTTCCTCTGCCTAGTAAATAGGAATATGGAGGGAATCATGGAATCAGAGGGGTCCATCTACCTACTCAGTCCTCTGGCCTCTCCCTCCCAGGAGGTCTGGTCCAGAGCTGTAACACTGCACACTCAGTAGCTCTGTCCTTGCTCAAAATCCAAAGCAGTTCTGGAGTTTACTTTAACACACTATGTCTCTTATCTTATGGGCTTGTTGTTGCAGAGCTGTGCTGTTTGCATGTCAAATTACCCCTATATTCCTGCTCAGAGGACCAAAAAAAAAATTAAATTATCCAGCCAAGCCAAGCTTGGGAGAGGCTCCAGAGCAAGGAGCCTGATTTCAGACTGACCCAGGCAGTGGGAAGGTTGAGATCAAGATCTCAGCCTGAGCTCTGTAAATCGGGCTTGGCTCTTTGGCCGGTCTCCAATCCACAACAGGAGCTGTCTGGGTCTGGCTTCCTGCCCTGTCTCTGTGAGCTCCTACCATGCCTGGCACCTTGAGCAACAATGGGAAAAAGGCTGCTTTTCTTGGCATGGACAAATCCTTTTGGAAATGTTTTCAGGCATTTGGAAGAACTGTTTGGAAGAATCTCGTTTCAATCTGTAGATTCCCTGCTTTATTCTCCTACATGCTCCTGTCAAGAGCTAATGGGTACTGTTTCCTTTTAAATCCTTCGGGAAGTAAAATCCTTAGGATTATTGGCTTTGTTTCTTTTGATTTGGGTAGTTGCCACTCACTGACTCACGTCAGACTTTAGAAAATTGGCTGGACTAGGGCACAGTGTAGCATGTATATTGTTATCATTAATGAAAGTATTTCACACCAGTAGTGCTTTGCTAACAAACAGTAGTTATTCATTGACTAGATTAGTTTCTATAATTGATTGCCAACTTTCTTAACAAGCTTGTACTCCGAAACTTTTAAACATAAGATGACTCCTCTCCCTCCTCTGGAAACATCTATCTTGTATGCATTATGAAATGGGTACAGCCCATTAAGGTGTTTTTTCCTGCTTGGATATGACAGATATTCTCAGAGGAACTAAACTAATTTCTGTACACTGTGCTAGAGACCTGAAGAAGTAAACTATAATTTGTCCTCCCCAAATAGCACTTAGTTCAGTGCCTAAGCTGGATCACCTTCCCATGAACTTTGCCCATGGATGTTCATCTATGGATGCAAAGCCACATGGATTTATTTTCATAATATACAAATCATTTTGTAGATAATGTTGGAAACAAACATTTTATTACTGATTTCCTATAAATTAGACAGTCATTGACAGAAATTTGACTAGTTACACAGATTCTATTACGGTTTTGCATATTGACTTTTAATTATGCACTGTTTAATCAAACAAATAACAATGTCTTTCCCATCAAATGATAGGTAAAGTATGCAGTCTCTATCATCTATTTCCTTAGCTCATCCTCTAGATTTTGTGAGTTGAATGAAAAATCAGAATTTTAAATGTGTGTTGAAAAGTAAGAAGGAAGCCTCTAATATTCTACAACATTCTTACTTGGAAGAATGCTTTGTTGAAGTTGGGTTAGATGTTTGATTGGCACTGATTTAACTGGCAAAGGCAATTGGACTGTTTAAACTTGGTCCATATGTCACAAAGAGAGATTTGTTCAAGGTGCCCTTATGCTGTGTATCTTTTTTTAGGAATTCACTTTCATAGGCTGAGATTTTGGTTCAGGACAGGAAGTTTTTATCTGTTTTCTGTGATCAAAGAGATAAAATGCACTGGGTGTTAAGCATCAGTTCTCCTGTTAGGACTAGCATGCTACTATTCACAGACATATACTAACCCTCAGTGCTAGTGGCTAAAAGGGCAGGAAAGTGTAAGCAATTCCTTTTGGGCTTTTTAATCCAAGCAGGGTTGTTTAAACAGCTTTTCCTCTGGGTCAGATGATCACTTAAGCAAAGTCATGGTACTGCCTCTCGGAGAGGAGACTTGGTCCCTAGAGATGAGCAGACATCGAGATCAAGACCCATTGACTGTCGTCCCAAGTGTGAACAGGCTGGTGTATGCTGAATCCTAGTCTCAGTGTCCCTCTGAATAACCTGAGCTTGCTGCTCTGAAGCCCCAAGCCATGAGATGATCCAGCAGGTCAGAGCTTCTCTGCATGCTCTTGGCCTAATTCTCACCCAGAGATATTCCCTGTCTGCAAGAGAGGTGGGAGAAGTCACAAATACAGAGAAGACAGAAAATACTTCTGGTAGCCCTTCTGAAAGTGATAGAAGTCACAAGCATATTACCTTTCAAAATAGCCATCCTTCAGGTTTTGTGATTTCTACCCTGCTTTTTCTCATCCCAAGATTCCTCTTGAGCTCACTGTTTCTCTCTAACAACTCTAATTCCTCAAGCCATTCCTAAACTACACTTTAAAAGCACAAATATAATGAAACCATTATGAGAATGTTATTCACGTATGAAATTGTGGCCTGAACAACTTTCCATGTGTTTTATTTGTTAATTAATCTGGAAGCTTCCGTAGCTTATTTTAAAGAGTCCAGTTTATAGACACATGCACTGAGTGCAGCAGCCTGTGCTAAGGAATATGTTTAGAATATGTTTAGAATATATGCATGGACTTGTTTTATGTTCATATAAAGTATAAATGTTGTTTTCTCCAGGTTGTAGTATCATGATTCTAAAAACTGAAGACAAAGGGTTCTGTACTAAAATCCTGCCAACAGAATGAACAATAGTTATTAGTACTTAAACTTTTTTTATTAGAGTGTTAAAAATACTTATCTCTGCTCACCTCTGCATGACGTTGGGGGGGAGGGGGGACTAAGGAGTCCTAAAACATTTGCATTTGCTGTTATGTGAAACGCACAACTATTTTCCACTGCTCTCACTGCCAAGCAACTTGGTAGCAATGAATTCTTTAAAAAGCAACCATTTTCTTCAAGTGGCAGAGCTGTTCCTTTAGCAGCTCCTTCTGTTAGAAAGTTACTCACACTTAAAACCATAAGAGAGAGATTTGCCAAGCCTCTCTTTTTAAGAGAAAGTCGGCCTGTATAGATATAGTGGGTGGGTATTCATACCCTTTAATTCTAATTTTAAAGTTCCATTGAAATTAAATCCTGACCTTCCAGAGTCAATTTTCTCAGTGCTAAGGGGGTTATGCAGGCAGTCTGTTAAGAAAATTGATAAGTTAGCTGTTGCCAACTGCATGTTAATTTGCTATTAATAATTGTTATTGAATAACTCGAGGACAAATGCAAGTGTAAAAGGTTCAATATAATTCTTGTCTGGAATTAAGCCCCTGCTGCAGTCTCTGGTACCACAGGGAGCACATACTCAGTGGCCAAATTCAGATGTGTACCTTTCATGAGACATGCACTGCCTGCCTCCAAGAGGTGCACAAGCCACAGGGAACTGAGGATTAGCCAGATATACAACATATTTTTATTCTAGCACTGCAGCATATGCATGTGGGCTCAGAGTCCCAAGTTAAGCCCTGACAGCCAGCTAACCTGGGCAGGTGCAGGGCATCCATCAGTGAGAACAGCTATCTTAGGGCTAATGAAGGAAGTCTCCAAGAACTAGGACTTGCATGCCTAATAGTTTCCTTGATGTACAACACAGGTGCATTAAAGCATTTGGGAACTGGAATCCCTTGGTTTTGGCTGTGCTTTTCTGAAAGTGACAGCTTATCTGTGCTTCTACATACAACAAAAAACAATGGAAATACCTTCTGAAGTGGGCTCAAGAGGCTGAATCATAGCTCCAGCAGAGATATATCCCACTTTTGCTTATTGACCTTTAATATAGCTTCCCTGGCACTCTGCAATCAATGTAATCTTTTCACTATGATCATAATGGCCATTGTCCTGGAGACAACAGATAGTAGTGGAAGCAATATTAAATTAGAAAAATAGCTGAAGGATTTCTTTGTTTTCTTTATGGATTTCTCATGAGTTTTTCTTTTTTCTCTCTCTTTGTTCTTCCCCTGGAGTCAAAAATATTTTTACGCTGAAGCAAGTGGTTGGCCCCATTAATATTGCAGACTTTCCTCTGTTCCAGTACGTTGCCAACAGTAAGGTGTTATTTAGGGAAAAATATAAATGCATAATAAACAGATCTATACAATCATTACTGAACTAAAATAGCAGTTAGGAAAGTATTTTTATTGTGAAAAATGGCCCTGTAAGACTCGCTGGCTATTTGTAATGTTGCAGTGTAACTCAGATAAATTGGTGCCTAGGAGTGTGACATTTCAAAAGCTCGAAAATACACTACATTTTTCTGGGCCGCCATTTTTGTAATTCTGCTAGCTATTTTGCAGGAGCAAGAAGCAATTCCTCTATGCCCAGGCAGTTCAATTAGAGGGTTGTAGATGTTGTCAGAAAGGCTCCAACATGAGTGCCCCTGAGCAACAGTTGCGATTACATGAAGTACCCTGTGCCCCTTCTCCCCGGTAATTGACATTTCTGGTCATTTGTGTGCAATGTTATTAAATAACTTTTTAAGTAATGACTCATTTTTCTTGTAAACTTTGCATGACAAACCCTCCCATTTGGGATTAGACATGCATTTTTTAGTAAAAATAGGTTAATAGATGAAGACTTCCGCAGGGACAAAGGCTCTTTTTCTATTAAGTATTTCTACTGACATAAGTAAAAGTTCACCAGATTCTGGAGATGGATGTAGGGCAGCCTGTTATCTGCTTATCTGTCATTATTCATAATGCAGATGAAGAGTTCAAGAGATATCCAAAATCCATACTGAATTCAGGCTGTGGAGTAAGAAAGGGAGAAGCAGATCAGGCACTGACATGGCTGACCTGGGGTTAAATAGCAACCCCAGCTACCTGAAGGCTGGGCAGACAGCACTGCACTTTAGGGGCAGAAATCAAGAGCATTTGAGAGTTTGGATGTTGTGGCTGTTTGGACACAAATCCAGGAGGAAACAACCCGAGAGGGGCGTCTCTCTGTCTCTCTCTCTCTCTCCTGCCTGCCAGGCAAGCAGGCCCCGGCAGCACCTCCCTCATGGGTTCGGGAAAATAACTTCTCGAGTGATAGTGAAAAAAACTATTTATTTAACAAACAGAGTCCCCCGCTGTCACGGGGAACAAAGGATATTGAAACCCCCTCCCCTGTCCCCTAAAAGAGGACTATAGATTTTAGAGTTCTTTCTGTAGGTAAAACCTGCAGTCCTGAGCTGGGCCGGGCCAGGCAGGGTCCGACGATCCCCCTTGGAGGGTCCCGCCGAGCAGGTCCGGAGATGGGAGCTGGTCTGGGATGAAAAGCAAGCCAAAAACGGTCCAAAAAGGAACAGAAGCCGCTGAGGCAGATCACAGTCCCGTCTCCGCTGAAAGCCGAAGAGACTAGAGAGCAAAAGTCCTCTAACCAACCACATGTTGTTAGAATCGGGAGAGAAAAGAATGCAAAACATTCTAGATGCAAGGTCAAGCTGGCCGCTTTGAAGAGTTCTCTCGGCTTCTCTCTCCCTCCTTTGCAATTTAAAGGTACACTAGAAATCAAGCAGGCGATGGGGAATACAGTATGGTCATAGAATCACCCCAAGACAGATGTGCAGCCAAAAGCTGGATAAACTGTACAAAACACAGTGGGAGTGGAGCAAAGGATCAGGGCCGGGGGTGCCGTGGCCCCTGCACCACGCTCTGTGCGGCTGAAGCATCGCTCGGGACTGGGCTCACCCTGGTTCCCTGGACCTTCCCATGGCTCGTGTGTTTTGCTGCTTCAACCTCTCAAGTCCCAGCAGGGCTGGAGCCCCTCTGGCCCCTGTGCTTCTGTGTGCCCAGGCCATGGTGCCGGAGCCGTGGGCGACGCGCGGCTCCATCGCTGTCCTTGGTCAGACACAGCTTCTGCGCCTTGAAGCACCTCAGCATGTCTGGAGCCTCTGTACAGCCAAGTGACTGCCGTGGAGGTTTAGGAATTCAGCTCACCAGCAGCACAGGAGCACTGAACACATCAGAGTTCACAGTCTGAGCAACCAGCTTCAGCTGCAATCCACGGAACCATCCATGGGGATTAGGAGATGCAGCCCTTGGTCTGAATGCTGAGCTGCTTACAGGGCACCTGCTCTTATCCTCAATGCTGCCCCAGTTGCCTAAATAATTGCAGTCTTCAGAACTTTCCTCCATTGTTCCTTCACTGTCTTCATGCAAAAGAAAGATGATTTGTGCACATTTCGGAGTCATAGATTTTCTTCACGCTTCTGCTGCAGTTTTCAGACAATGGCCTTGATTTCCTTGCTCTGAAATAGGACAATAAGATGTTTTCTGATCTATCTATGTAGTTGCTTTGTAAGGACAAGAACGTTTCCCTACTGTATGTGCATGCAATGCTCAAAACAACAGGATGCTGATTTTCTAAAGCAAAGCACAAACTGTCTTGTTAACCTCCAGAGTCTTCTGAAGCCAAGAAATGGGAAACGCTTCTTATAGGTGAGCTGTGACAAGCCTATTTCTCTTAATTTTCTGATTTTCTACTAAGACTTTGCACTGACTGCTATGAGAAATGGTTACTGACCAGTTGTCTAAAGTCCTCTTGATAACAAGCAACAGTATTATTTTTGCAATTTGGAAATTGATTCAATCTTGTGATGATCAGCCTTCATAGAGGTGTGACTTAAAAATCCATTTCCTAGTGATGATAAATAGCAGTCTGGATTTAAAGCCTTTGAAAATCTCTGTATGTGACTTAACACCAGGGGATGAGACAGCATGACACGATGCAGACTAGGTGTTTTAACCCCGAGGCTTGAATGTCATAATGTGGCATCACTTGGTGTTACTACTTAAGGGACATAGGAAAGCTTACAAATAATAGAAAATAAAATTATGGAGTATGGTCCCAACAGTTTCAGTTTCAGGAATCAGAACATGTTATAACTCTTGGAACTACATTTGTGACATTTCACACTTCATGTCCCATTAAGTAGCTGTTTTAGCTTATTTTTCTCACAGGTATCTACCCAAATGACATCAGCATCATTGTCTACATCAAATCCAGCACTAATACTGAGTTGGGAATTTGTTCTCAGGTATATCTTAGCAGGGACTGCTTTTACATCCTGGTACAAAGAAAAGACTAAACCAAATGCCCTAATCATAGTTTCTGCTGCTATGTGCTTTCCATCTCAACTTTCATTTGACCTGGAATGTTCCCTTAGAGGAAAACATTACCATTTTGTGTTGACAAAAGCACAGTCATGAGGTCTGGAGGAGAAAAGCAGCAATTATTAAACAAGCACACATCAATTCCTAAAATTGCTGTTATGTAAAATACATGGTGTACCACTTGAAAATCTGTTATTATAGGCTGCTGCTAAAGAGAGCAGTAATTGTTATCATTGTGTCTGTGGCCTGATAAATAATCATGAGATGAGGAGCTTGGAGAAACTTTCTAGTTCATGTGAAGGGTTAAATCAGATTTTACTCCCTAAGTCCAATTCAGAAAAAACAACTTTCTTTATCTGGAATATATTCCAATTCACCTTCTAGAAATGATCCCACTTAGTCTCTCCACAGTGGTTCGAGATCAATTTGGGATCTGTATCTAAATCCCTGTCTAGTGAGAGCTGCAACAAAGGTCACAGAATATACAGACATTACCCTGCATCAGAAATAAAAACCAAGAAAACAAATAAACGAACTGCAACAGAGTTCCACCAACAAAGTTATTCAGAGGATAATAGAACGACAGAGAGGAGTTCTTCTTATTGCTGTTATAATCATTGTGTCTGCAGTCTGTCAGATACTGACAGGCGCCTCTTTACCTTTGTAAAAGGGAAAAATAAACGATCAGATTGCCAAACCCATAGACTTTGATATCTGATCATGTCTAGACGGCCTCTGTCTCTGCCTTTTAAAGACAGTTGTCAAGTGCTTTGCATCAATAATTTGAAATGCTGCTGTTTTCAAGACTTTGAACATTAATGTCACCTCCCTGAGTCCCAAGTGCCTGCCTTTTCCACACTTGTTATTTTTAGGTAATAATGGATACTTGCTTCTGTTTAGTTTTAATAATCATGCAAAACCAGCACCTTCAATATATGAGTAAACTGCCTCACAAATTAATCAAGTGCAGAACAAAGCTGTTTTAAGTCTATGACAGCCAATAAAGTCGTTTGTGGTGCATTATCTCTGCTCTGTGCTAAATACTAGTGCGAGCTGCAGAGATGGAAGAAAATTTTATTAGAAATCAAATTCTCTGGGACTTTTTACCAAACTGTAAAACTGGATTTTATACGTTATACATGATCATTTAATGTAAGTCCTAAAATTTCCAAGGATTATATAAGAGACTACAAGCTTTCGGGAATTAAGAGCCAGAGCTGACAATGGAATTGCCCCTGTGATCAGAAGAAGCCTTGGATAGGTTAGATGCCTTGCAGGCAGTCATAGTGCAAATTTCTCTCACTGGCAAATAAAAATCTGAGTCTTTGAGTAGAACTGAACTGTTTGTGGTTGAATTGTAATAAACTTCTCTTAGCTCAGCCTCTCACTTGTCGGGCATTTAAATTGCGTGATTGTAGGAAATAGCTGAATTATGTGCAGCAGTTTTGCATCAGCTCATCAATGCAGAAGGAACTGACCACAGCTATCATTCATTTCTTTTCATTTTTTCATATTGAATGTGGAAAAAAAAAGTTGTATATTGAGCTAACTATTTATCTTGCTTCTGATTATTCTCAGATTACATTTAACTCTATCTTCTATCTGTTCACCAAATCTGTGTCCCTAAAGCATTTATGAAAATAGCATGGGGTACAAACTGACATATTAATGCTGATAGATATGCAGAGATAGTGAGGGTTTTGAATGTAGCACATTGTAGATGTGAAGACCTTAGTATAGAAATGATCTCCTGAGTAAAATCTATGTGAGATATATAGGAGTTGCAACACAGAATATTGGCTTATTGCACTCCATAGATTTGAAACCGTCTCTCTTGGATGGCAGTGGAAAACTTCAATATACTTACATGAATTATAAATGATGTCTGATTCTCTTGTTGAAGTAGGTACTGTATGTTTTTCTAACATAGGCCCTTCAGCCTTTAAAAAGCTCCTTTGTATGTGCAAAGGGGAAAGATCTGCATTTGGAAACATTTACTGCTGTCAATACCTTTGTGTAAATTGTGTACCCTACTGGAAATATTTTTGTTTTAATTAGGAGTGCCACAGTTATTCCCTTAAAGTCACGGCTTTTAAACAATTAGTTTGGATATGGAATTGATCTGGAAGAAATAATGCTCGCAAAGATGCAGTGTACGAAACCAGAATTGATTCAAGGCGACAATTCCTAAATGGTTCAGACATTTTGGTGCCTTGAAATGAACATCTTTTCTGTCAGCTCAGAAATACAGTAATGTGCAGCAAGGCAGATCAAAGACAAGAAATCATCACTTTGCTTATCGGATTCTCAGCAGTGATACAATTTACATCCTTTTAGATGTCTTTGCGTTTTTTCTATTGCAAAACAGTAAAAGTGGAAGTGCCTATTGCCAGCCTGAAATATTAACCCTTCATCATAATTACAGTAATGGCCTCAGGACATGAATAGCTGGATAAAATTCTCAAGGCTTTGGGACGGGGTCTTTTAGATCCTACATTGGCATGAAATTGGTGCTTTTTCTTGGCAGAAGGAAGAAGCCTTTCTGAGCTTTGTTTGGAGCATGTGAGGTTCCAGTTAATTCATCAACCAGCAGAGCTTTTAAACTTTGCACGCACTTCCTTAGGGCTGGATCCAGATGACTTTTCCCATACTGAACAGTTCCATAGACCCTTCACAGCCCCAGATGAGTTAAGTAATTTTGGCACAGTGAGGCAGATCTGTGCCCAGACTGAGAATCTGACTTAAAAACTGAAGTGTTGCACCTGGACAAAAATATGCAAGCGGCTTCTTATTAAGTTGAAACCTGAAGATTTTGTCCCTGCGTAGATCTCATCACGATATGAGCTGGGGAAAGTGGCTGCTTGCAGTGCTGTGTCCATAATTCCTGGAAAGCACTGCCCTCAATATGAAGAGTCAGGCTGGGAATAATGGAATTGGTAGGCAAGGCATCAGCCAAACCACCCTAGCAAAGGTCAGCCAAGGATAAAGGAAGCCTGGCAGACTGCTTGATGTAAGAACTGCTTTATGCAAAAATGACTTAATGGAAAATAGAATGCATTTCCTGAAAGAAAAAACTGATAAGGATGCAGTGAAAATTGTTATTGTGTGTGCCAAAACCATAGAAGGTGGTCTAGACTGGAGTGTGCCAGTGGGAATGGCTTTTACTATGTTTCAGGCCCATGCAAATGTGGGCAGGCTGTGCACAGACTCCAACAAATCTGAAGGATGTTTACCTGGCTTAAAGAGGATTATGGCAGAATTGGGTTGCTCTAGAAACTGTCTGGTTCGAGCCCTGGCAGTGCCTGTCATCCAGGAACTCCAAAACTAAATGTCAGCCCCAAACCTAACACATTTCCCTGTCTGATGGCACAACTTGGGTCATTCTCACTGATCACTTTGTAAGGCTTGCACTGAAAGAGTGTGTGAAGAGCATCGTGGTAAAGAGTCTGAGCAGTCCAGTGGCAGAGGGGCAGTGTGACTGCACAGGAACATCCCAGAGTCACCTGGGCAAGGCGTGGTCACAGAGGGACCGAGGGAGAGGACACAGACTTAGAAACACCCTGAAGTCTTTCAAAGAACCACAAGCTTCAAAAGGGTGCCTAATGGAGTTTGAAAAGAAAAATGGAGCCAAATAAGGAGAAAGTTATCTGTAACATTATGTTACCTAAGCTCTGAGGGAGCACTTTTTCATCACGAGTCTCAAAGCATCTTAAAACCAGAGATAAATATCATTACTTCTGTTGCATAGCTTGGGAAACCCAGAGAAAGAGGAAATTCTACTTACCTATTCTCATTCAAAGCTGAGTCTAAAGCTGGAAAAAATGGGTTTCCTAATTCAATCCATGCCTGCTATCATGTGACCCCCTAAGTCACAGATGAATGAACTGTAAAATATAGAAGAACAAGTTGATGAATATTAAAGTCATGTTAAAAATATTTGAACTGATATTTTTGCACCTTGATCTCTCTTCTTACTGTACCCAGCTACCTTTCATTTTTTGCTGCCTGTGTGCTATGCTTTTTTTTCATATTCATGATATAGTTTAGCTCTGCTGATGGTTTTAAGGACATTGTTCAATTTTTGTTCTGCATTCCTTTGATGATTCTGTACCAAAATCAATCATAAATATCCAAAGATGTTGAGGTTTTATACAAATTATAAGCCAAATTCCATGTTAGAGTAGGCTGATTAAAATAACTGGAACAATGTCTATTTATCCTAGAATTTTTTTTTTATTATTGTCAGTGTCACTATCATTTTCAGGCTTCATTTCTACAAGTTCAAAGTCTTCATCTAGAAAATATGCCTTTTTTCCAATTTAAGGCTCCCATTGCTGTCATTTCTTAGTGGTGATTCAGCCTGTTCAGTAGCCCTGCACCCTCAAAGAGAGCTGATGGGAACTGATGGACTGTTGCAAATGCAGACCCAGAGGAAATGTTTTTACAAAAGAGAAAACATGGAGTGCATTGCGAGTACATTGGCAGAAGATGTTATGTCTTCATGTTTTAGTGAAAAGACAGTGATCCATCCATGTCACATGTCAACTACCTGCACATACAGCTGACATGAGAACACGCACCTGGACCAGTGTGTTTGCTGCACAGGAGTGCAGGGACAATTTCCAGTTCATGAATCTTTAATTGCAGGGTGTAACATCATGAAAAAATCTCGTCTGATTGTTTTCTTTTTCTCCTGCAGTAGTTTTCTCTGAAATCAGGAGGAGGGGAAATGGGCATTGTGAGCAAAGAAGGCTCCAGCAGGTTGTTCTGGCTGCACTTTGTGGTGTATGTCTGCCTTCTCACTGATGGCAAAGAGGGGCTGTAGGGGCTGTTCCTGAGGACATAATGGATAGCAGGAACCTGGCCCTGGTGCTTGTCTCTGCACCACAGCAGTCAGTGATGGATGTGCGCTCCTGGGAAATGCTCTCCTAGGGACAGGAATGGTGAACATGGGACAGCTGGCACTCTTGTTTCAGCCTGCATCTGTCAGACTGGGGCAAAACTCTTCTTAGTAAGGAAAACTTCTTCCAAAAAGCTGAAAAATGTTTAGTGGAAATCCCATTTTCCCTCAGGAAACGGGTTCAGCTCAATGAACCAGTTAGAAGACGTGATGAGTTGAAGAGCCCAAGTGCTGTGCAGGCAGGGAGGTGCAGCAGTCCTGCATTGGCTGTTGGCTCCATGCTCCTGGCAAATGCTCCAGAGGGGCACTCTGAGGGAGCTCTGTAGTTGGATTTGCACTACAGCAAGGTGGGGTACGTGGGGCTGGAGTGAGGGATAAACAGCAAATGAGTGACCGCAGACTCTGGGCAGCAGCATCTGCTCCCGTTAGCGAGCCAAAGACAGAAATGGAACTAAGCCCTTTGTCACTCCGGAGTGCAGAAACGCTGAACAGTCTCCTGAATGGGTGAGAGGTGACTGTAAGATGGAATGACAGACACTTGGAGTAAGCAGGAACATCTGAGTTCTTAAAACAGGTTTCACTGAAATCATCTGATGTTTAAAGTATGTTATCACTTGGTCAAATTAGAAAGCGATTGCTCCCCTTTTTTTTACCCTTATTCACTCCCAGACTTTTCCTGACAGATTACATAATAACTCCTGTCAGGGTCATGTGATTGTGCACTGCTAAATATTAGGAAAGTCAATATTTTGTTATAACACTTAAAGTAGCAATTTGTGATTGAACAAAATTCACCTTTTAAAAAAGCAAATGGCAACTGGTTGCCTTTGGGTTTATGAAGGAGTTACTGAAACTTCAGGAGAAGTTGCTAGCTTGAAATTTGCCTCTGTTGACCATGAGCTGATAGTTCAGTACGAGGAAGATATCCTTTAGCCTTTTGGGAACTGAGGAAAGCCATTTTCACGTCTGCTCTCCTGACGCTGGAGCAGGCCCGTTCGTTATCCCTGGGTGGCAGCTTGCTTGTGCAGTCATCCATAAAAACGTGGTATGGGCTGGGTAAGGGAGAACAGATGGAGGATTCACATTTAAAGAAGAGGAAAGAGGAACATTGGGAAGTGCTGTGGTGTGGACAGGAAGAAAAGGGGGTATGGTGGAGCAGAACAATTCTTAATTCATCCCCATATACACACAGTTGTGCAAGACAGCTGAAGAAATAGGAAATGTAGAAATCTTCATAGGGTCTTCATTCACAAAATATTTCTCCATGTTTAAGAACATGGTTTAGGGGTCTTCCGTTTCTATTGTATTTATCCTTTTGTATTAGCTAGTGACTACTTTGCCTTTCCCATTAGCTGGTCTGTCATTTTTCAACTAATCACGCTACGTTGTAATGCACACAAACTAAGTACAATAAAACTAAAAGTCTATAGTGCAGAAAATACAAAGGATCTCAAATAGCTTCACATAAAATAATATCTAGGTGCTTTAAAACTGAGCTGCATTTAAGGCTGGAAAAGCCAGCCTAAAAAGATAAGATTTCAATTTTGTCTTAAATGAATTCACTGAATCTGCATTTCTGATGTCAACTAGAAGCGAATTCTGTAGCTCTCATGAATAGCAAGCAAAAGCCCTACAGCTATGAGAATTAAATCTGAATCTTTTATTTTGCATGTCTGGGATTTTTTAAAATAAATTTCTTTTCATATGTTCTGAAACCTCTGTGGATTTTTGATCATATGACTTTCACGCGTTTTTATTTCCCACAATTGTCCTTATATTCCAAATTACTAAATGAAACATTCTCCTGGAAAAATATTTTTAACACAACAAATAGCTTTGAAATGACAGCCATGATTCTTTGGAGCAAAATGCTTTTAAGTGGAGAAGTTCCTTGCTGTACTGCTTTCTCTTTGAAAAAAACCCAGTCATTCAAGTGAAGCTGTGGTACATGTGATGAATGCATATGAATACACTTAGAATTATGCATCAAAAAAAGAAATACAAATGAAAGATCATCCAGGAGATTGCAGTTCTGAGTCTGCTGCTGTAGGGTCATTAACCCAACTTACAGTGCTCAGAGATGAAGAGAGGAGAGAAAGAATGATTTCATGACTAAGGTTCAAAAGATCTACATTAATTCCAGTCTCTTTGGCACTTTCTGTCCTCCACTGCCGGAGACCAATGTCCAACAGTTTCCCTGTCTTCTTTTGTCTGTCTGATAGGCTTCACTTACAAACTTTTTGGGACAATTGAGGTCACCTCTTCTGTGACTGTAGGGTGGAGCTGAAATTGAGAATTTCCTTCAGAACTGTTGACTTCAAGCAAACAGGTAAATACGGTGGTGGTGGATAGCAGACAGACATGAGACCCTAGACTGATAACACAGTTATTACTGTTGCTGTGACACACTTCTCTCCCTCCTTTTACCAGTGAACTCCTTCACATGGCTGTAATCTCCAAGTGTGTCAAGGTTGCCATGGCTGCGGAGTTTATCAGCACATCTAAGGCGTCTTTGGACCACCTGTGCTGAGACACACCCAAGAACAGGGTTCATTTCAGGAGCCCAGTGCCAGATCCACTGAGATGGGCGGTACTTTTGTGACTGCCACATTTTTGCTCCCTGAGCCAGCTGGTTTAACACAAGGGGGCTAATCCATCCAAAGAGCTGATGGCCCTTACTTAGACAACTTTATCTTTGCAACCTGCAGGAGAAAAATGCGATAGCCAATGAGGGGCTAAATTCTCTGAAACATCTCGCTTACATTTGTGTACTTCCATCTATAGCCAGGAGTGCTAGAAAAATAGTAAGAACTCCTCAGTTCCTTATGTTATTCTGTCCAGAGATGAGGGAATAATAACCCACCTTCTCCTGTCCCCCAGGCTGTGCTCTGGCAGTGCTGAGGGTTTTCAGTGCCTGTGGTGAGGTCTGGGAGCACAGAACAACTGCAGCACACACCAGCTCTGATCCAGGTGTGCCCTCGTGCCAACTGTGCTGCCTTGCAGAGAGGGAATTCTGCTCCTGGCAGAGACAGAATATGTGTTGGCCACGGGGACATTTTTCAATTGTCTGGCTCTTCCAAATTTCCAGCAGCTGTTATTAATATTTGAATAATATTTCTAGTGTGCTTCATGTGGACTTGGCAAGCTCTCTCTTCCAACTCCCTCTGCGAACTCCTAAGCCATGTGCTTCCTCAGTGCCCTGCTCAGCCTCCCCTCAAGTCACTATGGAGCTGAGAGCACGAGTACCATTTCCTGGGCATGGCTTAGAGCAGGCTTGGGGTTGCTCTTCCATCTGTTAGCAGGAGCCTCCAACTTCCTGCTCCCACTCTGGGCCCCAGAATAACATCTGTTCTGGCAAGCACATCTAGTGAGATGCTGCTGTGAGTCCTCACCAAAGAGCACTCCAGCTTGCATGTGAGGAACAAGCTAGTGAGGAAATATGCTCTGAAAGACTCTACTCTGTCCAATTTTGCTCCTTGTAAGGGAAAATCCATTTCTTTTTCCTTTGATTTCAAAATCCCAGGAAAGGTTGTAGGTGGGTAGAAGAAAGGACAGACATGGTTCTGTGGCTTTGTCCTCAAGAAAGATGAGCTGGAATTCCAGATCACAATATCTGATGTTTAGTTTTGGTTGCTGCTAGCTGAGCTTCTTTCCCCTTTATAGAGTTGCCAATGGTCATCAGAGTCTCCTGGGATTTCCTTGAAATTATCCCCTTTCCACAGGGAGCAGATAAAGCGATTATAAAATGATAAAAATGTCAGAGGTCCCTTAAGGGTGTTCCTAGATCTGTGGTGTCCCTTGTTCCACCTCCATTCCTCCCAGCAGAAATAATGCTACCATGGTATATTCACTTTGTGCTTTTTCACTTTGTGCTGTTGTGAAATATCTTTGGCTCTCAGGTGCTCAATATATACCAGATTGTTTCTGGGAGGTCAGAGCTCACGCTGTCAGGAGAGATGCAAGCGAGCAAGTACAGCACAGGCACAGATTTATCAGGGATGTTAAAGTGCTAATAAACTTTACCTAAAGTTTGTACAATCACTTGCTGTTCATCCTTTATTTTTTTCATATCAAAGTTGTATCTGAGTCCATTAGAGTCATATCCATCAAACCCTTGGCAGACTATAACATTTTTTTTCTAACTCTGTTCCCTGATGCCTCAGCCCTGGATTACACCTACATGGATAAAACATGCCCAGAAGAACCTGAATGTCCAGTGCCAAATAACCAACGTTTTCCAACGTGGGAGGAAAAAAAATCAAGTAATTTGTAATCATTTCCAAATGAGAGTGTGCAGCAGAATCGGACCCATCTCCCTCTGCAGGAGCACCTGGATGGGAGCAGAAGTACTTGACACTGCTCCTGGGTGGGAAATGGGTTTCCCAGTCTGCAGCAGTTTGTAAAATTTTAGAAATAATAATTTTGAAGTAGGATAAAATTGAAAATGGGAAAATCCAAAGTGACTGATCATCTCATGCTGTCTCCCTTAAGCTCCTTGTTTCAATAATTCTGAAAATACTGTCAGTCTATTAGACCAGGAAATGAAACTTCTTGGCAAACAAGGTATTTGCTAATTTCGGTATTTTGTGTGAGTCAGAAATGTGTGGAGAGAAATATATTGAAACTAACCCTGTCTTGTGAACTCTTTCATATTGCATAACTGACATTTGCCAATAAAAAAAATGTTACATCATATGGTTTCTGAAAACATCCAAAAGAAAAGGCATTAAAAGCTACTGCAAACACTTTCCCACAGAGCATTGAACACCACTGGTCACACTGGATTTTCACAGTGGTCATTGTGATGAATGTCCCTTTGCCTCTGTGTCTAACACCAACTAATTGCAAAATAACCATCTTCGTTTATGAACTTGCACGTTTCTGCATCATTTACTTGATCACAGAACTACTCTCTTCCATTTCTTTTTATTCCATGCTTTCAGCTGCTTGGTGAAAGCAAGTTGATGGAAAAATCCAACTCTTTGATACGAGAGTACAGCTTCTAGAAATCAGTAAAAAAGTTATGCTTCCCTTGATAGCATTTTCACACCCACATGTATTCAAAACTCTTAAAATTTTCATTTTGGCTTCCAGAAAGTATACTGTAAAGTGAAAATTATGGCTACAGAATTGGAATTGTGGTGTTCAAAAATCTACAAAGTAGTTTGATTTAAATTATCCACAATTGTCTGTTTTTCTTCCTACTGAAAAATAGTGTGTCACAGGTTCTCAGGATTTCCTTTGAGTTATGCTAAAAAGCCTTGCACATTACTTATTTGTTTAGTGCACTTTTGAACTGAAGCATTTAATGTTGGAAAATAAGCAGTAAATATATCATAGTTAATTGGAGAAAAAGAAAGATTTTGGGAAAGAATTTGAGCTTCTGTGACAGCTTTAAAGTTACAGTGAGATGTGATTTTATTGCCTTGATTTCTGAGACCTTTGTTGAATTCTAATTGCGTTAAATGAGCAAAATATGTTAAGAGTTAGGGAAACCTCTGAGATACAAAATAATTGGATCAAATGTGTGAGTAATGCGAAGAATGGAAATTCCTGCTTAACTAGCCTGTATCGGTAGCAGGTCATTCATGAATCTCCATGGTAACACTGAAAAAATATGGAGATATTTTTAATTTTCAGGAAGCTCTTTATTAAAATCAATATGACACCTGAGAAGTGTCTAAACACAAAGTTGGAAGAATTTGAGTGGGCAGCGAAGAGTCAAGGATGTTTTTTGGAGTGACTCTAGTTATTTCTGGGTCCAGATGTTCAGCAGTAGATCACTGCTGATTCAAGCTGTGGAAGGCCAGGGAGGCTGATCCTCAGTGAAAAAAATCTCTGCAGAGAAAAGAATATTCTTTTGAATTGGCTTCACCCATAGCTTGTAGCTCTGTAACTGTGCAATGATAAGGCCACAAGAAATAGATGACATCTTATTGTTCTGTATGTTTCTAAAGACATTGTAGTGACTGTGCCTCTAAAATAAAAGCTTTACAGCTTCCACTTATCCCATATTGTTTTATGTAAATCAAAAGGAGGAGAAAAAAGTGACAATAAAATAAAGCATGGCTCTGAAACTACCACGCTGATCCCATTTAGAAACACAAAGTGAAATAACACATCGAGAGTTTCTTTGTGGAGACAGAACTGTTGAGATGAATTGATATGGGAAAAAGACACTGAACTAGAATGTGACCTGAATTACAGCTACAAAGGAAGGACTTCAGGAGCTCCTGGTTGAAAAGTCAGGATGGATGCACAGAGCAGTGGCTGGTCCTGGCAGCTGATTTAAAGCCACAGGAGTGCCACCACGCTGGCTGTGGTGGGATAAATGCCCCAAGTGCTCTGTCCCTCTGAACTGCTCTGCCCGGGATGAGCACAGATATGCTCTTGTGCAGAGGCTCTTTGAAAAAGCCAGATACGGATTCTTTTTTCTTTTGTTTCTCTCGGGAGTGCTCTAAAGGCCTGGTTTTTCCTCGCAGGGAAACCTGCCTAGTCATGCAGTGCCCTGCAGACGTGTGAGTGGAGAGTCTGTGCTGGCCAAAGAGAATGGACAAGGACAGCCAATACCTTCCCCAGCAGTTTGAAAGGTTGTTGGCTTGGAGCAGTTACAAGAGTCTTCCTCTATCATTCTCCAAGAAGATAAGAGGTGACCCTATAGCCATCAGAGCCTTTATGTGGTTTTTTATCTGCAGCTGTGCCAGTGTCATGTCTGTCTTTTGTCCCACAAAGTGAAGCCCTAGCACAGGAATTGCTGTGTGCATTAAACAATTTTTGTGCCCTGTGTATTGTCAGGCCTCAGGGCACCTCTTCACTCAATTTTTGGTCCAATAATCATCTTGGTGCCATAGCCCCAAATGATACAGAGGAAGACTTTTTTTGCTCTGACTGCATCTTGTTGCCAATCTTCCCGCTCTTGAAGCCAATGTAAAGCCAGGGGTATGGCAGTTACAGGAGTTCAATGTTCCCTTGCTCAGAATGCCTTTGGGACCAATTTCTGCTGCACAGGGGGTGTATGGGGCAGGCAGGTGGAGGTGTCACAAAAAGCATCCCAAGCCAGAGAAAGATAATGGAACAGAGAATGCTATCTGGAGTTAAAGCTGTCTTAGCTTTTCAGCACCAAATGTGGTTTCTTTGTGGAGTTATTTCCAGTAATGACACATGGTGGGTGGTAGGTTGTGTATTCAGCTCCCCAATTAGTTGTCTTTGCATGAGCTCCACTTTTATCAAATTAAATAGAACAAAACTCAAGACAGATGCTACCTGCTGATGAAGATACTGTGGTACAAATGCCACGTGAATGCTGTGACAAAACCCCAAAGGCTGAAAAATCCAGATTGTGGTTTAGTTACAGCTAGAGTTAAAAATGATACTCATCTAAGTTCCAGTGCCAAAATATCTCTTTACTTGTCTTCTCCTACAAAAGTGGTCACAACCTGGAAACATTCTGAGCTGGTTTTATTACATCTTTCTTCAAAGTCCTTGCAGTTGTTCCAAGGACTCTTCGTTGCTAGAATATTCCAACTTGGCATAGCCCAGCTTATAGTATTTCTATCATCGATAAATTTCCTGTGCAAAAAAGGGAGATATGAAATAGAAACTATTCTGGACAAAAGGGTAGCGAGAAGTATGACATGAGTTATTCTCCATCTCATAATTCAACATCTCTTTAGGATGCAGCAGGGTTGGTGTGGTGTGCCCCGTGTCAGCTCCCTGAACCAGTAATTCTCTTTCCAGTGGGGGTTTGTAGATCCACAGAGCTTCTGTGACCTATGAGTGTGCAAAGGGATCACCTGAGCCCACAAAGCCGGGAGCCTTTGCCGTGGAGGGATCTCAGCACCTGCCTGCCCCAGGCCAAACACACTGATCTCAGTTGGTTTTTCCCTCTTGAGTGGGTGAAAAGCAAGAAAATAAATACTAGTGTTGACAACGGTTGAGAGTTAACTTTGTGAATAAATTAATACTATCTAGGTTTCAAATCAGGTCCAAACCTTAAAAAAATAAATAGAACCTTCTCTAAAATTTGTTTCAACAAAATGCTGGAAGCATCCATCTCTGTCAGCACAGATCCCCCTCTCCATTGTGTGTACATATGCAAACTGTTCAAACTACCCGTTATGTCAAGGATGTGGAATGGAAAGAAAAGTGTGAAAACTGTTTCCCACATATGTTGAGAAAAAAATCTGCAGCAGGCAATAAAGAATCTGGTAACAGGAAAAGTATCTGAAGTTATGTTACAAGGTAAAAGATGAGACTGTGGCTGTGAAAGCAAACTAAAACAAGAGAAGGCGATAAAATGCTTTTTTACCAGATAAAGTGATAGTACTGTGATGCCACAGTGTGTTTGAAGCATTGTGGGAAGGGAAATTCAAGGGTTTGGAACCTGGCCCAGCTCCCTTTGCTGACGCTGGTATTACACAAAGTTCCCTCTCAAATAACCATATAAATGTAATCCTGACCAGGAAAGCACCCAGCCAGGGAAAGGCCAGAAAGTCTGAATTAGGAAAGTGGGAGGCTGCATTACCCTAAGAAGGAACAAGATGTTTGCCACAGTGGGACACACAGGCCAGGGAAGGAATCCCCACTTGGAGCTGTAACACTGGAGAGTTGTAAATAAATACTTGGAGAATATACTTCACTTGGCATTAATAATGTGCTGCCTAAAGTATGTGGAATGTGCTTTAAATATTACATGTGAATCCCAGGCCCGTCTTGTAATAATTTTAGAAAATATCCATAATCTTGTCATTTTAACAGCAGAACAAGTTTTCTGGCCTTTTCATCTTTCTTGGTGTATTAGGAACTGAGAAATGTGGACTTTCTCCACATAAAAATTGCATTTGCTGTTGTTATTGCCTTTGCAGCTGTGCAAGTAACAGTCAACTTGATTTCAGACAAGTAAAGTAAATTAAGAGAAGATGAAGATCCAAGCACAATAAAACTACTTTGGAGTCATTACAAGACATAAATATAGAGCAAATATCAGGTCAAATCCAGGTCTGGCATCAACGGTTGCAGCTTCAGCCTCTACAAGAAGTGCTTGCAAACATCAGGGTTAACTTCATCTATCAGTCAAAATTTGGATTGATTGGAAAATAGTGTTAGACTTTGGAAAACAACATTAACAGTGCAACAGGATCACTGAATCATCAGTGCAAGGTTCTTGTCAACATGATTTCCATTCATTTATTTCACAATTCAAAAGCAGCATTACTGTGCATGCAGATGAAGACTACCCAGTTTTGTACAACATATAGAATGTGAAACAAAGCTGATGCACATTTCTACTTCCAAACATACCCTAAATTAAAGAATAAGTAGTAAAAGGAACGCATGGACAGGAAAAACAATTAGGGGTAATTTTTTACCGGGAAGAAACGTGTCCACTTGCAGCTAGTGTCACTGTGACTTTTGAAATATGCTTGCAAGAAAACCATTTGTTCTTTAGATATTAAAAGATACTCAGCCTGTTGCTGTCAACAATGCAAGATGGGCAAGTGACATGATTCCTGCCTGAGCTAAATGAATAGTTAAAATACATATGGCTTTCTTTTTTGTTCCATTTATCCCATACCTATGATATTGCTGCATGGTAAAGGTCATGATAACAGCTGAATCTTTCTTTTGATATTATTAAAGCAGTGCTTAATTAAATTAATATGGAACTGCTCTCTGACAGCCGTTCTTTCCCCCTTAAACTAGGGTCTGACAGATTTAATCTGATAAATAACTATGATTACTTTGTTCCTTCCTGACTATTCATTTTATATACAATTGTGCTTACATTTTTTTCTGTTTGATATGATTGACACACTGTTTATTTGCTTAGCCAACCATACCAATAAGTTTATCTACTCTCACTTTGGCTGCAGAGCAGCATTTCCAGCATGAACTGCAATCATGCCATTCCAGCAGTGATGGGGAGGAAGGAAACACTGGACTGGGGGTTGGGAGAGAGAATTCTCGTGTTTATCCTGATGCAGTGTGTAACTACAGGCAGGTCACTTCACCTCCACTCCTCCTTTCCCTTTTATCTGCTTTGACACGCCTTGGAGCAGGGATTGCCTCTTCCCTTTCGAGCCTCTGAAGCCCTTGGTGTGGTTTTCCCCGAAGGTAGCTCTGATCTTGTAAGGTCTGAGGGCACGGAGTGGGTGTTTCTGTCCTGCTCAATGTCCACCTGGCAGAGCTGAGGCTGGGCAGGTGAGGCAGAGGCTCAGACTGCAATGGCTCCGTTCAGCTCCTGCTGGGGAAGATGAAACAGGAAAGCCTTATAAATATGATTGCCTGGCAAAAGATGCTGAGAATAGGGAAACTATAAGTGAGATTGAAATGAAAGCAAGCTTTGAGATACCAAGCCTTAGTTACTGAACAACTGGAAAACAATGGTAAGGCCGGCTGAAGGTAATCCTCTCTCTGTTGAACAATCCCCTCTGCTTGCAGACAGCTCCAAGGGTCAGAGCAGACCCTACTGGCTTGGCAGCAGGGGTCCAGAGAGGAGTTTCTAGAGTTTAAAATGTAACGCAGTATGGTAATGTAACAATTCTTATAGGCTGTATGTAAATACTATAGGATTTGTATCTTGCACTAGATTGGTTAATGGAAATTAGAATATTCAACACAGAAGAAATTGCATTGTANTACTTCTTCTACTACCACTACTTCTCTTTCTTCTCTTACTACTTCTTCTACTTCTTCTTCTTCTTCCTCTTCTTCTTGCCCTTACTCTCTCTTGCTCTTACCTTTGCTTCTCTTGCTCTCTCACTTTTCTGGCCTCCTTCGAGCTGCAGCTGGCAGCTCCAAGCAGGGCCACTATACCCACGCCCCTCATAAATAAACCCCATGCTCTAAGACCCAACCTCAGAGATCTCTTGTCTCCAGCTGTCCCGACCATCCAAACCAACCAGAACTTCCTACAAGCTCCCAAGTCTAAATCTCACTGATACCAGGTGAAAATGGAGCCCTTTGCAGCACAACAAGGACTAGGGAACTGTGTGAAAAGCACCTTCGGCTTCATTTTGTAATCTCTGGAGCAGGGTGTGCTAATGGGGGGTTACAGCCTCTTTTACTCCTTTCTGCTTTATCTGCTCAGGGAATAAACAAATAGGCTGCACACACACGCCGAAAGCAGAGGAGACTCTGCAGGAAGCTGTTCAGTGTGGAAGCCATAAATCACCCAAGAAATGAGTGTCACTTCTGTGGCCTGGGTAGTATGAGGGCTTCCTTAGATAACAAACACTCCCGAAGAGAAGGTAAAAATGGCTTCTTATGGCCGAGACTGCAAAAATGCAACATTTTGCTGTGGAAGAAGGGGGGGTTCTGGCGGGTTCCCACACTTAAATTGTCACCGAAGGCAGGAGAGGGAACATGAAAACTGGCGAAATGGTTATGCAGAGAAGAAGAAAGCTGGAAAGAAAAAAGAAAACCACACAAAACTCGAGCTGTTAATCACATCCCTATGTTGATAAAATATTTATGAGATCTCATTCAATTAATTAGAATAAACTATGTAACACTGCAGGAAACAAATTGAAAATTTAATAAAGTAAGTTCACTTCCAATTTCTTTTGAAGAAAGAAGCTAATTATGTATAGTTCTGTAATTATAACTTTAATTAAAATATAATGCAAAATATTTCATAGAGTGAGTACAGTTCTGTGTAAGAAAATGGAACCTTTAAGACAACTTGCTCCTCAGATAAAAATCCATAACAATTTCACATGAACATTTTAATATACTTGTTTTTAAAATCTTTTCAGGGTAATTTTAATACAAATCCATCTTAGAAGTGCTCGTTAGTGTTAGCTTTTACTTAAAACATAGTGTTTTACCTTCCTGCCTCTATCCAGAAATGTTTCTTACTCTATGTTATGTGTATTTTACTCACTCTATTTAAACCAGGCACATTCTTTATTTATACTTGCCTATTGCAGCCTACAGAACCCAATTTTTATTTAGAGAATAATTTCAAAACACATTGTAAAGTATATCCACATAGCAGCTGCCTTCACCTGAGCAAAAAGGAAAGAAAGTGCCTCAGGCAGAGACATCCAGGCAGGCACAGGGAAATTTGGGTCTGGCAATATAGAATGAGAACACTGACAAAATGACCTTTCAGTGATGTTTTCAGTGATGATGATTTAAGAGCAAGAGAGTCTTCTAGGCTGGTGTAAAATGAGTTTGTCTTTAGGACTAAAAATATAATTTAACGAATGATTTCTAACACACAATCCTGCTCTGCTCTGTCCTGGCACAGCCTCACCTTGAGGTATTGGGCACCATAATATAAAAAAGACATTAAGCTATTAGGGAGCATCCAAAGGGGGCCAGGAAGATGGTGAAGGGTCTGGAGGGGATGCCAAATGAGGAGCAGCTGATGGCCCATGGTTAGTTCAGCCTGGAGAAGAGGAGACTGAGGGGAGACCTCATTGGGGTGTTCAATATCTTCACAAGAGGCAGCACCGATCTCTGCTCTCGGTGCCCAGTGGCAGGACACGAGGGAATGGCCTGAAGTTGTACCAGGAGAGGTTTAGGTTGGATATCAGGAAAAGGTTCTTTCCCCAGAAGGTGGCTGGGCACTGAACAGGCTCCCCAGGGCAGTGGTCACAGCACCAGCCCGACAGCTCAAGAAGTGCTTGGACATCGTTTTCAGGCACAGGGTGTGATTCTTGGGATTTCCTGTGCAGAGCCAAGACACGGACTTTGACGATCTTTGTGGGTCCCGTCCAACTCAGAGTACTCTGTGAACTGTAGATTTTCAGTGCTAACGACAACTCCTTCTGTTCTCCTGAAGAGGATCAGCTGTAATGAGAGTGAGTCAGTGATAGCAGTGTTAATTGAACAAAACAGGAACTGAAAATAGAACAGTTTGAAGAAAATGCTGGATTGACATATGCTGTTTTGGTACATTTGTTGAACATTATTGAGCATTTCTAGTGCAGTAATGGGAGAGTAGGAAAATATCTGGGAGTGTTTATTTGATAGAGTTTACATTACACAGCTTGCAATACAGCCAGAGCAGCATTTTGTGATCTTTCTGATCATACAGTTGGGTTTTTTCCTCCTCTTTGCCAAGGAACTCGTTATGATCAGAGCTGACCACTGCGTGAGCAGAGCCGGCGCTTCGAGGTCTGTCTAATGAACGCGAAGCACAGCGGCGGTGACACCCCGGTCCTCCCTGAGTGCATCACAGGCTGTGGCACTGCTCCTGAAGGAGCTGCAGAGCTGCCTCCTTTTCTGAGACCGTGACAGTGGATGCTTTAATCTCTCACAGTCTTTAGTTCGCTCTGCCTGGTGAGTCAATTGGGGTGCTGGCCATTCATCCCCTTCGCCATAAAACCCTTTGTCCTTCAGGCCGTTTTCATGATGGAATTTCTTCATCTCAAGGAGAAAAACCAAAGACACTTGCTCAGAGCTGGCTCACTTAATCCCTTTTTGGCAGGACTGACTCTTCAGTGACATTTCAATCACCCTGAAGAACTGAAAAGCTGAAGATCTGGGACGGTGGACTCATCCAGATGAAAATCAATACTGAAGTCAATGAAGCAGAATCGGGACGTAATTTGTGCAAATCAGTAGTATCTCCACTGAATTTATTGGAATTGCTGCCATGTCTGATCTAAATTAACCCTTTACTTTAAATATCATTAGGATACGATTACATGCTGACAAGTTTATACAGACACAGTATTGCTTTGCACCTTTCATCCACAAATAAACTCACTGAACAGGAGAAGCTGTCTTAGGGAAAGGTAATTTTTTAAAAATAAAGTTTAAAAACTCTATACTTTGCCAACACACAATTGGGTGGAAAAGAAGGAAGGAGTTTGGGTTTGAACTGCAAGGACTGAGCACGATGAGCAGAGGGTCAGATGGCAGTTAATATAGAATTACTTATTGTATCTTTTTCATGGTAAGATCAGATCCTCTCACACAGACAAGAATTTATGCTGGGTTTTTAAGTGGCTTTAGAGAATTAGGGACTCAGCTCCAATTAATTAAATTTGCAGAAAGATGTGGTTTATATTCTCTTTTTCCTGTTGGTTCTCTAGTATAGCATAGAAACCAACTGTGGGTGAAAATTGTCTTCTGCTGGGTGTTATGGTTATGATTTGCAAAGGCCTTTCTGAGGTTTCTGCAACCAAAGTATCATCTTTAATCTAAATATAATACCCTGTGAGTTCTGCCAGGAATCTACTACACAACTATTTTCCCTTTTTTTGCATCTCTCTGATCTTCTGCCTGTCTAGTTTACATAACTTCTACACTTCACTGCAGGAATTAACCTTTATGGTATGTCTATACATTACCCAGAAAAAAGGGGTGTTGATCTCAGTGGGGGCCTCTGGATAGCCTTATCTGCAAGGAAGAATTTAATCTGTAATGTCTGACCCTGTTGTTTTCAATGCTTCTCTGCACCCAGAGGAAAACTAATAACAAAGGGAAACAGACTCAGTTGTCATAGAGGAGATGTGAATACTTAAATAGCTGCCTGCTCTCTTTCATATTTTTAAGACTTAAAGGTTCATGGTTTTTTTTCCCCTGCCTGTGTTAAATGAAAACATCTTTACTTGATATTCATCATTCTACAATGGCCATTTTATCACCTAGACAACATGAATAAAAGTTATTATTCTTAGTCATTAGTCACTCAGTCAGGGAAAAGAGAAAAATTGAGCATTTTAGAACATTTTACTTTTCTGTCATTTCAGAGTAAATGACACTCCTAAATGATGGCCAGTCAAACCTACAGAATCTATTAGTAACTTGATAATAAGTGTGAAGGGATGCTGGGACCCAAAGGAGTCTTAAAGTGGCATTTATCAGGCATGTCACATCATTGCTAGTGGTAATAAAAGCATTTTTGTTTTATGCTGCAGCGTCTATAGAGGATAATATTTTTTGTGCTATAGCCAAAAGTGATATTGCTACATTCATCACACTGTTTGATATGAAATAGCCTAAAAGCACTGGAAATTGGCTGTCATTATTTGTTTCTTCCTTTTTTTTTTTCCCTAATCAAGGAGCCTTCTCCAGTGGTGAGAAAAGTTTTCTTTCTCTTCAACATGGACACAAAACAACTGTAACATTACTCCGTTAAAAATCTGACCCTTTGTTTCTAGGACCACCTTAAAGTTTTAGTGTCATTTCAAGAAGAACATTTATGATTAACTCATTTCATTTTCATTTTGTCTTTCCTTATGACAATAAGCTTCAGTGTGTTTGGCTTGCTGCCTTTCCTGCCAAAATCTTCACTGGCTGCAGGGAAAATTCTGTGTGTTTGGGAACTGCAAGACGGCAACTTTGAATGTTGGTTCCCAAGTGCTAAAAATCAGAAAGTAATCAGTTGCCTGTGAAAGTGATAAAATTGTTTGGTTGTCCCTCTTTATTTGATATTTTAAATCAGGTAATTTAAAGAAGGGCAGGTCACCAGGTGCAGTTGGGAAGGTGCCTGTGCTACAGTCCTGGTGTAGAAACCCCTGGTGAAGGGATGGTGCACACTGCTTGTATTGCTGAAAATAGCTTTCCCTGCTGGCACATAGCTACAGATGATAGCAACTAAACTCTTCAGGGGGCAGTTCCTGAGTTATGTAAATTTTATTTCAGGCCTGAAAGACGCTATGAGACCAAGTTAAACTTTTTAGTGTAGCCTTGGCTGGTGGCACTGTGGGAAATTGATGCTGTGTCGAGAACTCAGTGCATGACTGTGATAGACTCTGGTCTTCCAGAAAAACAAAACATAGTGATAGCAGCAACTAAATGTTAAAAATGAAAAAAAAATACCCTAAAACCAAACAAAATCCACAGAAACACCTAGAAGGGTCTTTCTTCTTTTCAGTTGCCTTCCTTGGTGGTGAAAAAATCCGATCAGTTATGCTGGATTGATGGGTCAACCGGCCACGACCTTGGGCTCTGTATCCCATTTACAGCTGCTGCAAATTTGCATGGGAAACTTGTGCTATTTCCTATGGAATTATAAGGCTGGGATAGACAAATGCATCACAGAAGCTCGTTTAATAGCAGAGAGGAAACATCACATTTATCATATTGAATTCTTTCCCTGAGATATTCATCGTTTGCATGTAAAAATGCCATCTGATTTTCTCCCTCATAAACCCAGTGTGATGTTTTCCTGTTTTCCCGTTGTTATTTTGGTATGGGTTTAAATCTGTCACTTTTAAAAACTTATGCTTTTAAAGTCCCACTGCACTTTGGAAGTAGGAAAAAAAAGGGATTTTGAAGGACTGGGGAAGTTGAAATACTCTTTGTGGAGAGTGCTTGTGCAGCACAGTAGATTTTATAATTACTCAAGTCTGCTCTGGTGTTGGGGTTCTGGCTCTTTGAAGTTAAATTCTGCCCTGACCATTTCTTTCAGACTACAGGATTTGTCATATTGACTGGCTCTGTTAAGATCTGGCATGTCTTATTAACACTCTTCAGCAAAGCAACCCACTCTTTGTCTGACACATACAGCCAGGCAAGGCTGTTTGAACAGCCAGAGCAACCTTTGCACTTCTTAGGGGCACGATGGTGCCAATTCTGTTAAAAGCTCTCTGCACTTCCCTCACATTAATCTTATTCTGTCTTTGTAATGTGCTGACATGTCAGCCGACTCCATGGAACATTCAGTCCAGTCAGAGTATGATTCTATGACTACTTAGTTCAGGTTTTTACAAGTTCGTGCAGCCAGACAATAAAAAAAAGGCATAACATGCAGGTATGTGGAAAAGCACCACAAATGCAGAAATGCTATACTTTTAGTACAGACCCACATTTAAAATGGGTGAACAGCTTATGCCTGCCTTTTCCTTGCTTTTTATGTAATTATTGCTCATTTTTGCACGGCAGTTAAGGACTTGCAGATGAAGTAAACTGTCACTTGGGGGTCAAATATAATCACTTGTAGAGTACGGTGCTAAGGAATGGCCCCAAACATATAAACTAATTTGTAAATAACACTAATTTATTGAACTCAAGAACTCTCTGGATGAAGCTGCTCAGTCTTCCAGAAGATACAACGTGCCTCAAACGACTGGTTGAAATACCCATCTGTCTAACAACCTGCAGAGCACACTGAGAAATCACAGAATCATGGAAGAGTTTGGGTTGGAAGGGACCTTTAGAGGCCATCTACTCCAACCCCCTGCAACGAGCAGGGGTGTCTTCAACCAGGTCAGGTTTCTCAGAGCCACATCCAACTTGACCTTAAATGTCCACCACACCGGTGCCAGGGTTTCACCACCCTCATGGTAAAAGATTTGCTTCTTTGTATCTAGTCTGAATCTACCCTCTTCTGTTTAAAACTCATACCCCTTGTCCTGCTGTTACAAACCCCATTAAAAGTCTGCCTCAATCTTTCATATAAGCCCCCTTTAAGCATGGAAAGGCTTCAATAAGTTCTCCCAGGAGTGTTCTCCAGGCTAAACAACCCCAACTCTTTCAGTCTTTCCTCGTAGGAAATATGTTCCAACTCTCTGATCATTTTATGAATACCTTCATGAATAAACACTCATTTCTTCTATGTTCCTTTTTCCCAACAGCATTTCTTTCTGAAGCTGAACATTTCTTTTCTGCAGTTCAAACTGAACTGGTGGAGATCAGTTTGGTTGGCCTTAGGGTGACTCTTGTGGGTGCTGTTTTCTGCTACTGGCTGTTTTCCTAAGCATTCCTTACCCCTTACTCTGGTAGTATTTGCTGATTTATTTCTGTAAAGATAATGCATACACTAGCAGACAGTTCTGTAATAATAATATCTCAGCAGTTGTCTTTGGTCACCAGTAATGAGAAGAAAGGGATGAGCTCGAGAAAATGCTCTAATTAGTTCCTGTAGATCAGAGCACTTCTCTGCTGAAATAAGCCATGTGTCTTGCCAGAGCTAATGTCACTGCACTGAAAAGTGGGGGTTTCTGGAGGAAAGAAATTGCAGAATGTTTTAATGGACAAACCAAAATAATTTTGTTTTGCAAAACAAACAAAATGCAGTAGAGTGAGGAGAGGAAGTTCAGGGTTTGTATCTGAAAATCTCAAAATCAAATATGCTTGTATTTTTGTATTTATGTATTTATGTTATGTATTTATAGCTCATATTTAGTTCTCTGTGGTCTGTGCTCTTTGGCTATTTTCAGACTGGGTTTCTTAAGCTGTTTGCAAAACTTTTCATTTTGTTTATTTAATCCTCAATTTCTTTCTTGCTGGTTTCAAACATCACTCTCTCTCACTGGATCTGAAGTAAGTGAAATGACCCACTCTTTCTTTCATTAGTATTTTCCTGCAAATCTTGAGATGTTTGCAAAGGATCCATGAATTTATTGTGCAAGCAATTGCGAGCAAAGACAATTTTTCTATGTGAGCACAGTGAAATTTCACCAGGAGCAAGCCACAGATGTCTTTCCCTGAGACAGCTTGCCATTTGTTAGAGGAAACAGTTTGAAGCTTCCGAAATTCCCTTCTTTCAGGAGCAGCTGCCCCAGTCCCCTGTGCATGCTGTGGTGAGTAAGGCGTGTGTGTGTGTGTGTGTGTGTGTGTGTGTGTGTTGCTGTCTTCCCCTGCACACACTCATCTCCTGTGCCTCACTTTAACTTATCTGCCCGTGCCCTCTAGGCAGAAGGCAAGGAGAACAGAGGTTTTTCCTGCCCAGCTATTTGTTGGCATACATTTACCGCTTTCCTTCAGGGCTGTTTCCCCTCCCTCTTACCATAAGAATGAGTTCTGAGTCAGACAAGGATCATCTACGCCAATACATTGGCACTTGGCAAAAAACAATACCCAGAAAGGAGTAATGACTCTCTTCTCTAAACTCTTCCTTCCCAGCAAGATAGATTTCTGATATTTGGCTGAATGTTTTGCTGTTTCTGTTTAGTCTGGTTGAGAGTGGCTTATAAAGTTTGGACATCGCAGTCTTATTTCATCCAGGCAAGCGGAGCCTCTCTGGATTTGAACAAATATCTGAATTCTTAAATCCTCCTTCCTTGTGAAACTTGACATAAGAACAGATATCCTAAACAGTTTAGCTCACATAGAGTTAAAGCTGGAAGAAGATTAGAATGAGTATCCCCAAAGTCTCTAATTTTTACTGGATTTTTATAACTACGAGACAAAATTTCCTAACTAAATGGGAATGAAGGATATCAGCTACAGCTTATCAATTTATACTGATAGAACATCACTGTATTTATTATCCAGCCTTACAGAGAGCATTCAGTTCACTGGGTAGAGCAAAGAGCCAGGTGCACTGTGTTCTGTTGAAGTTTTGAGTGTTAAAATGTTACTCATCCTTAAAAAGAGAACTAGTGAATGTTTTCGCATGTTCACCAGTTTGCTGCAGTCTTGTATTACTTGTGAAACATATGTGATGGAATTTCTGGGACAATCCTGCATTCAAAAAACTTGGCATTTCCTTCTCCTCAAAGAGGCACATCCACTGCTGGCATTACCAATGATGCATAAACCAGCAATGATAAATTAGACATTGCATTTCCCAGCCTAACTCTGAATGATTGTTTTGAGAGACACCTCAATTTCTTCAGTTGTTTCTATAGCATCTTTGTATTTGTGTGTACAGTCTGTGTGTGTGTAGCTCCAAATCAAAGCTGATGAAGGTGGGAGGAATATAGAAAGATGGAAGAGTAATGTTTACAGGAAAAGAGCTGAGAAAAGGAGATTTTCACTTATCTGGACAGGTGGATTGCTGTGGATGGCAATATTTGATGGAAGACCCATGCAAATGTCAGGTAGAAAAGCAATACATTCTGACAGCTATCAGAGATCTAACAGAAAGATGCCTCTGAAAAGGAAAGTGAAGATCTACAGCAGCAAACACCTTCAGTGCCTTCTGTGGAGTGGAGATGTGGCAGGTAAGACAGAGTAGAAATTGGATGCTTTGGTACAACATTTCTAAAATCTTTCTGGAAATGGAAAGCAAGGAGGGGAATTGTTAAGCAGACTTTTTGCAAATCTGCCACCCAGATATTTGAGCGAGACAGGAAAAAAAAAAAGATACAATTTCTAGTGAATTTATTGCTTTTCCATATTACTCAAAGCTTGAATAAGCAAGTTGTCAACTGTAGCTCACAGGGACAGTGAAGAAAAATGGAAGACAAGGCTATGACAGGTTGGGGTGTTGGGACTGAATACAGAAAGGGAGAACATCTGTGAGCTGAATTTGAACAGATTCCAGGCAGCTGAGATGCAAACATGTCACCTCCCAGTCTCTCTGCAAAAATCATCTGGTCACACAGAAAAGTGAATACTGCAGAATGGTTTGAAAAGGTTCAGTGTTGTGACCTTTCTACTTGGGAAGAGTGATACAGATATAGTAACTCAAATAACCACTGTTCCTGCTGCTACAGTCATTCTTGTATGAAAAACAAATCAAGATCCGTGCTTATCGTTCTGGATAACAGTTTATATTCTAGTGGGAAGGCGTCTGTAAATTAATCATGCTTCTAAGACCTTATCTCCTTGTTTAGCCCCTTCTCCTAGGTAAGTAATAGATGATCCAAAGCAGTCTCTGCAGCTTGCACGGGATCAGAGCCTGCTTTCCCAAGTGTAGGAAGAGGGCAGTGTTTCTTTCAGTTCTAAGCTCGCCTTTTCAAGGAGAAAGGGGCAGTATGAGTGAAATATCTAAGATGCTAATTTGGAGGAGGATTTTTATCCCAAGTAGAGATGCTTCAGGTGGGATAAGCCAGAAATTCTCGGTCTTGCCCACACAGGGAAATAGCAGAACCACAGATTCAAGTGAGGAAGCATGTATCTATCTTAGGTGTGTTTCCTGGCACCAAATTTTTATATCTACATAAATTTCTGGTTGCTTTGCAGGTAACTGTTTGCACCTACCCATCTGACTAACCTTTGCAAAACTCTTACCTACAGGTCAAGCTAGGAGGATAATTATTTGCAGCAGCACTTTGCATCAATTCTTTCCAGCTTAGCCATGAATGGGTATTGTGTAGATACTAAGATATAGGTTGTACTATGCTACTGGATTATATCAGATTTAAGTTACTCAGGGATATAGCCTCCAAGCATGGGAGTGTTTGAAAAACTGATTCTAAGTATAGTGTTGTGTTCCATCTCAATTTCCATCACTAGACATCCAAAAAATGTCAATTTTTGAATCTTAAAACTCGAATTTTTTTTTCCTGTTTACTCTTGAACCTCTTCTCCTTTGAAATCCAGTGTTAAGCAGAGGTTGTTGGCTACTTTTTTTGTTTGGTGAGCTAGCATGTTATTTATATCACTTTATCCTGCTCCCCTGTCCATCTAAATCATCCCTGACTTAAAGATCACACATAAATAGTGTATTTTTATAACATGAAATAGGAATGATTGCTATCTGGCCAAGTGGAACTGAAATAAACCCCACAGTTTGTGATAATAGCTTCAGAGTGTGTCCTGAGGGCTGGTGAGCCTCTGCCATTCTGTTGATTTCAACATATTGCATACAAGTTCTTGAAACATTTTATTAAATATGATTTTCTCCTATTATTTGCAGTGAGTAGAATGTGAAACACCCTCCAAAATGCCACAGTAGAAGGAGAGCTGAAGAGGCAGGTGAGTGCCACTCGAGTCACTGTCCTACTGATGATGCCACCTTGCTCTAACAGAACTGGGTTTGTTTGAAACACAGCCACAGCAGCTCACAGGTGAACCTCTCAATTTTGTTGCATGCCAAGTTCATCCTCCTTTGACTCTTTATTGAGAATTTTAATCCTGCAATTTAATGGAAATGAATTTCAGCCACTGGCTTTTGCATCGCTTTCTAATAGCTGTAAAATTGCCCAGGTTCTTTGGAAATTGCCCAAGAAGCATGAACTACAACAAACCTTTGGAAAATATTGTTATAAGTTCCAGATGCTCTTAGGAGTGTTTCCAACTGCCTTTGGTGATAAAGGCTGGAAGCTTTCCAAAGCTGGTAAATGCAGCTAATTCCCTCCAGGTCCGATAGCCACGACAGCCTCCCTTGGAGCCTTCAACCAGAAGCACACTGTACTTTTGTTGGGTAGCTCAGACTTTCCTTCAGCAGATGATCAGAATGTAATCATGTTAGCAGTGAATTTTACATTAAAGCAATCCCAAAAATACTACCAATCACTTTAAGTTTATGAACCACATCTCTCAGAAATGAACCTGAGTAACAGGAATTGTGTGAGAGTCAGATAATCCTTCCAGCTGCGGAGAACTCTTCTAACAATTGTTTTAAGATGTTATTGTGGGAATAAAGCACTGCTTTAGCTGTCCAACAGTTATAAATGGGGCTTTTTCTTACACAGCATTTCTTTTTCTGGCAATCACCTGATCAACTGTGTATTTTAATCTGATGCTGTAATGGTTTACCTCAGTTTTTCTCTTACTGCTTTTCAGCCCAGAGGCATTTTATATCATTCACTTACATTCCCTATTACTTCCCTATTATGCATTTCCCATTATGATGATCTCTATTGTTTTAAATGGTACTTGATCTTAAGGATACTGCAATTATTTTAACCACATGAATTTCAGCCTTGATAGGGTGCAGAGCAGGATTGCTATTTTGCCTAATAGCAGGTTTTATATGTTAAATCCTTTCCTTTGACCTGTACCACAGAGGATTCAAACCTCGTAGCTGGAGAATTTTTGGAAGAGAGCCCGTGACTGGCTGTATCCAAGCTGTAAGAGCTCACCAAGTCCACCTGCCCAGTCAAGGCATGGCTGGGGACAGTAATATCAACTCTGACAGCTAAATCCAATTGGAATATCTGTAGGGAAAACCAAAAGCAAATATCTGTTCAGCTCCAGCACTCAGCTAAGCTGTAGCTGCCAATCTGAGTCTTCTTTCACTGGATGGGACAACCTAGGCAGACACAGGTTTGTCTATGGACAAGTCCAAAACAGTCAGTAGAGGCTTCAACAGTCATCTGAGGGATTAAATTTGGATTGCAAGTGCACCTAGACCTTCCAGCTCTTTATCTGATCCTGACTGACATATTTTCCTTCTCTTTGCAGGGAACATTTTATGAAAGGCTGCTAAACCCATTCATTTCCTAAGTCAGTGCATTAAGTGAACCAGGCTCAGGTTATCGAACAGACCAAACAGAAAACAGGTGAGCCTAATGACCATCCAGTTATCCCCACCGTGGGGACACCTGCCATCCATGTCACAGGTGACAAGCTGCGGGCAGTGGCCCCTGGCTAAGACAAAACCCATCCTGCTGGGTGGGGCAGTCCCATGCCTCACACTGATGGTTTAGGAGCCTGAACGTCCGTGTATACGAACATCCAATTCTGTAATCCACGAGGGATCTTTTCTAGGTCAGGGGTTGGGATCAGTTTTCTTCTGAAGGATTTTATCTCGGTGGATCTACGTGAGGTTGTGGAGAGGGTTTCTTACTCCAGATCCTTTTCTGGCAGAAATTTCTGGACAATAAGATGACCTGGCTCTAGTCTCATACAGATGCATTTTTAATCTCCCCTTTATAGGAGAACTCTAAAAGTCACTAAACGTTAGAAAACCAATGATGAAGACAAATCTGTTAGCAAAACTTTAAGGGATTTTTTTTACTTGCATCTGCTTCCAATAACTCACTGGTGCATGCATTATTAGGCTTTGAAGCTGTGTACTCTGCTTGTGATTTAGGTTTTAAATATGGACAGGCTTCAAAATGGAGTGTTAGACTGCACTAATAATGTTTTTCATCACACAAACTCTAAATTTTGTGTGTAAAACTATATTTTCTTGCAATTTTTCTTCAGTGTTTGTGGTGACTCTAATGTCACCATCTGTTCAAGAAGAAACAGCTCAGATGTGTCAGAGAGATTAAAGCCGTGTAATGTTCCAAAATTTCACATTATGACAAATCTATTTGTTTTCATTTAATATATGTCTATACTAGTTATTGTTTGTAGTCAGAATGCCCATCTATAGGATTCATAAGTGAGAAACTCTAGACTGATTGGATACTTGAGGTGAAATCTTCCAGGGAAGTTGATAGCAGGTTTTCTTCTGACTTCAGTTTGCAATGTTTCTGAAATTAGCCCTAAAAATTACCTGCTTATTTTGGGCCTCTTTAATAAAGCCCTTCCATTCAGAACAGACATTCCCTTAGCTGATCATGTTGTGTTCCGTCTAGACCTGCATTTCAGCTGTAGCAATCATCAACCTTGATGTTTTAGTGAGCAGGATGCTTTTATTTTATCCTTGCCTGAGACAGTCTGCCAAAGACAGGATTATACCAGGTGTAAGGTCTTATACCTTGGTACATGCAGTTTTCAAGCCCAAATTTTGTGAATAAACAATTTATTGTACATATTTGTTTTATGTAGTGACTTTTGGATAATTGACCCCTTTGATAAATCAATCATAGACTTTTTTTTTGTGCAATAACTTTTCTATTCTTACAATATTTAGAATGAGAATTATTTAAAGAGATCCCTTTATGTAAAGGGATATTTGCCAAACAGATTGCACATGAAGCAATGTTTATGACATCTATTTGCAAGCTGTTTGATTCTTTAAAAATATCCAACAGGATTGATGTCCCCTTTGGAAGCATTCAAACCAAACTGGAACCTACAAGGGGGACAAAATTTGACTACATTTTGACACTTCTGGTGTTCAAATCCATCAGTCTGTGCAATCTTATGGTTTCTAAACTCTTGACTCGTCCAGGTCCAAAACACATATGAGATTCCTTCTGCCATGAAGAGTCCTCCTCTTTGCCAGTGTGGATTAGAATCATCGAGTCACAGAATGGTTTGTGTTGGAAGGGACCTTAAAGCCCGTCTCGTTCCACCCCTGCCATGGGCAGGGACACCTTCCACTGTCCCAGGCTGCTCCAAGCCCCGTCCAACCTGGCCTGGGACACTTCCAGGGATGGGGCAGCCACAGCTTCTCTGGGCACCCGGTGCCAGGGCCTTACCACCCCCACAGGGAAGATTTCTTCCCAATATCCCATCTAAATCTCTTTCAGTTTAAAGCCTGTCATTACACGTTCTTGTCAAAAGTCCCTCTCCAGCTCTCTTGGAGCCCCTTTAGCTACTGGAAGGCTGGTGGAACATCTCCTCAGAGCCTTTTCTTCTCCAGGCTGAACAACCCCAACTCTCTCAGCTGAACACCTTCCCTTGACAAAGCTCCAGACTCTGTCACAATTTTAAATATCAGATAAGAGAAAAGAATGAAGCTGTGCTAACAGTGATATTTGCATCAACAAAGAATGCTATCAGCTCCGTGCCTCTTGTGAGGTTCTCAACAACCTCTGTCTTCAAAGCTTTATTAAGACCTTTCTTATTCTGCCCCAAATAGAGTTTCAACCCTCACACTGTGATTTTAAGTACATTCTCCTGCCAGCATGGAGCTGCTGCAGCTACTGCAGGTTCAGAAGAAGTTGTAGACATCAGAACAGGGCGTGAAGGTCTGACTGAGGAACTGTTCAGCCTTGCAGATATTTTTAGGTGGGTGAACATCTCACTTAGGGTGACTTGGAGAAATACTTCTAAAGAGATTTACATAATAGTTCCCTTCCATGTGCAGAAGGAATATTTCTCAAGATTAATGTTGCAGAAGTTATAAACAGTGCCTGTACTGAATACCTAATGATGACAACCAGTCAGAAAATCAGTGTTCAGATTATGGCAAGACTCTTCCCCATAAGTGTTCTCTTACTTTGTCTTCTGAATCTGGCCATTACTGAATTAGAAGGATTAGAGCCTCTGTAGGAAAGGCTATTTTCTTAAATACTGACATAACCAATAGAGATGAAAAGACACAAGGACAAGAATAGGCTCATATCTAATTAAGACAAGCATATGCCAGTAATCACCTCACTAGAGGCTATCATAGGTTGTCATTCTCCTTCAAGAAACAGTTTGAATTTAAGGTTTAAATTTGATTTACCAAAATGGCCAAGCACTGGATAGATGAAGATTTTACTAAATTAGCTAGGTAATAAATCTGCTTAATCTCACTCTAATATAAACCAGCCATCAAGTTCATAAATGCAGTAATTTTCCTTCTGGCAACCAGGCCAGTTTCTGGGAGTGCTATCTGGGTAGGAATAGATGTACCCTGATATATTGAAATAGTTCCTCAATTGTGTCTACAGCAGTTTCAGCAGCTACTCAGTGTAAAAAACCTGACACATACTTCAGGATGAGACATTATTTGAAGAAATAGTTATGTTTTAGAACAATTTGTCTCACTTTGAAGAAGAATCAGTGCAACAGAAATATTCATTCTTTCTAGCTGGACAAGAAGGTTGGCTCATTCCTGGTAAAAGGTGGGATTCAAAACCTTGTAGAGTTTGGAGGTCAGGAGCTCTCCTGAGATACTGCATCATGGAAGATTTTGTCAGTTCAGCAATCCCTTTATTAAAACAAATAAAGGGAAAAAACATAATAGCAATGCTAATAAAGCCCAAATCTGTGCGAGTTGTGGTATGTAAAGTTCAAGCTGAAATCTAAAGCGTGCTTCAGCAGTTTACATTAAATGCAATATTTCAAACTCAGATACTTTAGTATTGCTACGAAATGAAAGTAGGAGATAATAATCTTCAAAATCCCTAAGGCTGCTTTTTTTTTTTGAGCAATTTCAACCAAGACCTTAATCAGTACAAGCAAATGGGTGAAAAAGGCTTTAGGCGTGTATAAAACAACCCAAAAATCCCAGTGACAAATCTCATGCAATGGACAGGATCGGATGATACACGCAGCCCTGTCAAAATCCTTTTTTACACTGAATTAAACGAGTCTCTGGGCATGTGAGCTCAAGCATGTGAAGAAGCGAGCTACCGTTTCTAGAGAAGTTTGGTTCTTCATAACCTGTTGAGTTTGTTCTCTGAGCTCACTTTAGCATAAGATACTTACAGCTGTCTCAGGTGCAAAGTAGCAGGTGCTAGAAAAACACAGAGTAATTACAGAGAAGGCAAGATCGGAGGTCGGATCCCTACCTTTTAAAATAGCTTTGTCTCCTGTCATGCTGTCAGTCATCCCTTGAGTAGTGGTTGGTACCTAAAACCAGAAGGACTGCATAAAAAGTGTAATGGGGTAAACCAATTGTTCCCTTATGTAAAAAGGGGGAAAATAGTGTTTGACCCCTATGAGCTGACAGGCGTATGTCTGGAAGTCTGAGATTTAATTAAACAGATGGTAGCATACATTACCACTTTAGAAATGTGATTAATCATTATAAATGTTCTAGGTCCTTTAAAAGAATGACTAGAGCATCTGGCTATGCACACTGAAACAGTGAACACCCACCTGACAGGAATCCATCTCCGTAACGTAGATGATACTTGTGTTTATGTTAATTATTTGGAATCTTTATGCTTCAGTTGACCGAACAAGTTCTGGCACATTCTTTTAAACAAGGCAGATTCATTCCGATGTTAGACTGCATTTAGATTCTATCTACTGGTGAATTTTAGCATCAATAAAAAAGCATGAAGTAAAAAGATCCAACCCTAACCCAGCAGTTTTCAAGGAGCCTGAAGTTGAAATTTTATTTGGAATTTCAGACTCATTTCATGTTATGCATATATGTGATCCAGCTTTATCAAAAGTCAGTGATCAGAACTGCTGCCTGGCTGAAGTTCTCTGATGTTCATGTATGTGATCCTAACACTCCTGACCACACTCCAAGTGTCTTAGGAGTTATTCCTTGTGCAGGTTCTTGGCAAGTGCCTGTCACCTTGCATGTTTCCCTGAGGAGGCAGCATGAACACAGGGACAGCTTGGCTGGTGCTGGTCAGCTCCTTCTGGGTGCCTTTGGTTATGAGCCTGGTGATTTATTTGCTTCAAATAGATATTATATTTTTTAGTCTTCTATATTTATCCACATTCTGTCGTTTAGTTCCATCTGCCGTACATGGGAAAATGGAGTCTTTATTTTAGAATCCAAACTACTGTCAGCTTGAGCTTTCAGAGACTGGCAGTGCTTAGAGCTGGACAGGACCCTTGTTTTCAGTCTGTTCTCTGTTTTCAGTCTAGAATCATACATTCCATGATTCTATTGTATGAATCTTTGCCTCTTAATTCGTTTTTGTTCTCCAGTTGCACATTGCTGGCTGATATCCAAAGTATACAGCAATCATGCAGGAGGTGTTTGGTGCCTCACAGGGTGGGGAGATGCCCATGCAGCTCTCTGGGATTCCTCTTCTTGGGAATATTTTAATTATGGAATAAGAGATGAGACAAGCCTGAGACCGAATTACAGCCATCAGCTCAGAGCCAGTGTTCCAAAACAAGTAGTGAGGGCTTAGTTGCCAACCTACATTGGTTTTCATTTGCTAAAAATCCCAGTAAGAGCCAAAGGTACTCCAACAAGCCAGTTTGCTGTTCCTCTTGCTCAGCAGATCAATGGATTAATACTCTCTATCATTTTCAGATGACTCTGAAAGGCTGACAGAAATAAACTTGCTGTAGAGGATCACCTTCCAGTTTCCGTGCATTTATAAACGCCATCTGTTCGTATCTGAGAGCTGGGTGTTATGGTAACCTGAGTGTTTAAACTTGAGCTAATTGCAGAGTACATGCCCAGGCTCAGGGAGCACAGATGCATGTGGGTGCATAACGCTGGCACGAGGATGGCACAGGGAAAATCCAGAGCATGGGAAGCCTTTGGATGGATCTCTCTTGTGAGAGCGGTCTGGTTGGAAGCAAGGAGGTCCTCTCCTCCGCAGGCCCAGGAAGCAAGGAGGGTGACTTGTAGCACTACCACGTGCCCAGGCAACAAATTGTCTGCTTTCTTTCACAGTGTAAATTGAAATTTGGGGGAAAGATAAGGGCAGGGTGAATCCTCTATGCTGAAATTTTATTTTTCATATACACTTTGAGATGCCTTGTGTGCGATTCAATGTGAAAGTACCACAAGTTCATTCCATCTGTACAAAGAAAAGCTCATGATCACTGTGGCTATGAAGTGAATTTGAATCATCCTGCACTCAGCTCTGTGTGTCTTTACTGAATTTCTGAGATTATTCTTCATAGAAAGTAATTTCACATAGGTACACAGCATTTTCTAAATGTTTTATGCTTTTAGAAGTGTCTTTCTGCATGTGGCCATGTAGATCTAATAAAAGTTAATAAAACAATTTCCAAAAGCTGGACAGGTACACAGCCTCATTCCCCATAGCTGACTCTTGTATTAGCCAGGATCCTGCTCCTGTGTTCCTGCTTTGTGCATCCATTAATTATGGATCAATTATTCAATTCTTTAGGAACTCAGGTGATGCTTGGCCTACTGAGTTGTGAAATTAAAGCAATGCCACGATGAACAGGAAAGAACATACATTTGCTTCAGAGCCATCCTCCTTCTGTACTGATATTCCTGGGACAAAAGTGTTTTTCTTCAGTCAATAATTAAGGTAATTGGTGTGATTGTCCTTTTCCCCACACTGCTTCCAGCTCTTCCCACATATTATTTATCAAGATCTTCTTTCTGAGTGACAATCTTTCCCATTTTTTAATGGCACGATCAAAATCTGAAAGCCAAATGCCTGTTATCACTGCAGGCACAATTCACTCTGCTCTGAACGTTTCCTAAACGAAGTGCAGCACAATTACCAAAAGAACAACTGCTTTACAAAGTGGATCTTGTACTTCAGTAAAATGTAGCCACCGAGGATCAGCTCAACAAATAGAGCATTAATTTTCTATTTGACATGCTGGAAAAGGTGTCAGTCCAAACTGAGAGCAGGAGGAGCAGCACTCTCCATCACATCGCTCATTTTGCAGTCACCCTCTTTCTTACGATTGCACTTTGGTTCCTCCAATATGTAGCTGGTTAAATCAGTTTCTCTTTACCTTTGGGGAGTGAAATTTCTGGTGACAAGTCTTTTGCTAGTAAAAATTGTTTGCTTTTGAAAAATGCTCTACAGTGTAAGACTCTGAATAAATTTGAAACCAAATATTTACACAAAATCGAACTATGCTAACAAATGAAGATAATGGCAGTTTTTTCATTGCCTTACCCTTTGTTCAGTCGTCTACATCAATCAAGTTAATCAATTAAGCAAATTACAGGAAAGATCTAACACTTTATAGCTTTTTTTGCATGGAGAAGAAAGGGAAATTAAGCTGATATTGTTTCCAAATATCTGTTCTTCTGCTGAAGTGCCAGGTCTTTACAGAGTGCTGCATTCAGTGCACAGTCTCCCTGGTAATAACTGCTGTATTGTAATTTATCTTTAACAATGCAGCAGGAAGTCAGCTCTCTATACATAGGGAGGAACGTCTGTGCTGCTGAGAACCAACCTGCTGCTGCCAGAATTCTTTAAAACCTCAGGACAAGGGGTGCAAACCAGTTTGGGTGAAGATTTCCTTCAGTTCCTTTACAAAATGCTTCTCCTGTGCTGTGTGACAAAGGGTTGTCCACAGCATTGATGTGAGGCTGCCTTGGACATTTCAGAAAAACACTACTTAGAGCAATCAATTTGGGACCTTCCTCATTCTCACTTATTAGTGAAAAAATTTAGGGCTTCTAGTTTATCCATGAAACCAGAGCTGAAGATTGGATGATGCATAGTTTTTAAAAAAACCTCTTTACCCTCTAATATTCCAGATGGACACATTTTGTTGTTTGGTTTCCAGAGAGGTCATCATGACCTCCTGTGATGGGAAAGATTGTCTTCTATCATATGGTCTGCGAAGGTGGGAAATATATAAAACAAAAGTGCAAAATATTTCTTTTGTACTTTCTTTTTTTAGGCTGTAGCATTTAGAATGGGAAGAAAACTTACTTCAGGGTAGTTACATAGCAATGTTTTTTTTAGATCATGGAAGTAGCCTACAATAATGGGCTGTTTAGGCTGGGCTTGTTCACATGATGGTTCCAGAAGTTCTCCCTGAGCTGGAAGCAATAGAGTATCCCAGGAATTCAGGGAAACTTTTTGGTTGTGTGATTGACACAGAGTAACAATATAGAGTTGGTTGGGTTTTTTTTAAATTAAAATAACCTTTAATTAACCTTTGAAAAAAAACTGTGTTGAAAGTTAGTTTGTCAATTTAGAAATGAAAGGGTAAAGTTTCCCTTAGTCTAGTTTGAAAGCTCCAGCCTACACATATTTGCAAGTTTTTTCCAGAAAATACTGCTCAGGTGTAATAGCTGCCAGAGGATGGTGAGACAGTGCACTGCTCTGGTGTTAGTCATTCATTGACAAACTGCCTGCTTTTGCCACTAGATTTATATAGCCATTTAAAGAGAGAAAATTCAGGAGCTGCAGACTAGACTAGAGCAGCATAATGTGCTATTTCTCCATCTAATGGAAATGTTGGCTTCTGTGGTCACTCTTCTGTCTGCCCATGAAATTCTGTGCCTTGAAAGGCAGGCGTGTTTTATCTAGGACAAATCTAATTAAAAGGGCTCCTTTTTTTCTCCTCCAGGGAATATTTTTTGAGGCCCTTTATTATCTATCTATCTATCTATCTATCTATCTATCTATTATCTATTATCTATCAGTTCAACCCTACTGTCAAGGCCAGACCTGCCCATCCTCATTGGTGACCACACTGTCCATGTGTGGAGCTCCTTGGAGAGGGACAGACCTGGAGGGGATCTCAGCTTTGTTCTTATGGTCAGTCTGGAAGGAACACCAGTAAACTCAAGTCCAGTCTCCTTCATGTTTCAGATCTTCCTGAGATGAGCACAGACATCTTCAACTTGCCCATGCTGGAATCACAACGATCCTGTGGATGAGTTCGCCCAAATCCGCTCCCAAACCAGAACTCACCTTGCAGTGCAGACACAACAGGATCACGTAGAGAAGTTGGTTTGCACAGGAACCAGGGACTGCAAGCTTAGAAAAGTTGCATCTCTGGACCTCAGTTCAGCAGTCTTTTTAATGGGGCCAATCATAGCAGCTTCAAAAAGCACCTTGAGCAATTTAGATAAGCCATTTAGCAAGCAGTGCTGTTAATAGACTCTGACAGCCAAACGGGGTAACACTTCTCACTGCTATAAATTAGAGGAGAGCTTTTCCTTTTCTCATGAGGAGTTGGAATAGTGTTAGCAACCACGGCAAACACATTTCCTGATTGCTTTTTCCTTTCTGTCTCACTTCAGAATACACCTCTCTGGGGACTGTATCACTTCCTGAACTGCTCCTGTTTGCCCCCCTGCTGCTGCCTGCTCTGCCAGCAGTCTGGGATGCAGCCCGTGACATTTTTCGCTCCTTGTCTCGGAGGCACATGGAGTTGAGTCCTGCCCAGATGCTCTTGCAGGCCTTTCTGTGAAGTCTGAGGATAGAGCTGCTCAACTGAGTGATACTCGTAGCGAGAGAGGCAGGTCTTGGACAAGAAAATCCAACTAAAAGCCTTAGATGTTGCAAAGAGTTGAAGAAGAACTTGATTTCAGTTTAAAGGGCACTTCTTCCTTCCCAGTTCTGAAGTGCAGTGTGTCTTCATAAGAGATGATTATGCCACACAATAGCCTGGATAGGCTGAAGCAGGGCGAAATTAAAACAGATTTCTTCATATAAGGCGTGATATAATTATTTCTGTCATGCTTACAGCCAGCAATGAAATTAGCAATTCACTATACACCCAAACTAAGCAAATATTTAAGGCTGCAGATAGTACATAAGTAATAAAACCAAAGGCAGTCTAAGGACCCAAAGGCTGAGTGCACTTCCTGCTTTATTTATTAGACCAGAATAGAAGAACCTAGAAATAACCATCCACCTGCTCTGAGCACCCTGCCAATTATTTCGAACTGCAAACCCAAAATGCAATATGAACAGCTCCCTGCTTCTAGCAAAGCACAATACCCACTCAGATATTTCTGCCCCTCCTTTCCATCCAGCACTTTAATTCATTTCTCTTTCTCCCAGTGCCAGGTCAAGTAGATGAATATTGCAAGCACTACTGATAGATGCAATAGCAAAGCATTCTTTTCCTCATTTTTCATTGAAAAGTAGGGAATGTTGCCTAAAGTGCAATGAAAACATGTTACAGTGTCTGTTTTTAGAAGCAGGCTAGTAAATTATTAGGCTTTTGTTCCTTGTTCTGACTTTTCTTAAGAGACTGCTTTTTCTCTTCTTTTCTGTTCTTAGTTGCTCTGTAATATTTTGACCTATGAACTTCTTCTCTGCTCTCTTCTACCTTTTAACTCACTAAAGCTTGAGAGGATGAGTAGCAATATCGCTTTTAGCAGGAGAAAAGTGTCTGAAAAGCTGCCGATGTTCTTGCTGTTTAACCACCACATCTTTCTCTTCTTTAATCTCACTAGAGGTGAAGTTCAACAGTATGTCATATATTATGCTGAAAGAATTAACACCTTAAGAGTTAACATTCTTAATAAGTAATTTTACAGGTATTGCTATTATTTAGATACAAACCAGGAAAACTGTTTTTCCCAGACACATAAGAGTGGTTCTGTGTTACAACGATAGCTGTGACACCGTAGATGAAAACTTATCACCCAGGAAATCGGTGGCAGAACTTCTTAACCGTGCCAGTACCTATACTTTCAAACTAATTAAGTGCCTGAATCCCTTTGAAAAGCTCAAATCAGTCACTGGCAATGCCCTTGCAACATACAGATGGTTTGGGTGGGTCTGTGAATCTGTTTACAGACTGCAAAGCAACCCCATGGCAGTGAGAGCAGAATTTAGCAAAGGACTGCTGAAAGAATTTAAAAGATTCAGATGCCCATATCCACGATGTCTCCTTCCACTCCCTCTACAAATATTTTCCATTCATGTCTCATCTGACTGCCCACAACTGGGTGTAAGGCTGCAGACACACATTCTCTTCTGGAGCATCTGTGCTGCTTAAAGAGGTTCTGCCCCCAGCCCACACCCATCTGTCTGCTCTCCCTCTTGTTCTGTCTCTAGTTTTCTAAAGTCACCTGGTTTCCTCCAAGCCTTCCAGATGTCTATCCAAATCTCACTGATATTACCAAGAACCATTGAAGGCTGGGCCACAAAGTAGGAAATGAGGAGTTTTTTCACTGAAAGGGAAAAACATTATTTTCCCTTTTCTAATTAAGGAAAATAAATGCAAAGGACGAGACGTATTTTTTTTTTTATCCCGAAGTCCAGGACAAAAGGTGGATTTCTCATTGGCTTCACTTTGTTTTCTCCTTCATATTTCATACAGCAGAAAATGCAGCATGGTGAACACACACTGTTTTTCAGACCTGCTCTGAGTTGTGCTGCAGGGGAACCACTCCTTCTGCAGGGGCTGCACACCATCCCCAGCCATGAGAGGCTCTGTGCCTCTCCCTCTCCCCTACTCCAGCAGGCACCCCTCAGGTTTGGGTACAATCTGTGGCATGTAAGCTCTGAGCTGTGACTCCATGTACATTGTTTTTGCTGTTTCATTTCAGGAGCCATGCTCACTTGGTACATAAATAAATCCGAAGGTGACTACACCAGATGAAATATTAATAAAAACTCCTCCTTTCCACTTCTACCATACCTTTGGTGATTCTTTGCATCCACACAAACCAGGTAAGTGACTTTCTGAGCTGCAGCAGATGCTGCCTCTTCCTTCTGGTCCCTCCCGTGTCCCTGCTGCAGCTCTGCAGCCCTGGCAGGCTGCTCCCAGTAATTTTGGTCCCTGTGTGTGCTTCAGGCTGTCCCTGCTGTCCACAGCATCCTCCTGCTCCCCACAGGATGGAGTCCCTGAAACCCTTCTCTGGTCAGCTTTAGCTGCTCTGTTGATCAGGAGCAACATTCCTGATCCCAAAATGGACACCTGGCAAAGGTCACGCCCTTTCAAAGGATCATGCAGCAGAGACTGAGCATAAACAGATGCTCTCACCCACGGGGAAACTGGAAGACTTTGCTTAATCAAAAGGTGTTGTATGGCCTATTTAATATTAATAAAATTGTCTTTTAAGCATAATTCAGAGAAAGCTTTGATACACAACTTGCTTTCTGTGTTTTATAAAAAGGCTGAAAAGTGCTTCAGCATTTCTAGACTGTTCCTTTCCATTGTTTGACTAGCAGCAAACACTGATGTGTTACTCACAAGTGCCTTTTTTTGGATGTAAAAGCTTATTTGAAGTGGCTTCAAGACTTCCTTTAAATGCCCTGGCCAACAAAAGGGGGAAAAAACCAATTTATGGATGCGGCTTCTAAAATTCCATACTCATTGCCCTTTAAGTATTGCAATCCCATGTTCTTGAGATTCCTTCCAGATATATTGTCAGACTTAGAAGTGAGTAAAGGTGAACTTTATTAAATAAGTTCATTATAATGATATTTCATAGGTTTGGGCTTGCGATTAACGGATTGTAAATTTATACTTTAAGACAGGCAGAACATGATCATATAAATTGTCTTATTGAAGTTAACAGGGCTGTCCTTTGAAGAAAAATGCCACTCAGCAGAACATTTAAATGTATGCATAGCTCTAAGCATATGTTTAAGTTCAAATGAAGTCAATCTTTTGGTTTTAAGAGAGCTTGACTGTGCTTAGGTTCCTTAAAACATTTATATTAATATATAGGGTGGCTGCTGCAGTAGCCTTGGGGTGCCATTAATGATTTAAAAACAATAGTCTTTCTAAGCACTCGTGAACATCAGGTAAGAGAGCTACTATTAGTTGGCAACACAGTTAAAGCCTTAAAAACTCTGTCATCTGATATGTTTATTAAAATTTCATAGGCATTTTGCAGATACAAAGAAGAGCATTTAACTGCATACCAGTTGCTGAAGACTGGCACCTGCTGCCAAGTGTTGTAAATAAAAACTTGCCAGAGTGCAGCTCAAGAATGGTGGCAAGGAAAGGATTTGCTATTTCTAATATTTCTGCCTATTTATTCAGAAAAAAAAAAAAAAAAAAAGTGGATTTGCTCTGAAAATCCTTTTCTGTGGGTTATTTTGGAATATCCTTTCCCTCACAGACTCATAGTACTTTGTGGAAGGATGGGAAGGAACTCTCTGTGATCATACTTCTCTGTAGTGGCACAGCACAGCGTGATGAAGGAGCACTGCTGACACAGCAGCCACTTCCATGCATCTCCCTTACAGCAAAAACTGCTCTCTATGAGGGTAGTTTGAAGGCAGAAGTTCATTTATTATATTTCTGTGACAAAGACACCTGATGTCTTAATTACAAGAAACCGATACAAAACTGACAGGAACATTCTGCATTATTAAACAAGGGTGTCGAGGTTGAACATATTTTTTGCTCTATACACGTAGGACACTGTATATACAAAGGAAACTTTTAAAGTAAGCCTTCCAAATCTAAATCTCAAGGTCCTTACACAGGTAATCTATCAAGAAACACAAAACAAACAGCACGGTTAATCCCCTGCTTCTGAAGTGTATCTGCAGGCAGCACAAAGAAATCACCTGATCCACAGAGCATCCTTTCCCTCGCTGGGAGAAAATCAGCCCATAATTTTTTCTCCCCTTTAATTTCCAAGTTAATTTTTACAAGAGACTCCAGGTCTTTCCATATCTGCAGCCACCCCTCTCTCCAAAACGGAGGGACAGTACTACTGCATTGGTGTGTGGTGTTCACACCTTAAACTGACCCCAAACCCACTGAGTTCCTTTAGCAAGGAGTTCCATTCACATCAAAGAGATGAATAACAGGGTATAAAATTCCCTTCTACCCCAGACCACTTTATGATGGTATGATTCTAATCTGAGGAAAAAAAAGCCTTCAGCATCTGTGGGTCGTACCTAGGTTGTAAGCAGTGCTCCTAAGGTGCTGCCTACTGCAATCTTCGCCATCATTGCTGAATATTTGTGACTCCTGAAGGAAAGGGATGAGGTGGGGAGGAGAGGGAGGGTCCCCCTCAGTCACATAGGTGAAATGAGTAGTGGTTGTCTTTGGACAGTGAATCAGTAACTTGTTGAATACAGGAGCACTGGGCTGGTGAAACAGTATAGCAAAGTCCATTTGGCCTTTTCTCTAAAGCAGGAATAATGAAGGACAGAACAGCAGCGATGATGATTGATCAAGTCTGACCCCTCTATCCTTGAGCAAACCTTCCCAACCATCATTTTACATGCCTGAGATCAGTCATGGTTTTGCACATGACCAGCTACACCCATAAAACCATGGAGAGGGAAGGACAGCGAGCAGATAACCGCAGAGCCCTCCGTGGCCATTTCTCACCTGTGGCATGAACTCTGCTCTGTAACTCTTGGTTGCTGTTGTCTTGGAAAATATAATTCTCATTTGCACAGATGGGTTGATAATATGACATCTCTTAAAGTTCTGGTCCACAGAAATGCACAGAAGTAGCGGGTTCACATCACCAGGCTTTCTGCTGGACACTAAGTGGTGCAACTCAGAAGAAATTCAATACTGCCTCTTTTTTAAAGCCAGGCACAGGTTCAATATGCATGCATTGAAAATAACAGAAGTCCTTATCTGGCTGTGGGTGTTGAGAACTAGTACAATGGGTAAATGTTGATTAAATTTCAGATGCACTGCACTGGGCAGTGCTTTAATCAATTTTTTTCATATATTCCCCAAAGAGATGCATATTTTAATTTCAAAGCACTGGAGAAATTAAAAAAGACACTGCTGCCATCACCAATAGGAGGTAGAGAAATATCAGAGGCCTCATTCAAACATTTTCAGGCTTTTGTACAGCAAAGCTACGAAGGGCTCAGAAATGTGCAATATGAGAAATGTAAGTTTTTAACATTGCTGTTCTGCTCCAGTGAATGGCCATAAATACAATATTTGTAAAGTTCTGTGTTTGTCACTCAAGGGCTCAGTATAAAAATTATTAAATTCATGATTAGAAATATGCTCTGTTCCTTTTCCAAATTCCAGCCTGTACTCTGGAAGTCAAAATGCAAATTTTCTATCACAGGCATTGACGATAAAGATGAAGATTAAATGCCAGATTAGGCCCTAATCAATGCCTCAATACCTTCAGATTTTAATGCACCTGCCCAAGACTAAAACTTATTTAACAGCTTTTAGGATGCTGATGGAAAGGAGGCAACTTCTGTTCCACTCTTAACTCTGATCTGGCTCTCAGGAGCTGAGAAGAATCAAAATAATTTCTGTCAAAATATTCAGTAGGATAAAGGGAGTGATGTCTGAAAAGAACACAGGGCACAGGAAAAGGTGCTGCTCCTACAGGTTCTTTTCCAGCCGGAACCACAGTTTGACTCGTAGTGGATACCCTGTTGTACTCATACACAAAACTCTCTCTGAGATGGTGTGAGGGAGCTGTGAGCCACTTATCCTCTGGATATTCATTGATTTCAGCTGGAAAAACAGCAAGTAGCAGTAGTCCACCCATCGCTGACCAGTGAACAGAGCTGGCTGGAATTAACCTTTAAAATACATTATGCTATGCAAAAATAAGGCAAGTGTGATCAAGTAATGTGGCATTTACATGTTTGTTGCTATCAAAGTTCAGACCTGTTGTGGTCTAAATAATTTTCCAACAGAAAGATGTAGATACCTGTTTTGGAAGATCACCTCACTTTGTATTTGGCACTTTACTTCTTAACACATTATTTGAATAATGTTTGGAAATCAACTTTTTTTTTTTATTAAAACTTACAGAAGTAATCTAAGGTTGGCCTGTGAGTTGTCTGAGAATTTTTATAAATTTCTTTTGTTTTCAGTTCTTCCTTGATTTAAAAATAAAGCTCTGGTGAATGGAAATTTCTTCTGACAGTTGGCATTTAGAGAAGCATTTCTGTAGCTGCAGCTTAGCATGGATGTTAAGGAATAACAGAAACTTTTTAAATTATAGAGCTAATTATCTGCACGCAGCTGATCAAACACTTTGCACTTCTAGCTGTGAGCACAGCTCACCACATCTGTTGGCCTCTCCCTGGGTGAGGCTGTGCTGCAGTTGCTGCTGTGAAAGTTATGGAGTGGAGACACACCAAAGGCAGCATTAAGCTAACAAGCCTTGGATTTGTTACACGGCAGCACAAAGCTCAATGGTGGCTTTTTGCCTGGAGTCTTACCCAGCCACTCGCTGGGTGTTGGAGCCAGCAGAGGGTTTGGGGGTGCCACAGAGCTGGGCAGCTGCTGCCAGCTGTAAAGGCTAATGCTGCTTGTCCTTCACAGCCTCTTTCCTCTACTGGTTTTTGGGTATTTTTTATTAGAAGTTACTTCAGAAAGCTCACTGGACCCACGGGTTGCACTTAATATTCTTAAAGGACAAAGGGATGACTGTGAGTTGGCACAATATCAAAAAGGGAAAGAGTCCAGGCAGACTTGAGGTGGTTTATCCCTCCATGAAAAAGTTGAGTATCCTTGAGTTTTAGCACAGTGAGCGAAGAAATTTGTTTAGGTAGGCACAGCGTTCTCTTGAGTACATTGTGTTGTGACTGCTATTTATCATTCACAACCTCCTTGTCTCACCTCAGATCCTGAGGACTCCTAGAGCTGCAGGATAGGAGCACTGTTAATGTACAACGGGCTCGCCCTCGCCTGGCACACGAACGGACGGTGTGAGGAGTTGAACCAAGAACAACCTCCCTGCAAACACAGGGATTTGCAGCTGCAGGGCTGGGAACTCAGTCATCCCTGTGCCTTGGGAACCCTCCACTCCTGTCCCGTGTACAGTCACTACCTTGTGCCGTGTGTCCTGCTTCGTGCAGATCCATAATAATAGAAAGCCGTATGATGTTGTGTTTCATGTTTATGTATAAGAATAGTGCTGGAAAGCTTAAAGATGCTCCATGTTCTCTTTGCCAGCAGAAAAGAAGAAGCAGTTGCATCCCTTTTCTTCAGACTCCTGCCATTTTTCCCCTTTCAGGATCAGCATTTGTCAGCCCGTTGTTTAAAAATCCCTTGTCCTGGTGCTGTTTGTGGTGCCTAAAACTCTTGCTTTCTCTAACAAAAGGCTTTTTATTGTTACTTTTTTCTCCATTGAATGAGAGAATAAGAGCAAGTGATTTTTGATTTAACCTCCTGCTGCTGAGTTTTCAAATTTTAAAGCGTTAACAAAAGGGAATGCATGTTTTCAGTGTTGAAAGCTCTGATTATACTATGGTAAAAATTTATAAAAATCAAAGGCAAGCAGACAATAGCGAGCTAGAGATATGTGACTCTCTTTAACTGCTGGCCTCCTGTAATAGAAATGGAACTTTGTCAAGAAAGCAAGCTGTAAAGAGAGACTGTTTTACCAAGTCTTAGACTGCATCCATTTTTGATAGATTTAGTTAACCTACAAGGGAACAGCAGTATTGACATATATCACTTTGAAAAATGCCAGCTGAACGAGGTATTTTTGTTTCCTGGGTTACATGCTGAAGCCATGTCATTTGTTCTGGTTTTTTTCAGTCTCTGCTAACACATTCTGTTCCTGTATTTTATGATTATATGTTCAGTCTCTGAACTACCCCAGAGATATTGATTGCATTTTTTGGAGAGTGGACAGTATTTCAGTCTGTATGAAACTCTCATTTTTGTTCCTATTTATGTAATCTTTTGGACTAGAAATACAATTAGATGAGCAAAATTATTATCCTAAAGATCCTTTAAACCTGGTAAATTATTTTTGGTAAGGAAGCTTCTGGTTCCATAGTTTTCCTCAGCTGACATAACACATAAGAAAGATTTACTCCCAAAGGGGGAAACTAATGAGATTAGTTAAATTTGGGTGTTGTCCCAGTGGGCTTTTCCTAACAGTTAATCACTACCTGGTCCTGTGCCTTTCGAGTCTCCATCCTGGAAGGATAATGAATATTAAGGAAAGGAATCTTTAGGGTTTTTTGAGTCTTCATTAAAACTAAGGATACAGCTGCCTGCTGAGGCACCTCACGATGCAGACACAGGTCTGGGATTTTAAGATTCAGATCTGTTATGATTCAGAGCATGACCAGAAAACCAAACCAATATGGTCAATGTCACCACTGCTGTTACACGCAGCTTGTTTGGGGAGAAGAGTTGAGGTCAGGCTTGTCAACACCATTTGATGTGAACAAAGCATTTACAAGAGAATTGTCCTCTTTTCCTTTCATTCTCTTGTCTTCTATTTCCTACATTAGTAGAGAGTGGGCATCTGTGCAGGCAAACTCTGTTCTCCGTGGTGTCCTGGTGACACCCCATCAAATCTGTGTGCTGGTATGATTCCTGCCGGTGTGGCCGGGACACTGATTTGAGCTTGCTGCTCACTCGCTGCTCCCTGCCTGGGAAAGCCATCACTTGTTGTTTAGGAAGGGAGCTGGTAGTGCTGATAGCAGCTCGGGGCAGCTCTGCTCCCAGGCCAGGGCCAGAAAACAGATGTGTGGCGTGCCATATCCTTAGCAGATGTGATGCCTTGGAGAGGCCGACCTGGAGCAGAGGCTGGACAGAGTTAAAGGATAAAGGGATAAAGGATAAAGGGCAGGGATTTATGGAAAGGCCTTCACAGGGTACACCTTGGGCAGTGCAGGAGTCTTGCAGAGACTGCACCCAGGATGGACACAGCCACAGGTTTTTGGGACAGCTATAAGTTTTGTCCACTTGCATATCAGAGTTTAATTGTCCAATTACAGCTTCAGGCAGTGCAGTCTCATTCTCTCAGTTTGCTCCCCCCCAACTCACTCTTGTTTCCATTTCTCAGGGCCTGAGACAGTGAGGTGCCCTTGATTCTCAGGCCTGGAGAGGAATTGTTGTGTCTGACCAACATGGGAAAAGCAGTAGCTAGCACTCTATATGAAGCTCAGAGTTACACACTAAAGAATTGCAGGATTACAGACATATGAAAATATAAAAGCTAAAATCCTAAGGCATCAGATGGACAAGCCATATGCCATTAAAAGTGGTTATCCAACTTTCTCTCACATTGTGGAGTGAACAGCTCTTCTCTTTTGCATCAAAGCCTTAACAGGCAAAAAGAGTGTGAGCTCCTAGGGGAGGTAAGGAGCTCTAAGGAGGATTTCCCAGGGTTTCTCAGGGCTGGATGACTGTGACCCTTCCAAAGCTCTGTCTATCTGAGAGGTTGTGGTGCCCATATTCCCTGTCATGGGAGGTACCTGCTCTGACTCTGGGATTACTCTAATGCACATCCAAGTCTGAACTGAATGACTTTGCTTTTCCTAAGGCAGCTTTGGAGCCTGGCTAAAGTGGTTGTGGGTCAACTGGAATGGCTTGGCATGCACGAGGAGCAAGCTCCCATCTCCACAGAGCAAAGGCAGGGTTTACAGGAATAAACCTGGATGTATCACTGAATTCCAGGAGGAGCAGTTCCAGGAGAACTCAGGAAGGAGCAGAAGGCTGCACAACAGCATAAGAACAGCTACACACATCATTTGTGTGCTGGTTGGATATCATGTTTAGGTGGGATGCTTCTAGCCTGTGCTTCAGGTACTGAACTGCTCCTGTGTTTTGAGCTCACTCTTGGTTTTGGTCCCATGAGTGACACTATGGAATTGTGTGGTTAAACGGTTTGATGGACTATTGCAGAGGTTCTTTCTGATCTTTAGGAGCAAAAATTATTGCCATCCCACTAGCCACTTATGGCCTTTGTAGGAAAGCTGTGATGATCCATGTTTTATCATTTTAGGGTATGAACTGTATAACTCCATTTTGATGAATGGCTGAAAACGTTTACTATGGTTAAAAGATGAAATTATACTGAAAAAAATTGCTTTTATTAAACAATTTGTGCTGAGAACATGGGTCTGCTATGAAAAGCACAGAATTTTGCTGAAATGTGTGAGAGCAACATCTCAAACTGATTGATTTGACTTCACTGTAAATTTGCTTAATTCACAGGAATGACTGGGCTTTGAGCTGGTTGGTATTTTAGGTGGGAATGATACAAAATGGGAGTCGAGTGGAGAAGATTTGAGAAAAGTCTTCATAGATAAAGACTTAGACTCAAGCCAGCTCCTGAGGGTGGTTGTTTTTCTGCCCCAAGTTATTCACAAACCCAAACTGCCGGAGGATTGCAGTGAATGGGGTTGATTTTGAGAGTCTACAGCATAATGTGAGACAATGGGCACATTAAAGCCTACATTGAATTGAATAATGAATAGTGAAACTACATACAGATTGGATAATGCTGAATCAATACATGAATGGAAGTGTGTGACACGGGTTGCTATGGCATCTCCCTTATTTAATAAAGGAATAAATAAAGGAATGGAAATCTCCATAAATGGTCTCAGCAGAAATTAGAGCTGCTGCTGGTGGCTCTAATATATGCAGGAGCATTTTTTGAAAATTAATTATCTTCTTCCATAAACAAGAATGAGGTTTTTTGATCATGTTTAAAATGATTTTAATTTGTCTAAATTTATGCCAATTCCAGTTGAACTGTCCCTGAAGCTTCACTTGGGGAGTAGGGAAGTTATGAGCAGAGAGCTGTACAAGCGTTTTGTTCAAATTTCTAGTTTTTGCTGGATGTGTCAGAGGACAGGTAAAATACACCCCAAAATGCAGTTCCTTGGAGAATGCGGCATCTAAGCCTGAAAGGACTTGAGCCCTTAATTTTATGACTTGACTTGACAAAGAAGAGATAGTAACAGGATTTACTTGATGCCCCTGAGCTGGAAAACCCACACTTACATTTCGGATGGAGGTGCCAGACCACGTCCTCACGTGTAAAATCAGGGTGTCCACAGAATTAACTGAATTACACACCTTGGGTGTGGAGAGATGAAAGGGCAAGCCAGTCATATACAATAGCTTATTAATCTATGAAGTTACGATCTGGTTTTGCTTGTCAAACCTTGATTTTCTCATTTAGCCTTTCCAGGGTGTGATGATATCATACACATTGGAACAGTTTTGCCTGCTCTGAGCTCTCAAGGTACGGTATTTAATTGTGTGCCATCAATCCCGTGTTGTAGTTCTTCATCCTGCACAGGACAGTGCTGAAGCCGCACATCCCATCTTGTAGGTGTTCAGATGTGTGCTTTATTGGCAAGAGATATTCCATTTTCTCAGTAGCACCTCTTATTGATAAAATCTCAGTTATTCCACCAAACGTTTCCACGCAAATGAACAGCAAAAGGGCATATTATGGCTAAAGAAAATACAAAGAAAATCTGGATGAAGCTTCTTAAAATGTTTCTTTTCTTCCATTTAAAGGCTGAGTGGAGGTTTTTCTGTGCTTGAGCATTTGTTACCCCTTAAATGTAACACACCCACCACATCTCCTACTGTTCCTGGAGAGTGGATCAACCACTAAATGAATAATTTAAAGCTAAGTTAACTTTCCTGAGAAGGAGTTTACTGAATAGATGTAACTGGTGCCCGCTAGTTATCACATTCCAGGGTACTTGATGAATAAATTATCTTTTTTCCCCCTAGCATGAAACAGTCCTAATTTTTGGAAAAACATTTGCTCAAAATACCCAAAAAAGTCAAATATATTTTTATGTGTGAAGAGCCTTCACTCACTTGAGTCACAGGCATCTATTTCCACAACAAAATGTAAAAACTAAATGACAAATTATTAATGTTTTTCTTAGGAGAAAATATCATTATTTGCTTGCAGAATCAGGCATTTTCATATGCTTAATTTAAAGTTTATCAGTCACATGAAGGTCGCGCACCTCGTGTAGATCTGGCAGATGAAAAACCCATCTTTCCCCAGATTTTTGGGAAAAAACAGCTCATGGGGATATTTTTAAGTAGTCAAAAAAGTTCATTCGAAGAGCTCCTTATCTCTTGCTGTTTGTCTGGGTTACAATGAGGAAAATGGAGCAAATTAATAAGAAAACCCTTTACCTTGTGAGCTGTGGGCCTGTGCAGCCTCCCCGTTATGAAAGGGATGCACTTCCAGTTACTTACAGTCAGTGCATTGCTGGAGTTAATTAAAAATATAAATAATTTGCAACAAGAGGACGAATGGGGCTGGGAAAATTATTTGTCCATGTATTGATTGCAATTGCATTTTTCAAGTTCCTCATGATCTGATAAGTCCTGTGGGTGGGAAAAAGATTTGGGCCAGATCATTAGCTGGAAACTCAGCACCATTTGAACTGAATTCAGAACTGCTGGAGAGTTTTGCCTTTCTGTGACTCTGCTCTGTAAATCAGCAAACAAAATTTGGCAGCTAAGTATTTTATTCTCAGTAATAAACTATACTCGAGAATGCATTTGCTCTCTTCTGTGGATTTGCACAGATACAGTTTTCTTTGGCGTTACGTCGCTTTTCTACCAAACTGTACTTTGAAATTTAACTAGAAGCTAAAGGATATTTATTGAGTTATTAATTGCTTTTCACTTATCCATTAAGCTGCATTTTCATCTTTTTACAAGAAGACATTCAAACACCTTTTGACCAAAAATACCCAGTAGGAAAGGTTGTAGCCACTCTGATTCACAAGGGGATTTTACATGTGCCTCGGGTAGAGACAAATAAACAACAGAATTCACTATAATGTCACTCCACGCAACTTTCTCTTGCCACTAGTTAGGCCTTAATACACTTAGAAGGTTGCTCTTCTAATTTGAACTGTGTGAGACTTTGGCTGGAGGCTACTTCTGTGTCCCAGTGATAAAAGAAGACATAAAACAACCCAGTGGCTGATCATGCTCCCTGGCTGTCAGTGAATCATGTTTAATAGCATCTCCATTGCAGTTTTGGCCAATTTGCTTGCAATGGCATCCTTTTCCATGGGCTTGCTGCTCAGCAGGCCCTGAAGCAATCTATGAATAACTTCCCAACAGATGCTGTTTATGAATTGAAGCAAATGGCTTCCCTGTTTCTCTTTTTTCTCACTTCAATAATTTTCAGTTACATTACGATGAATATTTATAGTCCTATAGCAGTGCATAAAAATGGGAACAAGCAGACCTGTGCATTGTTTCATACGTGAGTGCTGTTCTAATGGCTTTTGCCTCAATGGTTTTAATGTTCTGCTGATGGACTGAAAAGAGAATGCAAATTGTAGATCAGTCACTTCCATTCACGGTTTTAGCAGATTGGGCATTGATGGAAGACTGTATTAGGAGCAAGTATAGTGCACCTGGTCTTCTGGAAATAATACACCCCCTAACACGAGCCTACAGTACCTTCCTGCTTGGCTTTATCTCCTGGGAGTAATCCCAACTCTCTGCCTTGCTGAAAGCAGGAGTTTAGCCAGTTCTTACTAGGTGTCTTGGGTTTGCGTGGCCAGGTTTTGGGAGTGGGGAGCTGCCAGAAGCTTCCCCCATCTCTGATGGAGCCAACGCCAGTGGCTCCGAGATGAACCCAAGTCCAGCCAAGGCTGAGCCCAACAGTGACAGATTCTCTGGGATAATGTATTTAAGAAAAGGAAAAATGTATCTGTGCAATGGAAACTGCAGCTGGAGGGAGAATATGTGAGAGAAACAGCTCTGCAGACAGCAAGGTCAGTGAAGAAGGGGGAGAAGGAGGGGAGGAGGCATCCAGCCCTGGTCATCCCACTACGCTGGATTCATCAGGCTCCAGGTAAAATGTTATGTGACTTAGCATAAAATCAATGGTTAGTGGTAGAAGTAGCCAGCGTCGCAAGTAATTCAGTTGGAAAGTGCAAAGGAGACACTGGTTTGTGATCAGCCATCATTCTCTAACAGAACAGTGCAAAATACTTGTTCAATCCTAAAAAGGCCACTTTACAACATTTTATAATTCTGTAACAGTTCTTCAATGTTGTTTTGCCAAGAAAAGTGGTTAGATTTACAGCTGTAGATGTTTATTGAGTTTTTTTCCAAGGGAACTGCTCTTGGTGGGGTTTCATTCATCTCCAAATGTCTGAACTACTTGTCATTTCTATTAAACAATAGAAGGGCTAAAGAAATAATGCTTTTACTATCACAGTAATTCCAAGATTAATAAACCCCTCTACCGTATTAGATACACTTGTACAAACATATTGGCTATAAATCTATGCTAGATACAAAGCATGCATATTTAAATACAGAATATGTCAAATTGTGGCATTTTCCACTACTCTATAATAAATTCATTTATACGATAAAAATAATTGGAGATATGAATGACCACACACATTATTCACACTACACATCTTTAGCACAGCAGTTTATTCCCAGTACAGAAGCTGGAAACAGGAAACAATCTGAACAATTTTTTGTATCCTAATACGACACTCACGTGGATTGCAGCTTTTAAAAATCCACTGTAAACAGAGCACACTAAATAAATATGACTGTCATGCCTATGAAACCCAGACTGTGTGATTTCATCACTTTTGGCTTCCCATAAATGAATAAAAAGCACATACCATGTTAACTTACATTATCAATTGCTGTGTCAGAAAAGTAAACTGGAGATACACAGTGTGTCCTCAGTTCTAGTCCATTAAGTAGCAAAATAACACAATTACAGCCACACCAACCTACACTCGTAAAAGTATTTCTGTAACATTCTGAAGCCTCTTCTAAAAGGCACAGATGGTAGAAGGCTGGACTTTCCAATGGACATGGTGATGGGACGTCTGAAAACGTGCATTTGTTCGGTTTTCCATCGAATCAGTAACTTGAGGAGCTGTCCTGCTGGATTGTTGAGGAGGCCGGAGCCAGGCACCAGCTTTAGGTCTGGCTGCCCCACTGGGTGGTGGGACCAGACCTGTGGCTGTTCAGAGAATTTCCCTCCAGCCTTTGACCCTCTCATCTTCTTCTCTAGCCCGTGCCATCTGCTACAATCTCCTAACAAACTCCTGGCACTTCTTTCCCGCTTCCTTTGCACCAGGAGAGTCCAAGGTACCGGTGTCTTTCTCACATCTCTGCTGAGGTTTTTTCTGCTCTTCTCTAAGCAGTCCTGGTGTCGTGGGGTGATTCTGTATTCCCCATCACCTGCTGGAAGTTTTTTTTTTTGCCTTTGGACTGCAGCCGGGAGGACTCTTCGGGGCGGCTCGCTTGACCTTGCGGCTGGAATGTTTACATATTTTTTACCTAGCTGGAGACTTTTTTTCTTTCCTTTGCTAGTAGCGGAGGAGGGAGGGGTTGCTCGCAGCCCTTTCTTTTCAGCTGTCGGCTGGAGAGGGACGGAGATCTGCCTCAGTGGCTTCTGCTCCTTCTTGGCCGGTTTTTCGGCTTGTTTCATTCATCCGAGGCCCGTTTATCATCTCCGGGACTCCTGCTTGGGACCCCTCGGCCCGGCAGGGCCCGGCTGGGCTTTGGGCCTTGGGCCTGGGACGCGTGAGAGGATTGCGGGAGGCCCGCCGACCTCCACCTCTGGGAAGAGAGGGGGAACTCGCTTTGTTAAATAAACAGGGGTTTTTTTCACTCTCGTTTGAGAAGTTCCTTTCCCGAACCCGTGAGGGAGGGGCTGCCGGGACATTTGTGTCCAAACCAGCACACCTGCATAAAGTATAGAATCATAAATAAGTCCTTCCCTTGAGATTACATTTAATTAAGCAAGGTACCAAACCCACAGTAATGTAAAGGCCTAATTTGAATTTTTCTCTATCTCTTAAGAATGAAAAAATACATTAAAATGTTGACTAGATACTCACAAAAATGTCTTCTTCCTGTCAATCACACACAGTGGGTTTTTATTTAATTATTCCATATAATTTATCTTCGCAGTTCTCTCTATAACTCATTTCCACAGCTCCTTGCTTCTTGGACAGGTTATTGATCTAAAGTGTGCAGAGAAGGTTTTTTTTAAAGTCAGTCTTTTAATAATAATCACCTGTACACAAAATCAAGGAGCTTTTTAATACAGGCAGTAGTAAAAATTTGATCAATGTGAGCATTACAGCATTAGGCCTTAAATTAATTGTTTCAGCTTACACTTTAGGTAACTTTGAAATCACTTCAATATCTGATCTTTTCAGAATTTTATGATGTAGGAAACATTATCTTCATAAATCACTGTCAGCTAAGAAAACATCAAACAAAGTAAGTGGCCTGAACAATTTTCCAGGGCAAGGTGGGGACTGAACCAGATACTGGCCCTAGTTTCCAGCCCCCATGATGATGGTTTAATATCACAAAAGTACCAGGGAAAGCCCTGAAAAAGCTGCACCCAAAGCATTTGACAGAAATGTTTGTAACGTGTTACAGATACACTGCCATTGGGACATAGCAGAGATGAGCTATGCTGGAGAGCAAGACTGAGTCTGTGTCTAAGAATTTTTTTCTTTAGTTCACCACACAAATTCCTACTAAGGAATTTTACTATCAATTAGGTTTTCATTTATTAAAAAAAGTTGGCTTTTTTCTTTGTAACCACTGGGCTAAGATCAAAAGCGATGCCTTGGAGAGGCTGACCTGGAACAGAGGCTGGAGAGAGTTAAAGGATAAAGGGATAAAGGGTAGGGGAAAAGGGATAAAGGATAGGGGTAAAGGGATAGAGGCTAAAGGGCAGGGATTTATTGAAAGGCCTTCACAGGGTACACCTTGGGCAGTGCAGGAGTCTCGCAGAGACTGCACCCAGGATGGACACAGGCACATGTTTTTGGGACAGATATAAGTTTTGTCCATTTGCATATCAGAGGTTAATTGTCCAATTACAGCTTCAGGCAGTGCAGTCCCATTCTCTCAATTTGCTCCCCTCCAACTCATTTTTGTTTCCATTTCTCAGAGCCTGAAACAGTGCGGTGTCCTTGATTCTCAGGCCTGGAGAGGAATTGGTGTGTTTGACCAAAATGGGAAAAGCAGTTGATGACACTCTGTATGGAGCTCAGAGTTACACACTAAAGAATCGCAGGATTACAAATATATGAAAATATGAAAGCTAAAATCCTAAAGCATCAAAAGTGTAAACCCATTGCTCCCTCCTTATTAACATCAATTAGTTTTTTCAAATTTATCACAAATCTTTTACTTTAAAAGAAATCTGAAATAACATATAGACAGTGAACTGGGAGGGGTCGGGTGTGAAGATATTTTGGGTCACAAGTGCTCAGCTCCCCTCTGCTCCTCAGGGATCATCACTGCCAGTGGGAAATTCCCTTTGGTAGCAGGAACAGCAGAGCAGTCAGTGTGAGGGAAGTGATAAAATGAGGGTTCTCTCCAGGAGGAAGAGACCCCTCTATAAATGCACATATTTCAAAGGAGTTTAATGGTGTGCATGTAGTTGTGAACTTCTGTACATTTAAACAATCCTAATGCTGGCTGTTTTAATGAGTTGTTTATTACTATGGACCTTCCATTTGCCACACACCAAGCAGGCTATAAATACTGATTCATGTAAATTATTAATAAAATCAACATCTTTTATCACTTTCTTGCCTGACATAAACTACGATGAGCTGAAAGTCCTACAAATGCTTTTAAGCAGTTCCCCCCTCCGCCCTCCCAGCACACATGAAGAAAACATTTGATTTTAGAAAGCAGTGGAAGTGCTTTTTCTGTGGCTAGAATAAATTTCCTCAGTGTTTCTATAGTGGAGACTAATAACCAAAGGCTTTGTTATTACCTAACAAAAGACTAACAGGCTTTATCTATAAGAAATCATATCTTTTCTTTTGTCTGTTTCATCTCAGCCTTGTTTTCTGCTATAGTTAATTACTTTTCTCTTAGACAAAATAAACTCCATTAGTAGTAACAAGGGAGATCCAGATTAAGGGCTCAGGGAGGCTTGGATCTTAAAGTTAACATTATTGTGTGAGCAGGAATTTATCAATTTGGGATTAAAAATTAATCACCAAAAATGTTTTAGAAGCATGATTCATAGTCAAACCAAAATACTAGAATGTTTATTTGATTCCATAGAAAAGACAGAAGTCTTTATCTTAACTCTATGGGAATTGCACTGGAAAATCAAAAGGAATATGTCTTTAACAAAGCTAAGTTTGAAACATCACATGTTATAATTTATTTTTTCTTTCTTTTTTTCTTTTTTTGTTTTGCCTTTCCCAGTGTGACAGGACTCAGATAAAAATAGCAGGATAATATCACAGATGTTCCTTTACACCAGGCACTGGTATTGCTTATCCAAATGATGTTTTAATACAAACACACAACTGCTCCTTCTGTTTTATTGTTGTCAAAATTTCGTTTCAAATGTAATAAATGGAGAAGTGTGAGCAGATGTGGCATTGACAGTTTGCTTTCTCCACTGGGCTACCTGGCAAGCTCAAGTCACATCTGCATTTTTAGAATATCTAATTCTGATCCTTTTCCACCCAGTCTGACACTCCTCAGTTGGCTGCTGGGGCCGCTGTGGACGGGCTGGGGCTGTGCAGAAGATCTGGAAATCCACTGCAGCTCAGAGCTGCGCAGTCAGCTCCCATCATCACTCTGCTCCTGGAACCTCACTGGCTTCTTGGAGAGCATGGGGGAAACTCACTTTTGCAGCCGCAGATGGCCCCTGCAAGCTTTGATTGCATTTATCCCAGATTTTTGCCCATGTCTGCCATGATACCCAGTATCCATAACTGCTGCACCACTTTGGTTTCAGTCCCAGCTGTGCTCTCGTAAAGCCAATGATAAGACTGGCTGCCAAAATGGGATGGGAGTCTGCAGCCTCTGAGATGTCTGGAATTTCAGAGGAAGGGTATTTCTTGTCAGGTGGAGGTGTTTCAAGGCATATGGTGGAATTTGGCAGGAGAGCCACCCAGATTCCAGCTAGCAAGGACCCCTAATCTACGGAAATGGGTAGCCTCTGAATCTGGGAACCAGGCAGTGAGAAATCCCAAGGAAGAAACTATTTTAGTACAACAACAGCTGAGGCCATAAACCACTGTGAAATAAATGTACTTTATAAACATAAAGTGAAAAAGTAGTCCCTCACTTACAGTTTCTGTGTGATTTATGTCTTTAATTTATTTAAATCAGTGACCCATCAAATGCAGGCACAAAATTAGAAATTCAGAAAAAATTCAACAGCCATAAGGAAATACTGAGGTTTTATTTGTTCTCCTCCTGCAGCTGCCTCTCCACTTTACATGAATTTATCTCAAAATGAAGCACGATGAGAAATCATCTTGCCAGAATGTTATTGATCTGTGATTTGGGTACCAGGCTCAATGCCCTGTAGACACAGATGTGAAAGAGACAATTTACTCCCTCTCACCCCCAAATTTTTCAGAGGGTACTTAGTTTCAGATATATAAATCCGTAAACTTTTCACAGCAGTTTTGCAACCAAATCTATGCCACTTATATTACTTCTGGGATTTTTCAGTAAACCAAGAATGAGTCAGTATCCTTGAATAATCAGCTGGTCATGCTTTGAGAGCTGCTGATATCCGTGCACAGGGCCCAGAGGGTTCCACACACAGCCAGGCTGGGCTGGGAGGTGCTGAAGGGAAGGGGGTTCTTTTTTCCTATTCCTTTCTTTTTTTTCCCCATTGGTTACAGTGGGATTTGGTTGGAGCTCAATAAATTCAACAACAAGTACCGGATCTTCAGCTGGTGTACATTTCACACATTTGCTTCAAAAGCAGACGCTGCCTTTCACAGTGGAAATTTTCCTGCTATCTTGGGTATACACAATTTGCAAGTGCTGAAGTTGGAGTGTCCGGCTCTGTAACTTTGAGAAAGACACACAGTTTTTCAATGCTTTACTGGTGGCTGTACAGTACTTTTCTCCCTGTTTCTGCTGTCTTTGTTGTTGGCTGGTAAAATGATTATTTGTACAGATATTTTTCAGAAATATGTGACCAAATTATGCCCACAGCATTTGAGTAAAACACGGTCCATGTATTAGGACAAAGCCAAAAATTCACAGAATGATATTTTCTTTGGCCAGCTCTGCTTGATTTAGGAAATCAAAGTGTTTGTAACATTACAATCTGGCCCTCTCTACCAAAATAATCCAGCTCTCTCTCAATATTTACCAGGAAAGCTACACCAATATATCAGTCATTAGTTGTTGAAAACCATGTATGAGCACAGGAAAAAGGGAGTTTAAATTCTCTCCAAAATTTTGATTTCTTTTGTAGTCTCTGAAAAGTCAAACAACCTTTTTGCCCCTGCAGTAGCCACTTTTTCAGGATATTGGTGGCCAGGGAAGAAGGGCTGGTGGGGTAGAGGGTGAATATGGGCACGTGGCCTGGATGAAGCCCCTCTCTACGTGGTTGCCTCGATAAAAAGCTAGTTCACTTTTGCAGGCTTGGAACTTTACTACGTGGAGGAGCTCTTTTATCTTCCTTAGAATGGGGTTAGTTCAGCTCATGAGCATATTTACTCCTTAGGAAGGTATCTTTAGGATTAGACTCTTTGAAGTGCAACAAAGACAAGTTGCACCTTCTCAAGGCTAATCCATTATATGTAAGAGCTCCTTCTGGAGTCTGGCCATTTAAAATATTTTAAAAGCATTTTTTTGTTAATAGTCTGAGCCATAAAGATGAGATAATGGCAGTCAAATATTTGTTCCTGTTCCACAATGATTACCTTTTTACCTTATCTATGCCAAGGAAAAGCTCTTCCATTCACACTGCAGATTTTCTGCCAGTGCTCCTGGAGAGCTGTGCCCAGCTCTACACAAGGACAGCAGCCTCCTGAAGGGCCACCACCTCTGCTCTGGGACATTCTGTGATGGCCACAGAAATTTCTTCCTCAGCAGGACAAGAGAAGGAAGCTGATGATTTCTGCAAGGCAAGGAGCAGGACCTGGTGCCTGTTGTGCCCTCCATGGGCACTGTGTGGCATGGGAGTGGCACCGACCTGCAGGTGCACCTGTGCAGCTTCTGTCGAGAGGCACCACAGCCACTGGACATGGGCCATAGCAGCTCCACTTTTCTTCTCGTTGCTGGGAGCAAAAGGAGACAGGAAAGATGTTCTAGTTTATATATTTTTCCAAAATATAACCCAGAAATGTTCAGCTGCCGCTTTTGACTTAAGAAGCTTCAGAAGCTGAATTTGCAGTGCCATCAAACCACGGCTCCAAGAGGAGCTGATAATTCTCTTCCCAATGTCATCTCTATTGACCTCAAAATGAGATTTGCTTTTGCCATACTCTGTGGAATATGGAGCCCTCTAATGTCAAGAAACTGCAGTGGGTGAAACGTGTCCTCCACAGCTCAGCTCCTCACCCCTAGGCAAGTTGTGGGTTCTGGCAGGTTCATTGCACTGTGCTGAAACACAGGATGATATCCTTGGTGAATGAAATACATGTATTACATGTGCTAACTCTATGTGAAGATTACCACACTGATCACAGCTGGCTCCACTGGTACTTCATCAGGCCCAAACTCAGCATTGCATCCTCAAGAAACGGATCTTTTTCTCATTACAGATGTTTTTACAGCAGCAGCACATGACATTCCAACGAGTACTGATGAGAAATGAGGTAAATAAACACTCTATGTTGCATGACAATTTTGTTTGCAGAATATATACAAGGAAAATTCCTGGAAGAAGCCAGTAAGTTAAAGTTAGAAATTAAATCCCGCCAAATCCTTAAAGTTGGGAAAAATATGGGGTTGCCAAAGAAACAAAGAGTATGAAGAGGTAGCCATGCCATTGAAGCTCAAACCTTTTCCAATGGCAGAAAGCAGGAGTAAGCTGCATTAATAGTAGACAGCTTAGCATGTAACAATGAGAAAATCTGTAATAATGGCTTAAAAAGCCAGTCTAATTTTCCATGACCCTCCATAAGCCCAGTAATGCTCATTAGTGTCTACATGAATTTGTTAAACCTTCTCAGCATTGGAAAAACATGACTTCATTCAATTTGGATTTGTTTGCATCTAAAACTTCCACTTGCTGTAGCTTCCATGGGAGTGACGATAACTTGTGTTTGAGGATTAAGGAAACACATAATATATTCCACACCTCAATAACAGTAGCTAAGCAGTGTAATCTACCACATTTCAGAAAGCAATCAAATGCACAGATCCCTGCCCTTTTAAGTAAGAGAGCTTGCCTGTAAAAGAAGCATTCTGAACTTCTTAATTAAATGAAAAATGAGATGAATGCAAGTGAGGCTACGAGCTGATGCAGCTTCATAGTAATAACAGTCATTAATAGTTATTAATGATAACTGGGATAAACTGTTAGATGTCATCCATGTGACATGAACAAATCATTAACACATGTATCTTAAGGAAAAAAATCCTTGGCTGGCACTTGGGTGAACTTGCAGGCTAAGAGACTGGATACAATAAATTACAGGAACTGGGAATTTGCTTGGATTTTGGATATACTGTGTTTGAGCAAGGAACCCAGCATCCCACAGCGGCCCGCCAAGGAAACAGCAAAGCTACAGATTTCACAAGTTGTGATGAAATGCCCCTTTTGGCTCAGAATCCTGGGCTCACCCCTGATTAATTCCATTATGCTGCTCAAGCTGACATGCTGATTAAAAGGAAGTCGTTCCATTTAATCATTAGGCAAACACAAGGCGAGTGCTGGGCAGGTTTGGTAAACATGAGGCAGGTAGGTTACTGCTCCTCAGGCGCTGATAGCGCTATCACCTGCCTCGTCTCCTGCGTTCCCAGCGCCGATCCTGCCACAGAGACCCTGCTTGGAACTGCAACATCGTAAACAAGAAGCCTTTGGGTGTTTGCTTTTCTCTCTTTCAAACACTCATAATCACTCAGCAATACCAGGATGGTTAAATTGCCCTTAGAGCCAAATGACTTTGAATTAGAATTCTTCTCTTAACTACATCGACTCCTGATGCGTCACTGGTACCTGTGGAACTATGCACCAGAGGAAAGATCTTTGCTGGGGAGATATTTTGCCACCCACTTACAGCCTAAGGTGGGCGGAAGGCATAACCCCCCCAGCAGTTCATGCTGTGGTACACAGACTGTGCATTTCTCCAAATGAAGAGGCAGCTGAATCCACCCACTCCCGTGTTCACTTGGTGGCCAGCAAAGAGTTTTCTCCTGTGTCAATGCTGAACAAGGACATTTTTGACTTAGGTGTGTGACACACGCTTTTCAAGGCAGGTGAGGGCACAGTAGGGGGGTGTGGGCTTCCAAGCAGGGGTTCAGAGATGCAGCGAGGCAGGAGTCCAGAGTGAGGAATGAATTATTTATTAAATTTACAATACCATTTATATATTTTAGTTCTATAAAGTAATTGAACAATGTTCACACTTCTCCTAGGGTGATTGGTTAAAGTCTCAGACACCCACTGAGAAATGTTTTTTCCTAATATAATGTACACAGGGGGGGATTTTGAAAACCACTGCTATAGATCCAACTCTTTGAAGCAATGGGAAATTTACTATTGATTTACATGAGAGTAGAATTAGAGCACAGCTTTCCAAGCCTCTTCTGTGCAAAACATGCAGACTGTGTTTTAAGATTTAGGGATCATTGAATCATAGAATGGCTTGGATTGGAAGGAGCCTTAAAGACCATCTTGTTCCAACCTTTCTGCCATGGGCAGGGACTCCTTCCCCTAGAGCAGGTTGCTGAAAGCCCAGTTCAGCCTGGCCATGAGGGTTAAGCTGAGCTGTAGCTCTGGAGGGCATCCTCCTTTTTATCTCACTCCTGACCATGGAGAACCACTTGTGTTTAAAGTGTCAGGGGAAGTGATGGGCAGGTACACAGAGCTGGGGGGAAGGAGCTACAGCACAGACAGTGCTTTTCCTTGGACACAGCTCTTCTTCCCCTCAGATCCACAGCAGGATGGAGCCTTGCTGTGCTGCCATGCAGGGGTACCACAGAGGAGCTTGCATCTAAATCCTTCCAAAATGGATGTTCTGTCATTTTGCAAGAAACAGCCTCCAAAGGTCTCTCAGAACAGGAGTTTTGAAAAGCTCTAACTTGCAAATTAATATTTTTCAGGCAATTCCTGTCGTATCTATTACTACAATTACTATTACTATTATTGGCATTTTTGCCCATAGTTGCTCATGCATTTTCACAGAGTGAGGATAAAAGGTGAACCCAATTAATTTTTCCCAATTCTACTCTCACACCTCTGAAACCCAAGATATTCTGCAGTTGTCACCAGCCTGCCTATTATTTTGTTTCCTGATTCCCTCTCAAAGAGGGGCATCAAGATGAGCTCATTCCTGATACCTTGCTGGCATTTCCCTTTGCTTTCTGTTTGCAAGGTGCTGATGGTTGGTTGCAGATTGGAGAAGGCTCCCAGCACATCAGCTGTCTGGACAAGCTGAGGGAGCAGCGAAGCTGGGAATAAAAACCTCCTGGAGATTCCGGCTTAATACTGTTTGCATGGCTTTTCCTCTTCAGTTTGCAATCACTCTGACTTCAAAGAAGTGTTTTACAAGTTCCTACCTTCAGAGCTTTGTAGAGAAAAGTATTTGTTCTGTCTTTCCGTCAGGTACTCTCAGAAGCAGCCTTAAAACAACTGGTAAAGGGGAGGGAGGCATTTTGTTGTTCTGATTCCCTTAGAGCAGCAACACTCCGCAAAACTGCAGGACAGTTATAGTTCTGGGATTTTTTTTTTTGCTATCTCCCTTCCTAGCTTGTGTATCCCAGTTTAATACATCCTCACAACCGTGATTTTCCATGATCGTAGTTAACATTTTGCCTTCTGAATGCCAAAAGATGCCTTTGCTGGTCTGTCTGGAGGCTGAGCCAGGGAACACTGTTTCCCACTTGATAACACTTTAATGTTCTTGGAAAACATTGGTCTATTTGTTAAAATTTTGTTCAAATAAAACCTCAGCCAAAAGTGCTGTAGGGCTTTTTACATTAATCTTTCCAATGGCTTTGTTTAAAGCATGAATTTTCTTCAGGGGCTGTTGTATTAACTTATTTACTTACTATTAAGGACATTGAAGATTGAGAAAAATAAAGGCAAAGTTTCAGACTGCTGAGCTGAGAGACCCACATCCTAATCACAGCATACAGTGAGGTGTACAGGCTGTGATTAGGATGAAAGTCTGGTCATGAAAAGCAACAAAACACTCATTGCCTTCAGGAAGATCAGGATTCCTCCAGTGTCTCTCTGTTGAGAACAGAGGTTCTCCTTCTTTGGCTAAATCTTGTTTCTAATTAAGTCACTGATTTCAACCTTACAGTGAACTTCATCTATTTTTTCCCCTCCACTAAAAATTAGACTGCTTTAAAATGAACTGTGAATTCTACAGAAATATTCTGGTTTAGACAAATTTGCCATTGAGTAACTGGGTATTTTTCGTCAGAAAGCCTTTAAGATCATGGCACTGATTTTACACTGATCCTAAGAAAATTTCCCCTTCAGGCCCTTGTCTGAGTCTCCTGTTGATTTGATTCATTGCAGATTTTTCCCTTATCGGATGAGTAGCTTGACCATTTGATTTTATTGTTGGTTTCTTTCCAGATGCCAGAAGTACCGGGTATTTAAATATATATCTGAAGTTCAGCAGGAAATTGAAAATTGATTCTCTACAGCAGTTTTCTGAGATATGGTTCAAGTTCTCACTTCAAGTTAGCCAGAGCAAAGAGCTAAAGCACTCTCTGGGGAGTGCCAGCTTGACAGGTATTCCAGGGTGATTTCTGTGGCATCTTTGCAGAGAAATTCAGAAATTATGCTTTTGTTTAAAGAAGTGTGCTGTCTCCTCTTGGTTCTACTAAGGAAGCAGGGAGGGTGAGAAGAGAACAGAAAAGGGTTTTTAATTCCTTGGTGCTACACGGGCACCTTTCAGCAGAGACATGTGATGGGGTGTCAGACAGGTGATGCTCGGGTTCAGGCTCTCTGTGATCTGCTTTAGCTGGGCTGGAGCCCAGGCCACAGCCAGAGCTCAGACAGCTGCTGCTGGATCTCATGCATGGAGCTGTGGAGGACGTGGCTTCTTCCCAAATATTTCAGGGAGAGTCAGCACGTTGGGCAGGACCAGGATGATGGAGCATGACTGGAGCTGGGGTGGCCACAGGGACAGACATGAGTGGAAGTGGCTGCTCCTACAAGCACAGTCTGCTGCTGACTGGTGGAAGCTCTCGTCTCAGCCTCTGCCATGAAACTGGAATTGTCCTCCTTTAGCTTCCCGAGCACTTCCCAGGGCTGCCTAGTACTGCTGAGGCAGAGGAGGCTCCAGTACAGCCAAGTGCTTACTGTAAAAGTAAGTGGCATGACAGAAAGTCCTATTTTTACCAATGTTTCTGTAAATTTGATATCCTAACAGATATGTACTGACTCAGGCTGGTGCCCTTTGGCATTCTGAGCTACACAAAAATGAATGGTTAAGACGACATTTGGAAGCAGAGTTTATTGATGTTTTTTCTCAGCAAAACTAATGAGACTATTCTTGGGTAAACTATTTACAAGACTATAAGAGCGACTTAGATACTTCCCTGCCTAAGTTTAAGGTGTCTCCAGCACCACTTGCAGTGGTCACTTATCAAATGTCTCTTGGCTTCCAGAACTTGGGATATGTGAGACCTCAAACCCTTTAATGCTCTGGCAGGAGAGTGAGTGCAGCAGTGATTCACTATTACAGGCCAGTGTTCAATACAGATTGATTTGGTTCTGTATCTTTTTGTTTAAAATGCATCTCCACACAAATGGGCCTGGTGTGTTCAAACTTCCTAAATAATCATTTTACCAAAATTCTTTAATAAATAAATTACCCTCAAAAATCTACTGGATATACAAATAAATCTGCAGATTCTCTGTTCAGCAGCAGCAATAAATCCTTCCTCTATCACATACAGTGTTTACATTTGCCTAGGGGCTCTAAAACATTATGAGATGAAATGATTTTCCTGTTCCTTGGTGTCTGACTGCCATAGAATTTAAGTGTTTCATGAATTTAATTGTGAAGAGAACAGTTTAACATCTTTCAGCCCCCTGTGGGAAAATGGAAGGAGGAGCCAACTGGATATTGCCTGGCAAATGGTTCATATTTAAAATTTAACAATGATTACTGTATCAGGGGAGGTTCAGAAGGGCAGCAAGTGACCCCATGCCCATTAAAGAGCTGTGCAAACTGGCAAAAGAAGGATTTGGTATCATAAGCAGGGCCTAGCCTTCTGCTTGTGGTACAGTTGCATTCCAGGTTGCATAAATATCTTTATTTATGCAACATTAAGCCAATTTCAACATTTTCCTGAAAATCTATTAGTTGCTTTCAAGCTCTCTGAAAGGTATCCCATTTCATTGCAGGAGAATTCATCTGCCATGCTCTGAAGAGGGTGTTTATATCTCTAGCAACTAAAAGCTTGCAAAAAGGCAGTTGCAATCTTCTGCTGGAGCAGAGGCAGACGAAACAAAAACTACTACTGTTGCTTACATGTCAAAAAATTTCTGTTTTCAATGGAAAAGATTGTCCTGACTTACCTTGATTACTGAAATCAAGGAAAACATAACTTCAGTCCATCGAACCATTTTGTACAAAAATGGTACATTCAGGGAATGAGAGAGGGGGTTGCTCCACAAGCTGAGAAAGAAAGCAAAACTACCAGTTGTATCTCCTTTAAACACACAGTCCTTCATATCTTCATTTCCCCATCCCTGTTTTGTTTCCTTGGTCCTCTTTTATTCACCTTTTTCTTCGCAAGAAAGACAAGAAGGAATTCTAATGTGTTGTGTATGATCTTTCATTCTGGCTTCCCTGCTTGGTGCACAGAAGTCAGGGTGTGACATGAACAGCAATTTGACGTGCAGAGCCTGCAGTGGATTCTTGGATTTTATTCAGGACTAAATGACAACAGAATCTTTGAAAACCTGAGAAGAAGGTGGGGTAGTAAAAGGGATGTGTGGGAGAAGAGGAATATAAAAAAAGGATCAAAACAGATAAATTTCAGTTGGCAAGTGATAACATACTCTTCAGTTTCCTAGCATTAAATTTGTAGCTTCCAATGTATTTTAGTGATGGATTCTGCACAGGAAACTTAACGTAAATTAGCTATTATAAATTTGTTTTCTAACAAGAAAAAAAATTAAATATCCTCTTATAAATTTTGCTAATGTGCTTGGTAGTGAAGCAGAATCAGCAGTAAGAAAAAGAATACTGCTGACAATTTCAGTGAAGAAGAAAATCAATCAAGTGTAATGTTCATCATTCCTTATCTACTGGCATAATTTGATCCTGACATTCTGCACTGTGATGGGCACGACTTGCTTTGTTCAAGACGTTACCCATTTTCTGTCTTTGGGAGCTGCCTTCTTCCCTTGCCACCAACTTAATACACGTCCTTTCAACACGCACGCATGGGAAATGAGTGCTTCCAGAGCTCCTGATGGTCCCAGCACCTCTCCTCTTGCAGCTGACGTGGAGACAAATGAATCTGCTTGCAGGGACACATCGTCTGAAGCATTGCTTTGCTTCATTAAAGCAGTGCCTGAGCAGCGCTCAATAAATGCTCCTGATCGCCGAAAATTAGCAGTGGTGTGAGCGGGTCTGTTAAACTTTGCAGCTGCACTCAGGGTTAAGAATGACAGGGTCTGAGCGTTGAGAACTGGAAGAAACAAAAATCTGAAATCAGAACAGCCTGGAGACTGGAGCATTCATTCCTGCATCTCTCTTAGGGTGGGACTGTGCATTAGCAGATGGCAGCCTAAAAACAATATGTGCTGAGAGAGCTCGAGATGTATGGCAAAATTTTCAACACCTACGCAAGCGTTCTGAGGAGTATTGTCTGTCAGGGGTGGCTCAGGAATTTACGAGTTGCTTTTGTGTGGATTTCTGCAGCTATTATCTGCAGACGATCAGCCAGGAGATGTTGGAGGCAAATTCGAGGCAAATTTTTACAAAATGGAATACGATAACTAGTCACAATATTAATCCCTAAGCTTTGATGTGAGTCTTGTAAAACACATATAAAGCAGCCCAGGCCCCTCTTTATTGGTAAGATCGTGGAGATGGGTTGGGTTGTGAGAGGCAGCAGAAAATTGTGACTGAAGAGCAAATCATGATCTTGCCATCTGCCTGGAAGGAACTATTATATAGGGTTTGCTGTCAATCAACCAACCTGTTTTGAAGCAAAGGCAGAACAGTATATGATTTTTTTATCCTGCTCAATTCATGCACTAATTCCCTACTCAGAAACTCACCATTTCCAGCACCAGCACAGCACTCTGGGCTCTGCCTGCAGCTCCCTGCCCAGCCCCACAAACAGGGAGAAGAGGTGTGGAAGAGAGGGCTTAGAGCGTTTTTCTTAAATAATGACAAAGCCCATAGGTGTGACGAGGAATTAAATCTTAATTGTTTAAGCAATGACATCAGGGAATATTGGCTGCTATATGCCACATATTCAGGATAATTCTCACTTTTTTTTTGTTCCACTGGGAGATCTTTCCCTCAAACTCTCATTTCCAGCCTCTTTAAGGGTGTCTTTTGCGTTGCTTTATGATTTGTTTTTTTGATTAGTTGGGGGTGGGTTTTTTCATGAACATAATTGAAGGCAAAAATTGTTGCTGTCTGCCTGCTTTATCTTTTCAAGGATTTTCCTATGAACCCTAGGCTACAGTATTGCATAGCAGTGTATTTCATCCATAACTACAATTCCTTACGTAGCACCTGTAGTCCAAGGCTGTCCAAGCATGCTAAAATGGGTGTGTGGAAGCCACACTGTGCCCCTGCACAATCCAGGGCATTTTAAAAGTAATAAACTGAAGCATAATTGAATATCATAGAGCGATTCCATTAAAAGAGCCCACACTGCAGGGGACCAGTAGCACAGAAACCTCTCAATTTGCTAATGTTTTTTTTCCCACCACTGTCTGTTTTTATGATAAAGTGGAAGCAAATACATAGCTTTGCAAATCAGCTGTTTGGCCAGTCCCCTGGTGTAATGTAAGAGCCGCAATTTGCTCTGCAGCTGAGGCCAAGGCAGAGTCAGAAGACTTTAAAGTGCTATTTTCAGGGTAGCACCTGGGCTTACAAAGACCAGAAGTGCAACACTGCAGAGCTGATCTGGCCTCTTGCATTTTCCTTTGGCAGGGGCACCAGGCAAAGCTTCCTTTCCAAAAGAGGTGCTGGGCTATGCCAGGATGTGCATTTGATGTGCATTTGATGTGCACTGGAGCACCCAGGCAGACCTGGATGTCTGGAAACATTTCACAGCCAGGAGAGGCCCTGAGCTCCCAGCAGAGCTCCTGGCACAGCACCACCCTGGCACGTTTCCCACATCAGCCTGGTTGTGCCTAATCACCGGGATTTACTCTAACCAAAACGCTTTGCATCTGGTGGTGCTTTGAGCCTTCAAAGCAGCTCCTCCCTGTGCTCAGGTGGTTTGAGTTTATAAAAGCTGGGGGGGAAGGCAGTGAGAGGAATCAGGTGGTGGAGGGTGGGTTTTGTTGCTTTTGAAGCTGGAGAAGCAGCCAAAAGGTCTTAAGGAAAAAAAAAACAAAACCCACCAAAAAAATCCAACACCGAAACAGTCTAAGGTGGAGGAAAACAGAAACAAGAACTGAACCTGTCTATGACTTCAGACCTGTGTTTTGGATTTTTTTTTTAAGGTGAGTGTTTGGGAAATAAAATTTTGGGGGTTGTGGAGTGGTTTCCTGGTTGTTTTTGTGGTTTGGGCTTTGAGTTTTCATGGTGTGTTGGAGAAATTTTTACTTTTGGCTGTGATAGGGACTGGAAAAGAGTTGGTGTATTTTAGAGCTTTGGTCTGTGTAACAACTTTTTTGTGTGGATTTGGCTGCTTTTCCTACAATTGTCCCTGTGCCAGGAGAAGGTGGAAAGCTGGCTGGGCTGGGGGAGTCTGCCACAGAGAGAGGGGGTCTCAAGCTGGGGCTGACTTGCTGCAATGTTTTAGGGGGAAATTTGTTTCCTAGATAGCCTTGTTTCTATGCTGATGTCTGAAATATGTTGAATTTGACAGAGGAGGCTTCTTTTAACTGCTGTTGAAGAAATTTTTTTATTACTTCAGGATAATGACAGAATCACAGAATGGGTGGGGTTGGAAGGGACTTCTGAACACCATCTAGTTCAACCTTCCTGCTAAAGCTGCTGAAATAATAATGGAGACCTATTTTTTTGCTAAGTTTAACTGAAATTTAGGAATACAGCAAGTGCAGAGGGACTGAATATAACCCAGTGACCATATCTGAGCTCACCATAGGGAATTTGCTTCCAAAAGTTAAAAAAAAACTTTGCTTTTCTTGGATTTATTTTATTTATAATTATTTATAATTATTTAAAAATACCTGCCCCATCATGTAAAAGTTGACTTTTCAGCAGCAAAAGCAGATGCTAAACCTGTGCTTGAGGACTGATATTTGACATAATGGAAGTGATATCAGATGCCAGATGTGCCCTGCAACTACAGATACACTAATTTTCAGTTCATATAGCCTCTGACCCCTGATTTGTCCACAGTAGGTGGGTCTTGCCTGCAATGTGGTTTCAGCTAGTCTGGAAAAGCAGCCTGACAAAAGTAATAGTTTGTTTTCAAACTGGGAATATTCCAATAGCATTTTATGTAATGGGTTCAACCTGGCTCTTTCAAGAATCATCTGGAGGCTCTGAGTTTGTGCTGGGATGAATTTGGGAATCCATGAGAAGATTCTGGATTTTCAGATCAGGATGATCTCTCCAGCTAATGTATAGATAAAGGATAATAATATCACAATAAGCCATGAACTGCTATCAGTTCATGGGCTGTTTTAACTTAGATTTCTTTGCTTTTTGGTATCTCTGAACTGAAACTGAATGGACAACTCATCTCCATTATATGACGGTTGTGTTTACCTGCCATGACATCCTGAGCACAGTCATGTTTTGCAGGTTATATTTTAAATGTATTGAGTGCTACTGACATCTTTTTTTGCATGATGGTGATGTACTGCACGGATAATTCCTCTTGTTAATCCTTAGCAAGTGCTGATCTTGTCAGCTAATGGCAAGTTCTAGATAAGGGTTGGGACTTTTTGTATGCGTTGTCCTACATACTTTAAAAATAACTAGGACACAAACTTTTGTGATATAAACTTCCCTGACAAATATAGATGTGTTCTTTTTTCTTTCCCTCCCCTCTTAGGCTCTGTAAAACTGTAAAAAGCAGCATCACTGCCTCCCAAACACAGTAATTGTGAAGCCCAGACATCCCTTCAACAAGGAGTAGCCTCACATCTAAGATAGGCTGGGAGGAACAACTGCGAAAATCCTTCCTTTTGTGTTCTGTTCTCACTTCTCCCTGCTTGGGTCAATATTCAGACTTGTTATTTAATTCTTTGTTGTTTTCCAGTAGGAGCTGCTGACTGTGCTCTTGTGGTTGTTGTTGGTTTTTGTTTGATTGGGGGATTTTTGGTTGGTTTCCTTTCCGCTGTGGTTATGCCATCTTCCCAGTTAGATCTTCCCTGTGTACTTGGGGGTGGTTGACAAAACTGTTGCCTCTGCCAAGCAGGTTTGGTGTGGCTGAGGCAGCAGGGGGAGAGGCAGCGCTGTGCCATGAGATCACAGGGTGGAGAGCAGCCGCCAGCTCTGGGTGCCAAGCGCAGCAGGTGGAGCATCTCCTCTGAGAGTGCTGTGCTGCTGCCTTGGCTGATCCTCCACATCCGTATGTCTGCACCTGTGCTGGAAACAGAGCAGATTTACCAGCATCCTGTACCTGAAGTGGGACAATAAATGTCTGAACCAGCCCAGGGCTCCCGTGGGAAGTGGCTTCCCCGCACGTGTTTTTCAGCTCGGCTCTTTCAGGCTCTTGGTGTGCGTGGTCTTTGTGTTGGTCAGTGGAAACAGAGCAGATTTACCAACAATCCTGTACCTGAAGTGGGACAATAAATGTCTGAACCAGCCCAGGGCTCCCGTGGGAAGTGGCTTCCCTGCACGTGTTGTTCAGCTCTGCTCTTTCAGGCTCTTGGTGTGCGTGGTCTTTGTGTTGGTCAGTGGAGGCTGTGGTCACAGCCAGACAAATCACCAAATATATCCTTGGTGGTTTTTCTCCTTCATGAAAAATGTCGTATCTTTCTAGCTAAGCTTTTCTTGTTTGCCTCCAGGAAAAACATTGCATCTTCTCTTGTCACTGGAAAAAGCTATAGAAAAAGAAAACCTGACAATACAGACAGAAGGATTTAATGCTGTCATTGGAGACATGGGAAGGGCCTGAAAGGAAATAGATTCAGTTTGGTCGTTGAGGTTGGATCAGATGTCCTGCAAGAGAGGGAGAAAAGTTGAGAGGACTGAGAAAGGGAAGTCTCAGGGCAAGGAAGGCTTTCCTGGGAATATACCAAAAGTTCTAGACGGGAATGGGAGCACTTGGCTGAGCAGAGGGGATGTGCACAGAGAACATCGAACATTGCTGCACTCAGGCATTGAATGTAGGCTGTGAGTGTCTGTCTGGGCCAAGCTGTGTCCACAGCTGGTGTCCAGGGAGATGATAAGCTTGTGCTCTCCCTGTACCAAAGGAATCCTGCTTTACTCTTCGTGTTTCCTGTTCCACTAGGGAAAACAACCAAAAGCAAGAAGCATGGGGAAGCTCAGGACTCTGGATGAGGATTTCTCGGCTGGTTTTACTCTGAGCTTCATAGCATTGCTGTTCAGGCAATTCCATGTAGGCAGCTAAATCTTCACATGCTCAGCTGCTGGTTTTCCATGTGGGATGGTTCCCAATGGAGGAAAAGCTCTGTGGGGAGGTGAGGGGGCCAAGCAAAACTGCTCTGCCAGATCTTTAAAAAAGCCTCCACAAATGGCGTGAACCTAGGATGAGTGTCAGAAATGTGGCTTTTGGTGGAATTGAGGTAAAACTTGCCGTGAGACTACACTTGGCTCACCTGGGCAGGAACATCTCGGTAGGGAGGAGCTGCAGTGTGCAGTGCCTGTTGCCCAGGCAGCAGCCAAGGCGGAGTCTGGGCTACGGGAAGGAGCTTTGTAGGGTGGGTGGAAGCAGCTGGGAGGGGTGGAGAACACAATCTGTGAAAAGCAAAGCTTCATTGTCCCAGGAGCACCAGAACTCAGGAGCTTTGCATTTCCAAGGTGGTGAGCCTTGTCCAGACCCTGTGAAATACACGGCTGGGATGTGTTGTGTTAAATCTCTCCATGGGGAAAAGGCAAGTGTGGGGGAGGAGGAGAGAGAGGCAGAAAGCAGAGGCCAGAGGCCCCTATTTGGGTGCAAGCACCAATCTGCTGTCTGTGTGAGCCTGCCTGAGTTGCATATGCTGTCCTTTTCTGTTTGCCCAGAAAATTGGGAGAGAGGTTCAGGCAGGGAAGAGCATTTATTTTTATTTGCCTATTTTTGTCATTCGCTTGGCATCTCTAGATGAATGGTGGAAGCAGGAGGGAAAGGCTGTTCTCCTGGTGCGTGCAGCCCTGGGCGTGTGGCAGGCTCTCAAAGACAGTTGGATTCCTGCTGACCCCTTGCCACCTACCTTCACCTTGGAAAGATCACCCAGTGTGATGGTCTGCTTGTGATGGTCTGCTTGTGGCAGCTGTGCCAGCAGCCCCACAGAGTCTTTCAGTCAGAGCTGTGGATAGGCAGCTCCCGTGCTCTCCAGCCAGGATGGCTCAGGTGCTGCTCGCTGTCCTCTCCTCTGTGTCCCATCGGGTAGCAGAGTGGGAGTGGAAGGACCTCCTCCTGACTCTTCACTTCCCAGCAGTCAGGCACAGACCACACAACCCAAAAGGTGTTCTGCCCCTCTGCAGGGCATGGATCCATCCAGCCCCAGTGCTGCCAGGAGCTGCCATTCCACAGGACACAACCTTTTGTCCCATCTCCCTTCTGTCTAGAGACAAATTACTTTCAGCCTTCCCTGTTCATGAGAAGGCATTTTGAGATGTGCAGACTGCTCACTCATGCCTTTTTTTCCTTCCTATTTTCTCTTTCCAGAGTGTCAGTGTCAGTAGCCCTGCATTCAATATGGGCCATGGGGTGCTTGTAAAGCATCATCCCCTCCCTGTCAAAGCCAAGTGAGGAGGCTGAAGTGAAGCCCCAAAGCATCAGGTGCATATGACACTGTGCTTAGCAAAGAGGGCGAGAGGAAAATGTTTGATGTCTTGTTGGTCCACCGAAAGTTAAAATTGGCAGCAAAGACATCAAAGCAGGTGTGAGGATGCTTCTGCAAGATTTGCCAAGGACTCCTGTGTTCCTGTCTGATGCTGGGAGCCAGGGCAGGGGAGAGGCTGAAAGCACAGCCTGTTTAATATTCTCTCTGTCCCTCTTATCTCCCCCCTACCCTGCAGAAGCAACATGTCCCCTGTTTCTGCAGAGCTTGTCCTGAGCAATAGCAGCATCTGTCAGGGGTTATGGTGGCATTAGCCTCATGGAGCTGGGAGTTAGCAGTGCTTGGCAGAGTGACAGTTCTGCTGTACCTTACATAAATCTGTATCTTGCATAAATCTGTCTCTGCCTACTCTGCCAAGGTATGTGGTCACAATTTGTCTGATTCTTTCTGCTGTCCACAAGGCCTTGGAGTTTCTTAGAAGGTTGTATTTGCTTGAGACCCTTCTCCTTCATCTCTCTTCACACCTCCCCACTCTGTACCCTTTCCCTTGTGTCTTTCCCATGAAGTCCTAGAACGGACGTGTCTAAAATAGGTGTTTATTTTCAAATAAATTCCTGTCACCTGCCCCTCACAGGTGCTGCAGAAATCTCCCTGTCTTCCTATGGAAAGAGGGAAGGCCTTGAGCCTCCCTGTGGCTTTGGCAGCAAAGCCCAGCAGCCTCCACTTGCTGACTCCTGCTCTGGGCTGTGCCTGATCCTGGGTAGCTACAAGGTACCTGCCTTGTTCATCAGTACTTCATGGTACTTGGTTGCCTCTCATCTGCTTTTTTTGAGCCTTCTAGACCCTTCTGAGGCCAGAAAGTAATAACGACCTCAGTTCTTTGCCATCTTTCAGTGTCTAAGGAAATTCTTCAGGAAAATGAGAAAACCTTTATTAAACACATCATTATATTCCCAACCATACTTGTTCCATCTGTTCTCAAGCAAAGCACCTGAAAAGAAAGTGTTGACCTCTTGGAAGCGTCTCTGGACGTGTGAGACTTGGCTTGAGCCACTCTCTTGTCCCCAGCTCTGCTCAGGGACCTGCTGTGGTGACCTGTGCCATGGGGAGGGTCCATGTGCCAGTGCTCTCCTGGGTCACTTTGTCACACACACCTGCCCACCAACTGCTTCACTGTTTTAAGGCCGTAAAAAAGACCTGCTCTGAGCATCGTGGCAGAGACCACCGTGACGTTTCTGTGGGTCTGCAGGGCCGAGTACTTGGTATGTATTGCCCAAAAAAATACAGCAGCTCCAAAGGAGCATGTGATCTGTCAAAAAAACTCATTGCACCTCTCAGTGAGACTCCCCACTGCGATAGATGTCCTCAGGTGCTGAGATGGAGGTCCTTGAGTATAAGGGTACTTAGTGCTGTTATTATTTACGATTGTTTGGTGTCTTGTGCTGGCGAGCAGTGAAGGTGGCACACTCTTCTACCACAGGTTATCCAGGGGAAAAAAAAAATAATCCCACATTATGTTACAGCAGACATCCTAAGCTCTTAAAATGGAAGTTTCTGTTTTGTCACCAAGCCCTTTTTCTTCTGTAGGCAGGCATTAGAGCTGTAATACCAAGTGAATGGTATGTACTAAGTCTATACAATGGCTCTTTAAAAAAAAATATATATATATGGTACAAGAGGGAGAGGAAACCACTCCATTCCTGTAAATGGCCACTTAAGACGTGGAGAATAAATAACTGTAATAAATAATGTGGCACGGCTGAGCTTTAGCATTTGGGAGTAAATCAAAGCTCTTTCCCCATTGTCTGCAGAGATGCCTCGGAAATGGAGTTGGGAGGAAAGATTCCACTCCGAGTTGTGGCAAGGTGTTGGAAAGCCCCTGGGAGCGTGTAGGAGTCTCCTGCTCTCCCGTGTGCCCTGTTACACTTTCCCTGCACCACCCTTCCCTGCTCACAGGCATGTGCCGCTCTCTCGGAAAGGGAAGAGACTCCTTGAGTCTCGCTCTCCTCTGGTGAATAAGCGCCAGAACCACGCTGGGGAATAAAGGCTGTGCCGGCGGAATCAGCGCTCTCTCCTTGGCTGCCCAGCCCCTCGCCTCCGCCGGCGCCGCTCCCCTCCCGTCCATCCCTACCTGCCGCTCCCCTGCGCCGTGCGGGCTCCGCTGCCGCTATTTAAATGCAGCTCCAGTCGCTGGCGAGCGCCTGGCTGGGGCTGCCGAGCGAGGGCTGTGTCGCTTTAAGGCACATGTGATGCTCTCCCGAGCGGGGATGTGTTGAAATAGGCTCCGGCACCTCCGGCGCCCGGCAGCAGCGCACGATCCGCCGCCCTCCCCGCCCCTCCCCGCCCGTGCGGAGCCGGCGCTGCGCTGCCCGCACTCGGCGGCTGCTCCTCGCCCCGAAGTGTCCTGGAAGCCGCAGATCGCCTCGAGATCGCTTCAAAGGGCTCGTCCGGCAGAAGGGGATGCTAGGGAATGATTTAAAGGTGAAAATGAGAAGGTTTCCACCCCTCAAACCTTGGCCACTTTTCTGACGGCAGTCTGAGAGCTCAGATGTCTTCTTTACTCTGGAAACAGGATTTGTAACGAAAGAGAGATTTTTTTTTTTTTCCTACTTTTAATCCTGATAAAGAAGATTATTGGGAAGCTATAAAAGAAATCCCTTGTTGTGATACAGATGGATTTAAAAAAGTATTAGATCTTTCCGATGAACACTACTAGAGTGCTCTGCTCTTGGTTGGATTACTCAGGTAAGGAGCCTCCTCAGGATTTAAGATTCAGAAAGCAGATCTGGAACTCATCTGATAATAAGTGGAAAATATTCACTGCTGTGTTTCTGTATTAATGATAAGATGATCTCTGGGTAAAACTGGGTGTGTGACAGTTTGCTGACGAACAAGTGCATGAAGAAATGTTTGTAAGAAACGCTGGGTTTGAGCAAAGGTAGTTTGAATAATGCAGTTTGAGAGAGGTTTTTATATTTAAAAAAAACCCAAAAACTGATAATAAAGCCTGAGTGGGTAAAGTAAGTCTGCTGTCCATGTGCTAAGAACATGATGCCGGAGGAAAGACACAGGAGCATTTAGCAGGTCGTGGAAGTTTCGCTCTTTGACTGGGATTTTTAAAGTTCAGTTTAAATTACCTGAATACCTGAAATTCCCCTGCATGAGACTCACCTTTCCGTTTGCCTTGTGGTATAAAAAGCACGGGAGCTCCAATTATGACAAGCTGGTGTTAATTCCTGAAGACATGGGAAGCCTCCCGAGAGCTCCCTGGTCTGAGGGGATTGAATATATTTTGCAAGATAAATGGGTCTAAAAAGAGAGGAGAAAAAGTGCATTGTATACTGCAAAGCAAACAGTTGGAAATGAAATTAATTATACACCAAGCAGTGCATCAAGCACTCAGTACAGAGAAAGGAAGAGCCTCATGCTGATCAAAATAATGTTTTGGTATTCTCTATTAATTATACTTGTCAGTTTATGTGGTTCATTTCAACTAATTAGCCTAAAAAGCTTCCCAAAGACTCTACTGCTTTAAAATCAGAGCGAAAAAAGGATTTATATGCATATATTTTATTACCACAGCATTTCAATATTTTAATATTGTTCAGCTTCTCACTGTAGAAATCCCCCAATATTGCATACAGATTTTTTTTTTTTTAAAGACATGATTTTTTTTTTCCATGTGAGAGATTTAATCTTTCAAAGTCTTCCTTGCTCTGTGAAAATGATGTTCAGCTGATTGGATTATTAGATAGAGAGCAGCATCCTGTCATTGGCTGAGTGAGGAGAGTGCCTGAAGTTTGATTAATTTGGCCATCTGAAATGCAGCAGAAGGTGCTGTTAAGGGAACTGGACGATGTGTAGCGTAGCTGAGCCTTGCAAACCTCCTGATTCTTGCAGGCACTGAGAAAGAGCTGCTGAAGTTAACAAGTCAGAGGGAAATTTAGCCAGTTAGTACAGCTACGAACACAAGTATGAAAAAACACAGGTGTCTACACTGGATGGCCAAGTGCACCAGCAGGCAAAGAAATTGCCTTCTCCCTTTGCAAAGGGAATATTTTTTAAATTTTGACTCAACCTGCTTTGTGAAAATGTCAAATCTTCTATAGAACACATCTGAAATTCAGTCTGGCCACACTCCAGTCCTTGTACGTGCACAGGTCGAACAAAAGGAAGCTGATTTCATCTGGGGATTAGAACATAATTCTGAGAAACAATTACTTTGTTTGGTAGACAGAAGCATGATTAATAATTAATGCTTGCAAAAGCAAAAAACCAAACAATGTACTGTTACCTTCTGGGTCAGTAATAGCCTTTTTAGTTTTGGGGATGAAGTATTTTGGCAATGTGTCTTGGGTATCTGAGAATGTTTTATGCCTTTCTGCAATGTGTTTAAAGCAGCTTTGATACTGCCTGGACAGCATGATGTTTTTTTCCAGCTGGTGCTGTGATTTTTGTAAAAATTTGGTTTGTATTTTTAACTCCCCTGTAAATTCAGCTATGGATCAGTGTGGGAATATTTTCTAGCTTCTATTTATATTGTGGTTTTTTTAGTCCTCAGATTATTACAGTTTGATTTTTGCCACTGAATTATTAAAGTTATCCAGGCTCCTGTGTTGATGTCTCTTTACCTCAGCTGTCCTTTTTGGGCATGACCTTTGCTGTACAACAATTGCATCCTGCGAGGGGATAATAATCAAAAGACATTCAGCAAAAGGAGTGAAAAAGAACAATATTAAAAATACTGTAGTAATGGAAGCTGACTATTCTGTGTGCTGTAAGGCATTGGATAATAATGTCTGTCTAATATTTTGTTTAGAGAATGGCAGTGGTCTCTGCAATGTCCTGGGTCCTGTATTTGTGGATAAGTGCCTGTGCAATGCTGCTCTGTCAGGGGTCCCTCCATCACACTTTCCAGCAGCATCACCTGCACAGACCAGGTAGGACTGAGCTCAGCTCTGGGCTCGCAGGCTCTCTGCCCGTGCTCGTGTCTGTCTTGATAAATGGTTGACTAATCAAAATTCTTTTTAATCATTTAAGTTTCATGAGTTGCTTGCCTTTGTATTGCGAATATCGGTATTTTGGTGAGCCCAGTGTGTGTTGTGCTTTGCCAATCCCATGTGGGAACAGTCATCCTTTGATGCCGTTTTTCTAACAACTTCCCAACGTAAGAATCCCGTTTTGGGCAACGGTTCTGTTTCTGTGTCCTTGTTTCTCTCTCCCCTTGCCCCCGTTTGCTGAAGTTCTGGAATGGCTGTAGAACTTGGGCACTGTGACAGCACAGGACAACAGAGGAGAACTTTGTGCTTATCTGACCCAAACTGGGTTCGGGTTTGCTCCTCAAACCAAATCTCCCTCAGTCACCTGTGTGTGCTGGAGCTCAGGTGTTTGCCTTGGAATAAACGAGATAACACTTCTTCTGAGGTTCTCAAGTTCACCTCTGAAAATCGATGGGGCTGCAAAGGGTGGCCTGGGGGAGAATTTGGGACTGTGACTAGAGCACAATGCCTGTAAAGGCAGAATCAATCCCACAGGTTAAGAGGGGAGAACACAGCTCACGTGGACTGCTGGGTCTGCAGGGACAGCACAGCAGTGGTTTCATTGGGCTTTTATCAATAGAAATGGATCACATAACTTCTTCAGCTGCTAACTGCACTTTGAAGAAAGTGCTATGCCAGAAATTGAGGTGGCGGCATATTCTAGCACAGTATTTTCATCTGGTAAAATTAGATGGGCCAAGAATGTCACTTAATGAATTTGGATCCAAAGAAAAGGTGGGAGAGGCTTTAAGAGTTGTAGAAATGAAAGATGGAAAATGTTAACTCAAAGTGATGAGTCATTTTACAATGTGGCAATTAATATTTTTATGTTTTTTGATGGAATTACATCCCTTCAAAGGCACAGATGGGCTTGAACACAGGTCTTTAGCAACTTTAAGACTCAAAGTTTTCCCAAGCACATTTCTTGCCCAGAAGTCACAGGTATTGGCATTGTCTTGGTTTCTTGTAATAAAACACACATGATGTAGAGGAATAGACTACAATCCTTGCTAGGCCAGGTCTCAGTGCCTGTGTTAGAGCATCAGATTAACCAAGGCTGTTCCCTTTACCACCTGGCACTGGAAATTTGGGAGTGCTTGAAGTTTGAGGGGTGAGGGACTTATTTGGGACTTGCAGAGATTTATTATAATGCAATCATCAGTAATGCTGCTGGTTATTTGAGTGTGTCCCTAGTGAAGGAAATGGGAAAAAACAGCCCGACTAAACAGATATGTAAAAGGAAAATGTAATATCATTTTATGGAATCAGTTGAAACAAGTGACATTATGAGAAAAAATGAGAGCTGGGCAGATCCAGAGCTCTGCAACATTTGCCTAAGCTTGAAAAATCACCTTTTTTATGAAGCAAGAACATCAAGACACTGAATGCATACCAAATGTTGGGGAAATGTGAAAAATGACAAAATCTTTCACTCAGAGATGTGCTACAGATAGAGTGAAGGTTTTACAGCTGCCTCATCATCTACTTAGAAGCAGCCAAGCTTTCCCTCCTGCGAGCCTGGCTCAGGCAGCTTCTCTGCACCCTACATGAGTAAGATTGATGGTGTTCTGATCCCAGGCAGCCAATTCCAGTCTCTCAAGAAATAATCCACTACATTGACAGATGAGTGGAATTTGACATGATGTTCACCTCGAATTCAGATTGTGCTGCACCTGGGAAGTACCAGCCAGTGAGTGTCCTTTAGGGAAACTCTTAGATATTTTGGACAATTTCTGCTGTCACAACAGAAAATCAAGACAGTGGGTTTTTTTTCAGAAGGCCGTGAATTTGCAGTCTGCCAACTGAATGTGAAAGGTTGTACATAAAAGGGATGGAAATATGTTAACTAGCAAACTGAGTGATTTTAATGTATTCAACTGCAGTCCCTGAGCACACCCTATTTTTCATATTTATATTATTGGGAATGTGTAGTTTACTTTTAGTTAGAAACTGTGTAAGTAAGATTAAAATGTTCAGCCGAATAAAAAAATGGATGCAGATGAGCCAAGGCATAATTTCAGTAATTTAATATTTGGTATATGAAATTTCAACTTATTGAATCATGACAAATAAAGCTGTAATCAATAGCATGCTCAGCATACCTTTTCTTCCAGTTTGTGATTTTCCATAGATAATGAGGTGCTCTAAAATAAGAGAATTTGAGCAGTTCATCTCCATCATGGGGCCACTTCGGTACAAGATAATTAAAAAGGCAGGTTCCACCTCACCTTGTGCTTCTCATGCTTGATGAATCGAAGTCTCACTGAGTGCAGGAAGGTGCAGGTAAAAGATAAAATCCTTCTGGAGTGTATTTAGCATAATAAACTTGAACTGAACACGGTGGATTAACATAGTGAATTTATCCATCTGGACTACAGCAGTTAATCTACTTTTGAAACCCTGGAAGTTAAGGACAATATATGAACAGGTTAGTTTATCAGAGATTTTTGAGCTTGATCTTTTTTTTTTTCCCCTCCATGAAACTTTCTTAAGCAAGTATCTGAATGGGCTGAAATAGATTTGTACACACTGTGCCATCACAAAAGCTGAAAGCCTTTTTCCAGTGCAGTATAATTTTTCATTTTTATAATTCAGTACTTCTTTATTCAGTTAGATGACTTAGCAGAAGGTATGAACCTGGAAACAAATGTGATAAACTGCTCTACATGCCAGTATGTGTGACTGACTGTAGCTTTATTTTCTGTGAAATGCTGGCAGGTGGGCACAGGTGGTAAGGCCATAGTAAATACTGCTTGCTTATAAGATGGATGATGCTGTATTATTTGTGCCTGTTCATTAATTCTTTCTTGTCTCATTAACACGGGGAGAAGTTTGAGTGCTGCTCTTTAGTGCCCTTAAGTATTGGTGCCTGTTCCTTTTGACTTGGATAGGTGAGGAGGAGGAGGAGACCTCGGAGTAAATCTGCAGAACCCCACTGCAGTGTAATTCCCCTTGGGCAATACTCATGGCTTTCTGCAGGGCTTTTTATGTCTATATTTCATTTTCACAAAAATCATGTTAGGCAAAGGATGTGTGAAAGCATTCACAGGAAATAACTTTATGTGGAAACAAATCTCAGTCTTCTTTGCAAGCTTGTCATTTCTGTGTGATTTAAGAAGAAACAGTGGTAATGAAAAGAATTCTGTGCTGGTTGTTTTAGTCTCTAAGACACGCACAGTTGTAGGGCTGCTGAATTGGCCTGAGGGGTTAGAGTGGACATGTGATTTGCAGAGTTATCTGAGTGCCTGTGATAGCTCATTGATCATCTGATTGACAGGATTGACCCTCCCAGCGGTAGGAAGTAGATGCTGGGATTTGGTGACACAACAAGATATTAGCAAAGTACAGGATTCAAGTTTTAAAATAAATAAATAAAGCAGCCACCACTCTTTCAGTCATGGAATTCTTTGCAAAATTTTGACTTTGTTCCATAACAAGCTGTTGGATCTGTCAGCTAATCATAGGTGACAACACTGGCTATGTGTTACTTGGAAGGACGTAGGATTCACCTGCAAGTTTGTGCAAATGAATTGGATACACACTGAGTTAGTCTCGTGTGCAGTGTAAAGATGTAAGGCAGACACAAGCAGAAAAATGTACCCAGCGTAGCACTGCTGACATTTGCAAATATGTTAATTAAAAACAGGCCTCTTCTGAGGCAGAAATCACGGACTGAATCAAGGCTGGAATTTTATGATGCTAAACATGAAGTACCTTTTATTGTGACAGTAGTTAATGATGTGCCTATTAAAAATCTTCTCAAGAAGCGATTCTCTGTACTACATATTATGAGATGGAAAAAATCAGTCTCAAAGCAATTCTGCACCAACTAACAAGGAACATCAACCTAAGGATGCTCTGAGCATGCTTCTCAGTAGACAGCATTTTGCAGAAACTAGAGTCTGTGGCTGTGAGCAAAAAAATGTCTTAGTTCTGATCTTGGCCATCCCACTGATTTTTTATAGCCTTGGGGTAAACTGCATATTTTCACATTTCAAAAGGTCTGCTATTTTCATGTGCCCCATATATGTGGCTATTCAGTTCAAAACAGACAGGATTTTGAATCTAATTCCTCAGGAAAGTGTAAATAAAATGTGTCTCTACTTTATAGACCAATGGAGATTTGGAAGGTGAATTCAACAGGATTTTTGCTCTTAGTGTTGACAGAAGCAAGCGTGGCACTAGGTAGTTAACATATAAAAGTTGCTATGATTAGCAAGAATTGTGTTTCATTAATCACATGGTGTGAATGCAAACTGTGATCTTCAGTATCCAATGTTCAAATTGCCAGGCAGGAACATAGCCAGCCATGGCCATGAAAGGTGACAACTACTGTTTCTTGCTGTGTTAATTAAAATTAGCAAATTTTTAGGTTCTAGGGTCCGGTTCAGTTTTCGTTCACACCAGCAAATGCACAGGAAGCACCACAGTGTGCTGGTTTGTTTGCAGTCAGAAAATCCTGCTCCCAAGGAGCTGTCCCAGTGGCTCACGGGAGAGATCTGCCTTGTGATACCTTTGTTATACACACCTGGCCTTCACAGGCTGCTCCTGAAAATGTGAAATTCCCAACTGCTAAGTGAAGAAATCCAGGTTGTAAGTACCTACTGTGTTCCTGCTCACATACAAAATACATTTGAACGAATGTGGACACGTATTTTGTTTAGGAAGGGAACTGATGTGACAAAATCAACACTTAAGCATGAGGTAGGGTTTCTAGCAGCATGATGGCAATGAACTGCCTGCTGTGCTTGTCTGATGCACTTGTTTACAGCAGCAGACTTGATCAGAAGTATTGCACCCTGTGATTTTGATTTTTTGATTTTTTTTTTCTGAAAAATCAAACCTCCAAAACAAAATCAGCGTGGCTCCAGGGTGTGCTTGCAGATAGGGTTAGCTGTGGGGGTTTTTGGGGTCTGTAAGCTGTTGCCTGAGACACAGAGAAGTAAAGGGGAAGGGCTAGGTTGGCATTGCCAGGGATCAGCCAGTCCTCACTGGCAGGAGGAGAAAGGCAGCTGGGATCCTCACAGCTTGGTGCAGTTGGAGTAAAGCTGTCAGCAGTCACCCTGCTGAATGTGATGCCTTGTTACTTCTGATCCAGGGAGATGGAGAAACCTGAGGGGGAGCAGGTGTTGCAGCTTGATGGACTGTGACGAGCAGCGTGGCCAAGGTGTGCAGTGGGGCCCTGAGCAGCCCACGGTGCCCAGTGAGGCTCCCCAGGGGCTGCTGGAAGCGTGGCTGCATGCCCTGTGAGTGCACACGCCATGCCCTGTGAATGCACACCCTCTGTGAATGCACACCGTGCCCTGTGAGTGCACACCCCCTGTGTGTTCACACCATGCCCTGTGAGTGCACACCCCTGCCCTGGGAGTGCACACCCCTGCCCTGTGAGTGCACCCCCCTGCCCTGTGAGTGCACACCATGCCCTGTGAATGCCCCTCCCCTGTGAGTTCACGCCATGCCCTGTGAATGCACATCCCCTGTGAGTTCACGCCATGCCCTGTGAGTGCATACCCCCTGTGAGTGCACACTCCCTGTGAATGCGCTCCTGTGGTCACCCTCATTGCCCACCTTGTGCAAAACAGCAATGGCAGAGTGCTCGCAGAGGAGCAACGGGGTGATGCCTCCTGCCTGGCTGCTTTGCACTGGCGCTCCCTGTGCTCTGGTGTTGTCCCCCTGCTCTGTCCTTCCTCCTGGCCGTGCCCCTGTGCCCATCCCGTGCCAGTTCAGCCCTCCCTCACTGCTCTCTGCAGGCAGACACTCGGGCAGGTGCAAAGCAAATCCCTGTTGGCCTGGCAGGAGCTGCCCTGGGCAAACAGGGACCGAGAGGCACCTCTTGCTGTGCTGGCCCCGGCAGCATCTCCTGCTCCCACGCCCGTGTGCTGAGCCTCCCTCTCCAAGTGCAGCCCTGGGGCCCTGGTGAGTCATGCAGGGACCTTTCCTTTCGGTGCACAGCACTATTTGTAGCTCGCTGTCATGGCATTAAAGACTGTGAGAATTCATTCCGTGGTGGTGAAGTCCCAAGGAAAATTTGGCACCTACAAATGTAAACCCCAAAGGCAAGCTACATTGCTCTGCACTGAAGTATTTCTGCTGATAACATCGGAAACATGACTTTAATCATTAGCCTGCTTTAGTCCAAGGCTCATTTATATTTTAAAAGGTAATATTCAAGTGCATTGCTTCATAAGATTGATGTGTTTTCCCCTATAAGTTTGATATTTTATCCTGTGCTGTCTATAATCTTTGTATTTCCTTTTGAATGTTTTCCTTTCCGCTCTGTGAAATCAACCTTTGCTGTGAGCAAGATTTATTTCCTGGTGGACCTCAGCATTTTTTGCCATTTTCAGATGCCCTGTACAGAACAGTTTTCTCCAGCTGAACTTACTTTTTTGCATGAGAGTGATGCTGGAGCTTTCTGTTCATCGTGCCCTGGGTGGGGACCACGAGGACTGCAGCACAGTTGGAGCCTAAATTTGAGACTCAGCCAGTGATGCACAATGGGGAACCGGGGGTGTAAATTAAGCTGAATGAAGTTTCAAAGCCCAATGTTTCTGTGACTCATACTTCTACGCTCTATTTAGATTGGTTTTTGACATCTCTCTCTCGCCTTCTGTATTTCTTTTGGAATAACAGTTTTCCCCTTTTCCTTCACAGTGCATAGAGAAACCACTCCTGCCCTTCTTGAAAGGTCACTTCAGTGACAGCAGGGTGGAGGATCACTGTTGCCACCATGATAATCAATAACTGTGTCCTACTATTCCTTTGCAATCCTTATTTTACTTTGAGAAAACAGCTTGACTTGGGAACTGAATTGAAGGCAGGAATGGAAGATTTTACTAGGTTTTGGATGTTGTGAAAGTGATTCCTTGAGAATCACCAAGTACAGTACATAAACAATGTGTTATCTGGGATGGGTGCTCTCGTTGTGGTTACAAGTAACCCAGGGAATAACCTGCTCTTCATGAGCAGCTCCCACCCAGCCGCTTGTGCTGGGAGATTTTTGGAATTGGGCACAAATATTTCTTCCACCAGTAGTTAAGTTTTATTTGTATACCATGTACCTTAACCCTTACTAAATGAATAGGCAACTAAAAACCAGCTTAAACAGTGATCCTTGTCTCTTGATTATCAAGAGAGTTGTTGGTTCAGATTAAAGAATGCATTTAATCCATCCTCATGCATGATCCAAAGCTCCTGCTGGGTTAATTTAGTTTTCTGTCGTTGACAAATCTGAATCAAGAGCCTCCATTGCGAACCTACCAAAACACAGTGAGAAAAATACATTGTCAGTTAAATTGTGTACAAGTGAAAATTATATCCATGGAGAACTTGATTAGAAAAGTCCTACGAATGTGTGTATCAGATTGATGGAAAGTGGGGAACCTGGGACTGTGATTTTTCTGTGTCGTGAATAATGTCAGCAACCAAAGGCTCTACAGATCAGCCTGGGCGCAGGCAAGAGCCTCAGCATCTAAACTGCACGCCCTGATAAAACTTTATTTTTACTGTCCTCATTAATGCTCTCCAAAACTGCTGCTAAATATTTCTGGCAAGCAAGGCTTCAGTGCAATTGTACTGTGTTGTTCAGGATTTATTAATTATAATCTTTTCTTGCAGAGTCTATTTATATTTGATCATGACATTAATTGGTTGCCAAAACAAACTAGAGTTAATGGTGTTTAATTAAGTAGTGGAGAGCAAGCAAGGACATTTTATTTGGAAAATTGGTTTCATTGATTTATATGTTTGTTTCTTAAAAGAACATGCAGAAATGAAGGGAACCTATTGGTTAGCACCTCTTTCCTACGTGCTGCCCAGGAATCACACTAACACAGTGGTGACTTTGAACATGTTCAAGAGTTTAAAAGTATCTGTAGTTCATATATTTGCCTATATAAACGTATTAAGGAGTAAGTGTTCGTATTCTGAATCATTCTGAATTTAAATGAAACCTAAAACCAGACAGAAATGAGATCAAATAACACTGAAACTATCATTAAGGTAATGATGAGAACACTGCATTTTGAAAAAAACACATTATAGGGAAGACCTTAGCTTCATTTCTGGACTGGCTAAAGGTGCTGTGGATAAGGAAGGTATAGTAAAATGCACTGAAATATGACTAGATAGGTATTTCCTGTAATTACATTCATTAAAAACTCCATTATTTTATCTCTATGATATAGTAATTCCTACGTTTTCTGTCATGTGTTTTAAAATTGGCTAATTTTACAGTTCAGAAACCTTTGAACACCAGCCTATTTCATGTTTTAAAGCCAAAATTGGAACTGAGTGGGAAATTCTGAGCACTTAATATTTGGGGGCTTGCTTTATTTTTAAGAATCAGTTTCCGAAGCTGAAACTTTAAAAAGTAGTTCGGTATCTTTGTGCCTTCTTTATTTCTGCATTGATATTCCTCTTTGGGGGAAAAAAATTTATCTGTGTAGGTATCAGCAGCTCCCCAAACAAGCCATCATCCTGATAAAGGCATAAATCCTGTCTGGAAGCATAAATTCTGCCAGTGGCTGCCCCTTTCCCAAGAGGAATCAAGATCACAGAGAGTTCAAATTCAATACCAGTGTGAACATGAGGAGGCTCTCGTGTGACCTCCTGGCAGGTACCAGCTCTTGGTTTGGTTTAGAGAAGCTCTGAAATTAAAGTAGGTCTGGTGTTTTCAGAAGTTGCCATTTTTAATAGAAGGATATACTTTCCATTAAACAGCAGAGATCTGGGGGAAAATCTAGCTGAAATCATAAACTCTTACGGCTAAACTACCACAATTTACTGTGGTAAATGCTAAACTACCACAGTTAACTTAGTAAATTACNTAAACTACCACAATTTACTGTGGTTTTCATTAACTCAGTAAATTAGTCTTTTTGGTTACTTGCATGGAGTGCTTTCAGATTTGGGTGGTCTGTCAGCCAGAAGTCACTACTGTGTTAAACAAAAAAAACCCCAAGGGATGAGCTGATGCTAACAGAGGTTTTTGAGTTCATAATTGTTCTCAGTGTGCTGGGGCAGGATCTGACAGAAGATGACTGTGTCTAAGCCAGCTCCCACATCTGTAGTATAATTATTTCTGTAGTAATATCTTTTTGTGAGGCCTTAAAATGCAGCTATTTTTTCCCCTCCAGGTAATTAGAAACCGTGTTGCCTCAGCTGAAATCTCAGCACTTTCTCCATCAAGTCAGCTGCCTGGGTGGTGTTTATCCTTACCTTGTGTTGAGTTTCTCCAGCAAACAGATGACTCCTCTAGTTCTAATTTAGCTTCTCTTGGTATTTCTGTTATCTCTTTCTAGTTGGCAGGCAAGGAAATCAGATGTGCATCAAATGAAAGCATTTGTCATGGATTAGTGCGTGCAAATGCCTCGATAACAGCAGTAGACAAAGGCTGTGAGTGTCTGAGCGCTGGCTTAGGAAAGGAAAATTAACAAGGCCAAAGGAGCACTGGTGGCTGTCCCTAAACGAGATTATTCAATGCCTAAGAGCAAGGCAACACTTCTGTGCCCTCCCTTGACATTTGTCCTCTACTGAAATCTGAAGACTTTAGGGAAATTCACAGTGAAGCCTGTGAAGTGGGGGAGTGTCCGCGGCAGCTCCTGGCTTTCCCAGGAATACAGACACATCAGGACCTTCCCTCTATCCATTAAAACCCATCTGTGTCCCCAGCAGAGGTGGAGGATGGGGCTCACAGGTGGGCAAAAGTAGAGAAAAAACGTTAATGATCCTCCAGTCTTGTGTATCCCAGTTTGCCACAGCGCACTGGGAGTCAGGAGAGCTGCCAGGCACGACACCTTGTGAATCCTGTCGAGGTTGAATGTATCCTCCTCAATGACTTCTTCGGAAATATTTTGCATTTCCTTCTTTCCCCGAGGGCAGAATTGGGTAATTGTTTAATGCTGATTCCTACTGTTGCTAACACGCTGAATTGAATGAGTTGACAATGGTTATTAGATATTTATCTCATGCTTGTCATGGTTACTCCAGTTTCATTATGAGCCTGGTTGGTCTCTTTTGAGTACTAAAAGGTAAATGTGAGCTCTGCAGTTCCCCACTCAGAGGATGGTGGGAGAAATTGCTGAAACACAGTTGTAGGAAGGGGAATTTTGAGATGCCCTGACTGGGAGCAGGCTGTGGGCAATGAGCATCCAGGGCACATTGTATTTCTAACCCTCCAGAATCACCCCTGGGAGATCACCAGACACAGAGGCTGTCATTTAGGGCAAGGTCCACAAGGCAGGCAGATCACCTGCTGTGTTCTGTAGGTCGTTATCCTGTTTCAATCTTTATTTTCCCTCTCACTTTATTTTCCCTCTCCATTCTCCTTTATTTTATCCAAATCTTCCTTTATGTAAGCTCTTATGGCTCTCGCTTTTGGAAAAGGCTTTCTGAACTTCCTCCTCTTAGTCAATGCACTGCGATGTGGTGTTTGAGCAACAAAACTCCATTTGATTTCATCCCAATTCGAACACCAGCGGTATCTTAAATAAACTAGTTTCAAACATTTCTATTTAAAAAGCATCAAAATGGAGCTATTTGATCAAAAAAACTTGAAATGCCAGAAAGAGTTTCCTGCTTCCTGATCTTGGTACAATCGATTAAGTGTTTTCTAAAAAAAAAAAAGGGAAAAATATAAGTCATAACCTCTTCTACCCATAGGAAAAACTATTTCTGTTGATGAGAATCTTCCAGTGGGAAAGATTTCATCGTGGTTTGTGGTGTCTACACGCCCCACGTGTGTTTTGGTTGGTGCTGTACCTTCTACAAGCAGCGTGGTATCGAGCAGTTCCTTGTATGAGTCAATCCTCTGAGGTTCAGGCTATGCAAGTCCCCCCTAAACCCTGTTCTTAGGTGAAATGAATTATTTCTTATGTTCCTTCTTTGGTTTTTAGCCTGTCAAAGGAAAAGGTGTAATCTCTAGTGCCTAGAGATGGAAACAAGCTACAGAGCAGTATCACATTTATCCTGAAGTCCTTCTGATGAGGATTGTGTGTCTTTAGTATGCTGCTCCCTACATCTGAGGGGCTGTGCTCTTTAAGAGGTGAGAAGAGATTATTCCTTAGTCCTGGCAGAATCTATGAATCAAAATCTGCAGAAGTTCATCCAGAGTTTAGAATGCAAGCCTGCTTTTAAATGTAACTATAAATAAAATAATTTTCTATGTATAATGCATTATATAAATTAGTATCTTAAGTTTCAGATATCTTACTCTGAGCTGTGTCCTGTCTGCTTTCCAAGTGCTTTAATGTCCAGATTTCACAGAAGAGCCAAAGATATGAACAAAACTCAAATACGCCTTTGTCAGGAGGGATTATTTCATATTTTGATAGCACATATGGGTCTCAGAACATCATTTGCTATAAAGGCAGCATAATTTTACAGGGACTCAACCCACCACTGCCTATTTGGCTCCTTCTCTCTCTGTGCAGCCCAGGGACAGCCTGTGTGTGGAGAGTTGCCCAGATGAACCACACGTACTCATAGAGTTATTGGTGGAACTCTGAATTTCCTCTTCTTTATTGATTATCATAGGTCTGGTTATATACATTTGTCAGCTGTTCGTGTGCCAGTTTGTAACTTACGATTGGATAATAGCTATTATCACGGGTACAATAGTTAATACGGATTGGCTATAGCTAAACAATCATGCTTTTTACTTCGTTTCTTCTTTCTTGCTTATTCAGGATAATCAGGGTTGCTGAGGCCTGGGTTGTGCACATTCCAATGAGCAGCTCCCGTGAGAAACTGCCCCCAGTATCTATTTTCTCTGAGAAACTGCTCAACAATTACTGAAACCTGGGTTGTGCACATAGCTTAGCTCTGCATGTCCTTGCTCAGAGAGCCATTCTTCTACACCTGTGCAGGATGCAGCAGTGGAACAGGCCATCAGAGGAAACAGCTCTCCCCAGGAGCACATTTCTGGTAGCTGGGATGGAAACAAGTGAGGTTTTGTTGCTCTGTTCCTCACAGCCTCCTCTGGTGGGTGCCAGGCACGGTCCTGCAGCTGGTACCCGGAGCAGGATCCCCTCCCTGGTGCTCTGTCCTTGGCGTGCAGGTGATGGATCACGGAGCCTCTCAGCTCCCTCTTTTCATGGAATCAGCTGCTCTGCTGTAAGCCAGCTTCACACTGCCTTAAACTTCCATGGTGTTGAAATGTCATCGCTCAGACTGCCCCAGCTGAGAGGTGTAGAGAGCCCTCACGTTGCTGGTGCTCAATTGACAAACAAGTTGTGCCGTGTCAGGGGATGTTTCCCTGTCCAGGGAATGTCCAGGCTCCCACCTGGACTGCGGATGGGCAGTGCCAGCTTTGCTTCAAGTGTGGAGCTTCCCACTTTTTTACTTAACTGCTTCCTTAAAGTGCTGAGAAGATTGGGCTTGTCTTAGGACAGAAAGTTCCTCTTTAACCATATTTCTCACTTGAAGCCTACACTGCCCACCTGAGTTTAGGGCTATGCTTCCAGGCTTTCCCAAGCAGTGTAAAATGGATTCTTCATAACTTGGTGTATTTTTTTGAAATGTGTCTGACTTGCAAATATGACCTGCCCGCTGTTACTCAATACACTTGCAGGCCAGCTACAGCAACATGGAAACTTGTGGCAAGACAAATGTTGTTTTATAAAGGGATGTGTCTGTTTGGACACAAATCCGGGAGGAAACAAGGAGAAGAAAGGCTGGCAAATATCATCTCTCTCTCTAAAAGACCAAGTGTAATTACTGACAAACTCCTGAAACAGGCTATGGGGCTTTGGAGGAAAAAACAGCATACCATACACATTAGCAGCCACTCTCCATAACTCTGTAAAGCCTCTATAAATCAGTGCTAGCACACCCATAGACATGCAAGCCTCATCCAAAAAGAGTTCAGACTATTTCATTTGCTATAATTGGAAAAAAAAAAAAACAACCCTTAATCTCTCGATGGATTCTAAAAAGACTGATTCCTCTGGGGAAAGCCGTAGAAGATCTGTCCCAAAAGAGGACTGTGCTCTGGGAATCCTGGATGGAAAATAACCTGTGAGCTTTGTCTTGTGTGGCCCAGCCAAAGGTGTGGGCACACGCACTTGGTAGGGACAGGATGCTGTTAAAGTCCTGCATGACCTTCCCACTGATGGCCATTTTTGGGCTGTGGCTGTTGACACTGACTGCAGAAGTTTTGCTTCTCACTTGTTGGAACCTAGAAAACCTCCAGGCTGGAGAAAGGTCATCTCCATGACTTATCCCTGTTTTGGCAACACAGAAGCTCAGAGGTTCTGTAGATATTTACCAGAGGTTTTGTTTCATGTCAGGACTTCTTGCTGTCACAGAATGAATTGTGTGTCCAGCTTCAGACTGGGGTCACCTGTTTGGACTGGGGACCCTTTTCCTCTCCTGCAGTGAAAAGGTGACTGAGCACCAGCTGATGCCCTCTGCCTGGCTTGCAGAAAGTATCTGTAGGCTCTCATTAGGCCTTGAGTATCAAACTAAGACTTGGTTCCATCTCTGCTGATGAATTAATGTAAAAAATGCTCATTGAATCTCTTGTGGTGATAAGCTTTCACGTGCTTGAGTAATTGTAGCAAATTTTCTTTTCTATTGTGACAATTGTTTATTTTTTAGTTTGAGGGAATACAGGGTAACAGTCTACATTTTGAAAAGCAGCGTTGCTTTTGTTTTGTGACTAAAGCAGTGTAAATAATTGATTTTTTTTTTTATGTGACAGCCAAAGCAAGATATCAGGTGTTGGTTTGGTGCAGTATTTACATTTTGAAATTAGTTTAGAACCACTTGATTGTTTTTCTAAGTGGAAAAGAAAAAATAGAAAACAAAACCTGAAACAATTTGACAAATTTCTAGATGCTGAAAGAAGAGCAAGGAAAAGGCCAGATAAATACAATAAACTAGAGATGCTACTGCTTCTTTCCTTAAATAGCTTTAATTCAGAATCTCTCTAATCAGAAGTCATGTTCTGCTCTAAGGGCTGACTCTTCATCTTTCTCCCTAAAGTAGAGCTGTGGTGTTAAGATATGACTGGAAGGGACAATGCCTTCCAACAGCTCTTCAGTTTTACATTTTGAATAAATAAATAAGAGAGCAGAGATGAGACATCAGGATTTTTCTCTCTCACTTGTTACGAGACAGCAAAAAACCCCAGCCCCTTGCTCTCAGTCCCCATGGGTAAGGTAGTGTTCTGTGGAAGGTTGGATGGGCTCTGAGACAGCCCCTGACCCTGCCAGAAAGGGAGGGGATGGACAGGACAGGTCTAAAATCTCTGCCCCTGAAGCTGAGTACCTGGTTCTGCTCTGAGCTGGTGGGGGCAGCTGCTGGTCATTCAGAACTTAATATACGTGAAAAGGAGGTTTTAACAAACAAAGGATGTGTGTTACAAAAGCAGCTTGTTCCAAAGATGCCCCTCTGGACAGGGAACACTTGGGCAGATTTTTCTTTCTTTCGGAAGAAAGCAGAATCCCTGCCCCTAACTCTCAGAGCAGTCTGAAAGACAAAGACTTTCTGCTGTTCTGCTGTGTTTGAGCTCAAGGCTTGACCTGTAGCTTCTCTCTGAGTTTTGGGGGAGGCCAAGGCTGCACCAGCCTCAGCAGAGCCCTGCCCGTGGCCTCTGCTCGTCCATCCAGGAAGAAGCAGGAACCCAGAGGGAGGGAAGGCAAAGCTTTGACAAACCCCTGTTTGCCTGCAGTGCTGTTGTTTTTTGCTAACTTCAGTCATCTCAAGACCTCTGCTAATTTAATGAGCACATTTCACTCGTCAGTGTGGCAGTTATCCATGCCAGGCACCAATACTCCTCCTTTAATACACATCTGCAGCAGCTATTCTGCTGTCCTTGAAGAAACTCAGACTGAAATATTACTTTGAGAGATGCTTTTAGGTTTTTAGGTTTGTTTTGTGGGTTTTTTTTTTGGTTGTTGGTTTGTTTTTGTGGGGGTTTTTTTAAGAAAGTCTTAGTATTAGAAATGTTTCTTTATCTCAGTAATAATATCTCGTTTTGTCATTTTTATGGAGACTCAGCTTTTCCTTGCACAGCACCACTGTTCTCCTCTTCCGGCACTGTCTCTCAGCCGTGGAGCTCTGTGTGATCTAACAGCAACCATTGAATCCAGCAGTTATGAAAACTCTATCTAATTGTGCCTTTTTCATTACAGGGAGGGTGGAGGGGATTGTGGTGCTATTCCTCTGTGGACATATTTGTTTTAAAGTAGCAGGACTTGCAGTAAATGAGTTGGGAGTTATGTGCCAGGAGACCTTTAGTGAAACATATAGACTTGTGGAAAAAAAAAACAACAAACCCTCCCAAATTTCTGGTAGGAATGAATCGCTTTAACCAGGATCCAAATTTTGGTAAATTTGAAAGAGAGGTTGAGCTCTTCTGTATTGGGTTTGGCCAGGTTTTAGTGGCAGGAGGGGGGCTACAGGAGTGGCTTCTGTGAGAAGCTGCCAGAAGTTTCCCCCATGTCCAACAGAGCCAATGCCAGAGGCTCCAGGTGGCTCTGCTGGCCAAGGTCAAGCCCATCAGAGAAGGAGGCATCAACAATAATATGGTGGTTTGGGAAGGAGGGAGGGAATTGGGAATGAAACTCAGACTGGGAGGGAAGGTGTTTTTGAGACTTGTTTTTATTTCTCATTATTCTGCTCTGGTTTGGTAATAGATTAAGCTGATTTCCCCAAGGGAAGTCTGTTTTGCCTCTGACAGGAACTGGGGACTGATCTCTCCCTGCCCTGCCTTTCATTTTGTCTCCCCTCCCCAGCTGAGACCAGCAGGGATGGAAGAGCTTTTGTGGGCACCTGGCATCCAGCCAGGGCCACCCCACCACACCAAGGGTTTAGGGTATTTTTTAGCAGCCCAAAGCACAAACCTCTTTCCAAAGCCTTGTGATGCCTGCTGAAGTCCCTGCCCAGTTTTGTGATATCTTTTCATGTTTCCCTTCTCAGTGGATGATCTCTTGCTGTCAAATCTTAGAGCCCCAACTTTCTGCCAGCAGAAATAGAATAAGGTGTAAAACACTTCGGATTTTGATGGTCCTTCATGTGGAATAGAAAATGCAGATTCGTTTCATAGCTGACAAAGAGCTGATTATTTATGTTTCTTAGAAAACAACGAAGAACGTCCAAGAATCTTTTTTTACCATTATGGATGACTTTCCTTGTATTTTCACATCGTTCTTTTTTGAATCATGACAAAGTGAGATTAAACAACAAACAGCCCCTGAAATCTGTCATTTTCTTTGCAACGATTTGCATAGGATGGTGCCCATAAATTATGGAGGCAGTTACTGGATACTGTGAATGCACAAGTACTTTGTGATATAATTTTGAGAAGCATCCTGTGTATTATATCTTCACAAGATAATGATGCTATTCTATAAAAAAGCTGCTAAACATTTTCAGGACACTAAACCTTAAGGCAAGGGTGCTAATTTCTTTCTTTTTTAACATAAAGTTGAGAAGTTTTATGCTGGCTTATATAACACTTTGTCGACCTCTCTTCTTTTTTATTTAAACATCAAAACCACAAAAATCCTCAATGTTTTAGACATCCTCCTTTGGCTGAAACATCTCCTCCTTCTGTAAATGGGAAGCTTGGGAAAGATGCTATAAGGAAATATTTCAATAAAGTTAAAGATGCTATAGGAAAAGGAGGCTCACTCCTTACTTATGGCTGCTGGTTTTTTATGTATTTCCCTTCATTACTTCTTGAGGAGGATAGAGGAAGGGGGCAATGTATCATCTCCCAAAAGTGAGAAAGAGTGGATATGCACATGGCCAGGCTTGTCTAACCTTTTTGTTCTCTGTGGTGCAGGAATATTCACTGCTGGCTTCTGTACATTACCTCATCTTGTAGTGCAGAGACCCATTTTCAGTGTGCAGAGCTGGAATCTTCACATAATTGTCCTTTGCTCTTGCCTGATTTCTTGTCTTCTCAGTACAGTCCCTAGTGGGATGTTCACAGCAGCAAGGTCCTAGACCCTCTCATGGGTAACTCAGTGCTCAAATTTTCCCTTTGGCTGACCAGGTCTTGCCATCAGTTATTCAAATCCTCACAAGAGTTTGGGGTCTGGCTGCATTCCTGCTGGTCCTGATGAAGACTGAAATGTTTTCAGTCCTGCTGTTGCTGAGAGCATCTTTCCTCATTGTCCAAGTGCCAGTCTGGAACGAGATGTTTCCCCTGGGACCACAGCTTGTCACAGACCAAAGCAGTGGGAACAGCACTGTGAGGGACAGCAGAAAATCCCGCTGCTGCATTGGCCATGGGAAATGGATGCTGCTGCCTTCTTCAGATTTCCCCCCAACTCCCTGAGAGAATTTGTGCAGCTGCCCCAGCAGCAGTGAAGATTTCTCTCTGCAGCTGCAGGTGCGAGGTGTGTCAGAGCTGCCCTGGGCACTGCAGGAGCTCAGCACACACTGATTTTCCAGGTTCCTCTTTCCTGTGCTCCCAGGGCAGCCCGGCTTTGTCTGTCCTCGGGGCACAGCTCTGGGGGGCTGGCAGTGCTGCCGGTGAGCTGTGGCCCCGGTGGGGCATTGTCCAGGTCTCCTTCCTCCACAAGGCAAAGGCAAAGCCTCACCTGACCCGGGGGCTGAAAAGGTGCCACTGCAGGCGCAGGGCCATTCTTTATGTAAATCACTCAAATTCCCTAATTTTTCATTATTTGTTTTGTTATCTGTTTACCCCGGCCCCAATACAGAAGATATACTTCTAGTATTTTAGCTTACATTCTGTATTCTGGTGGCCACAGCTGGGCAGACCTCAGTGCTCACAGGGATAGGTTTTCTAAATGAAGTACTTAAAATCATAAAGGATAAATGTACGAAACCTGAAACCAGTATCAATTACCCTGCCTTTGTTCTTCTCTAGAAATATTTTTCTTATTACATTTTGAATTATGATTCCTGTAACAAATTCTAAAGCATATCTATTGACTCAAGTGCAGAGAATGCTCAAAGTGTCATTAAGTCCACCATGACTCTTTCTGTCAATATTTAGTAGCTGGGTAAGTGGAACTCATGCTGTAAACAAAGCCATGGTAAAGTGGGGGAAGGCAGGGCTTGTATGTCCATAAGACAGCTTTGATTCCATAGCTTTACTGTAATCCAACTCCCTTCTTGCTTTGCATTCTCCACATTCATATGGATTTCTTCCATGGGGCTTTCAGGCACTACACCCTTCTGTATGTGTGGCAGGATTCAGAAGCTGCAAATCCATGAAATCAATCCACTTAGTGATCTTCCAGTAAATAACACCTGAGTTTATGGTTTGTTCAGCTTTGTGATAGATCGTAATTTGGATTTACAGCTGTTTGCCAGCCTGGGGGGCAGAGGGGTAAATCTGCTCCCCTTGGGAGCCTCCAGCTTGGCAGCACCTCACCTGTGTGTGCTGCTCAGAGCCTGTCAGGGAGAGGATGCTCCAGTGATTCCCTGCTCCTGGTGGCTGTGGCTGGGGATTTCAGGAAGTAGCAGGCATTCTTCACTTGCCAAACATTTTGGTTCCATCACACTTCTGGCAGCGATAGGTATATTTATTATCTTTTTTTTCATATAATAGTCTATAGCCCTAAAATATCAAACTGTGAGCGCATTTGTAGATTAGGTTTAACTTTTAGTGCTTTTCCATCTATAGGTATATATTATTTCTTTATTGGGAATATCAAATCATTCTAGTTGAAGAGTTAAATATCTGGATTTTATTAATTTTTCCACTTCCACCAGAATCATGCCAACATCACGGCATCTTGCCCAGCTGTCTGTACATGAGGATGTTTCCTCCTTATAAGTCTCTTACATAGTTACACAATATAAAAAAGTGGAGGATATGAAGATTTCATCTGTATGCTTCCCTGTAACTTAATTTATATTTCTTAATTTTTCGAGGAGGGGAAACTTCCCTACCTGCGAGGAGAAAAAAAGAAACTATGAAACATTGTTCTTAATGGCAGCAATGAAAGTGTTCTGTGGTTTGGGATGTTACAGCAAGCCTGCTGGGAAATGGATTAGTAGGCCAGGAGAGGGTATTGTGATCAAAGTGCATAGTAAATTAATTTACTTCACACTCCTGCAATTTATCACATAGATATCACCTCTACATGTATAAAGATACATGAGTATGGATGTGCTATTGCTCTAGTGCTTATATCTTATTCCTGAACCTAAATAATTTAACACTCCTGCTTTAACCTTATTGAAATATTAAAACCCTGCCATTCCTTAGATTTGGTTTCGTTACAACTGTTACATTACATTTTTGTGTCATTATGACACCGGTTGGTAACTGCAGCCCAGACAGGTCTTTGGCTGTTTGAATAGAAAGCAAAGCTGTTTTGGGCTGGTAAATGCAAAGACATTTCATGATGAACAAGGACACGCTTTATAAAGTAGGAGGAATGACAGATTCACTGACATCAGGAGCCTTTTTAAAAAGAAGTTTTTCATTTGCTCCTTCTTGCAACTTTTGGCTTGTAGTCATTTCCCATCTCCAGAGCAGTTCTGAGTGCTTTTTCAAGTTGCACTAGTTATGCTGCAGAATTAGACTTGGCTGGTAAACAGTTCATTAAAAATACCTACTTCAAAGCAAGATGAAAGAAGGCTTTCAGAGGTTTTGCTGGAGAATGGAACAAAATAAAGATGCACCTATTGTTGAAGGGCCTTGAGGTCAGGGAGTGGAGTCAGTGCAGTGAAGTTGGGCATGGGGAATTCACACTTATGTCCTGGCCTGAGTTAAGGGGGGAAGAGGTTTTTTTTGCTGCTCTTGGGCCAGGGTAGTGCCCTGACAAAGGGCTCTTCTGTCTCTGTGCCTTTGACCAAAACCTGCCTTGTTCCTCAGCAACTCTTCCCCATCAAAATCCCAAGGCGCTCCTCCTCGGAATGCTTCAGCTGTACAGAATGTGTGCTACCAGGTTCCAAAAAGATTCCCTGAGAAAAGCCCCAATTATCTCAGTGCCTGTGCTCAGTTCAGAGAGGGTGAGCTGGTCCCTGCTGCTCCTGGAGCTGGCAGAGGGCTGCAGACAGAGGATCTTCCCCTCTCCTGCCATTCCACAGCCTCTTCCCAATGGTTCCTTGGCTCCTGCCTGCAGAGCCACCAATTTCTTTAGAATCCCTTTATTGCCTGCGTTCCTCTAATTAATTACTTATCTCCAGGTCTTTTAAAAATCTGTTAATTGGTGTATGTAGCTGTCTGTTTCCCCTGAAGTCTGAAACCATTTTATGCACATCTTATCTAAGTGTACAATCAGCTAAATTAATACTAATTACAGTTTCCGAGGCTCTCTTGAATTCATTTTCTGAAGGGAGAAAAGTTTTCTTGATGTTTATTTACAAGTAGGGGTCATGAATATCCCTGGATTAATCTTTTTTGATTACTAACACCTGATAGCTCAGATTGCTTCTTCCTAAAGTATTTTTGGTTCAATTAATTTGCCTTTACTGCTGGATCTAAAACACATTCTGCTGTAGTAAATCACCTGCTAATGAAAGTACATCTTTTTAAATCAGTTCAGACTTGCCTTGTTAGACTTCCGTTTGAGGAAAAAAATGTACTTAAAAATACTTACAGAAAATGAAAATAAAAAATACAGTTACTCAGATAATTAATTTCAGTTGAAATTTTTCAAGCGAAATACTGTGACCCTTAATATGTTTTTTTGAGTGGATTTGACCATCATCTGCTTTTTTTTTTGAGTAAGTTTTTAGCATAGAATTATTAATGTTTCTTGTAAGTTTTTCTGTTTATTCGAGTCTCGGAACCTGTACTATCAGTATGAAAATACGACCCAAGGAAACCATGAAGCGTTTTCAGAAGCTCATGGAACGATGAGCTGGTGCAAATATTGTAACTCGGGCTCCAAAACTGCCAAGGAAAATGTGATGGAAGAAGCTGATTGTCTTTTATAGGAGAAATCCTTTCCAAAACAAGCAGTTGGCTCTTGGCTGAGCTTTCATCCTCCTGTTACTCCATCAGCACAATGTAGGCACCAAGTAAGACCACGTTGATTCAGTGGCATTTTACCAGCATTGCCCAAAAGACTCAGCGCAGTAGATGACTGTTCCAGGGTTATATCGAAAAGCAGCTTTAGACCCTCTACCAAATGAAATTCATGGATGGCTCCTGTGAGGGACTTTGGATGAGCCAAGCGAGCCATCAGAGAAAGGAGTGAATGCTTAATCAGGATACTGCATCTTCACCAGGGCAAAATGAATCTCTTCCACTGAGGTAGAAAATTGGTCATGGCAGCTTTTGTTCAGGTCCTCGGGAGGGAGCGTGGTGTGTGACTGGGTCTGCAGGTGGCAAAGAAGGGTTTGGGTAGTAAAAAGGGAAGAAGGATGCAGTGATCTTAAATAAAGAGGCCAAAGCTACAGAACCACCTTGCAACGTGTCAGTCTTCACAAATCAGCATATGGCAGGATTCAAAAAACAGGTTAGAGGCTTAGACAACTAATACACTCTAGATATAACTGTAGATATATATCCATAGAATATGGATAATTTTTTAGGTTGTAGTCTTCATTTACCATTATAATCTAGCTATTCACATCTTAATATCTCTAGTACAAATCTTAGTGATGCCTGCACTAAAATCTGCACCTGTCTCCCTGATGTCCATGGTATCTGGCTTTTTATTCTGCAACAATATAGTTAGAACAAAATTCTTCCCTTGTCAGATGATATCTGGCTTTTTATTCTGATACAATATAGTTAGAACAAAATTCTTCCCTTGTCACACCTGTGGCAGGACTCATCATTGTGTCAAATCTCAGTTTTCCATGTTGTCCGCTGTAAATAATTTCCCCCTGCCTGGAACTTGAGTATCATCTTCAGCTTGTGTCATCCTGGCCGTGTCTGAATCATGCTGCATGAGCCATGTAAGATGCAGCTGTTGAAGTTTATATGTGCAGCCAGAAGTCTTATTAAGGTTCTTGTTTCATGCTCTGATTATTTCCACCTTCTTTTGTTCTTCATAAGTTTTGTTACACTTTGCTGGAGTCCGATTGTCCTTAGCCTTGTCTTCCCTCTGTCCTGGTACCCCCTTTGCTATTGTATCAGTTGTAAACTACCTGTTTTGATTTTTTAAATGGTATTTTTTGTCTGTTCTCAGCAGATTTATTTCCTGTTGTGTTGCACTTGCTTTCCTGTGTGCCTTGCGCTGGGCAGGTTTTCATGGTGCTCATTCCCACAGCACTTTCTGTACCCTTTCAGAGCACCAAGCCCCTTTGGCATTGGCTGCTGTTGGGATGGAGGATTAGGTGTAGCAATTGGTCTGATATTCTATAATAACTTATCTATTACTGCAAAAAGAAAGATTATCTAAAGAAAGTCTATCTTCAAAGGCCTGTACTTCGGATAACAAGTAAATTATTCTTAAACTCATGTGACTTTATCTGATCCTCAAAGTTGTCTCCTGGGACAGAGTGGTTTAGGTACCCAAATGCAGGTTTGTGCTTTCCGTGGATTTCAGTCATGAGTTTTCAGGCATTTAGTTTAAAAGTTGCATCAGGGTTTCATTTCAGTGGGTCTTACTTCTCTGAATATCCCCATCATAAAATGATTCTAGGCATGGCCACACTGTGCAGAGGAGCACCGAGGTGTCCTCCTTGGAGCCTGCCCCAGCTCCAGGGGCAGCACAGGCGCATCAGGACACACTCACTGTGTTAATTTGCTACCCTGCTTCCCAGGCTGGGCTGCTTTGTGTTGTTTCACTATCACATGTGTTGGTTGCAAAGCTGCTGTCTGCTCAGGTGTTCAGAATATCCTATTTTTAAGCTGTTATATCATCTTAGGGGCTCATAAGACCAAAATTCAGTAGTTTAAGCATTATTTTAATTGCACACATTTGTGTTCATGCTATGATTCTCAGGTTTTGTTAATGAGCTAAATTATCAGCAAAAATTGTTAGAAGGTGTAGCTAAAATACTATATTGATTGACTCACTTATGCCTGTGGGTATGCTTAATATGGAGTGCCCTGGTTTATTAATCTGAACCAAATTTTACTCTCTGAAAGAAGGAAGATGTTGTTAAAGTGAAATATATGTGTACAGCCAGGCTATATCCCTACAAACTGTGGTGATAAACCTGAGGCTCAGGTACTCCTGAAAATATCCCCTATAGAGAAGGACATATATTTGTTTATAATAAGTTAGAGACTTAGAACAGGATTTCTGCTGGTGTTTGTAGCCCGTGCCCTGGCAGCAGTCAGCAAACCCTTAATTAGCATCTAAACCAAACTTTAGGGCCTCAAGGGTGACCTTCAGTAGAGGGGAGCAATCAGACACTTTTAATTTCCTAATTACTGAGTGGGGCTAATGGATGCACGGCGACATCAATTCCACAAAAACTATTCTTGTTCCTCTTGGGTTCCTTGGACTCCTTTGTGTGTATTGATTGCATCTCTGCCCTGAAAAATGTACAGGCAGTGTGAAATAAAGCTATTTTGGCCTGAGGTGTTGCGAGATCAACACTGTTACTGTGCACAGGGTGATTTAAATGTGATATTCCAAACAGAGGGCAAGGTATTGTGGTCATCTCCACTGAAATAATAATTATTAACTGTGGTCCGTTTTTAAGGAAATAGATGTGAAACAGGGATTTTCTCAGAACTGAAGGGCTTAAATTGCTCCAGTGAACAGCCCACATTGTGCCATCAGTTAAGAGCAGCAGCTGAGGTCACTGGGCTTTTTCAGCCTGGAGAAGAGGACACTGACAGGAGACCTCAAAGCTGCCTAAAACTTCCTCACAAGGGAGAAAGGGGAGGGTCAGGCACTGAACTCTGCTGTCTCTGATCAGAGACAGGAGCCCAGGGAAAGCTGGGGCTGTGCCAGGGCAGGCTGGGGCTGCCTATCAGGGAAAGGTTCTTCCCCCAGAGGGTGCTGGGCACTGCCCAGGCTCCCCAGGGAATGGGCACAGCCCCGAGGCTGCCAGAGCTCCAGGAGCGTTTGGACAGTGCTGCCAGGCACAGGGTGGCATCGTTGGGGTGTCTGGGCAGGGCCAGCAGTTTTCTGTCCCTGCTTGAGTGGCTCAGCTGCTGGTTTGTGTAAGTGTGTCCCAGGCTGTCCCTTGCCACTGCTCAGCAGCCCAGGTGCCTCAGGGCAGGTGCAGAGCCAGCAGCTCCTGGGCTCAGACCTTGCTGCTGCCCTGGATCAGGGACCTGCTCTTGGGTTCAGAGGCCACCCCATGAGTTATTTCCTTTGCAGCACTAGGATGCAGGGTCCTGCTTTCCCCTCTAGTTTTCTACACCTCTTGTTAGCACAGCTCAAGCTTGTGTAGTGACCTGGAACCAAGTAATTGCTGTGCATTAAAGTACATATATTTACTGATGTAAAATGCCAGTAGTTGTGCCATATAACAATTACACCAATCCAAAAATTGCTCGTCTAAATCAATTTAACATGTGATGTCTTTAATGCTTTTCACCAGTTTTGTATTATGCAGAATCGTAAATAAGGGCTTGGTCTTTCTGTGTCATCTGCTAATGTTTGTGCTTTCCTGTGTCCCTCCCCTTTATTTGTCCCTGCTGGAAATTTAGTGTTTAAATTATTTAAGTGCCCTTGATTATTCCCTTTGCTACTTTTGCTGATCTCTCTCTTTTCCCTACTTTATCTTTTTTTAGGGTGAGTATCTTACATCATACTAAAAAAGAGCAAAACTTAACTATATTCCTTCTGTACTAATTTTTTAAAAAAACTATTATGTTTCTAGCTCCCAAAGTGTCAGATGTTATGCCTGAACTACGTTTTTTTTTTTTCCCCCAACCTGACATTGTTTACTTTAGAAATAGCTTGGAGAAGGTAGAGCTGACTTACGACTTCAGGTGAAATTGCATCTGTTTTGTTAACTCTTGTATCATTTAATGATTTTTCCCCTTTAAAAAGAAAAAAAATCAAACCACAAAAACAACTCAAAAATCAATCGAAATGCAGTTCAACAAATGAAAATAACAATAAATGTTGGCCTTCAAAGCGAAGCAGGGGGAGTTAATGCTGGTATTCCCTCCAGAGCCTAGTGCTATTTTTCTTCCTTTGATAATACCAACAAAGTGGAAGCAGCTTGGGCAGATTTGTGTGGGGAGGTGTAAAAATTGTGGGAGTGTGGAAACAGCAAAATAAATTTATCTTCATCCCACTACAGTGTGTCATTGCAGCTGTTTATTTCAGTGGCTGTTCCACAGAAAGTGCAGGAGCAGAGCCGGATTCTCTGCTGCCTCGAACCGGCTGCAGCACCGGAGTGTTTCCAGGTGATGGGGCAGCAAGGAACAAGGAGCCTGAATGCTCCCCATGTGTGGGCTTCCAAGCAGGGGTTCAGAGATGCAGAGAGGCAGGAGTCCAGAGCGAGGAATGAATTATTTATTAAATTTACAATACCATTTATATATTCTAGTTCCATAAAGCAATTGAACAGTGTTCACACTTCTCCTAGGGTGATTGGTCAAAGTCTCAGACACCCACTTAGAAATGTTTTTTCCTAATATAATGTACACAAGGTCAGAAGATACCAGGTATGAATGCTATTTACAAAAACCCTATCTATTGTTTACATAGCTTACACAGCAAAGGAAAAGTTCTCACAGAATGAATGCAAGAGGAGTAAATTTCCCTGCTAGCAGCATTTCGGCATCCACACCCATGTGCCTCGGACAGATGCAGGTCCTGCTCCTTCACCTGAAAGCAAAATCCTGCTGCCAGGAGCTGTGCCAGTATGCAGCAAAAAAGGTGAAAACCCTCTGAGGAGGAGCTTGAGGCTGGAGGATGCTCGTTCCTCCCAGATTGGAAAAGCCACATCCTGTAATTTATTTTTTTTTCTGTGTGTCCCCCTTTCTGAAGGGAGCAGTGGGACAAATGCTGAAAAGGATTCCCCTATTTCTCGGCTGCCTTCTCCTTCTCACTGGGAAAGTGTCACAGTGAGTCACTTTTGAAAACAAGAGGTGACTCCAGGAGTGTTGCTGTTGTTGTTGACTGTAGAGGGGAGCACTACAGCACCCCCTGATGAGCCAGAATTCCTGCTCTTGCAGGGCTGTGAGTTTTGGCTCCAATATAAATTAAAACTGCTGTTTTTTCCAGGACTTCCTTGGCGCTTGAGTTCTTGCATTGCAAAGCAACCTCACCATCTGCTCCCAGGTTCTCATCATACCTGGCCAGAGAAAGGTGTGACTCTGGGTAAAAAGGGGAGAGGAGACTTTGGGCACTTAAATAAATACAGGTTCCTTGGTGGTTATTAAAGCATAGTAACTCTCATACTTAAACAGAAAAATAACTTGCAAATGCAATTTTTTACCTAAAGTTCATCTGCTGCTATCTGTAATCCTGGTGCTCCTATACTTAGAAATGCTTAACATAAATTATGACCTAATTAACATTTGCATGGTAATCTAGACTTCCTACAGCTTATTCTCCTAATTAACACATGACAAATGATCAAGAATTAATATTTCATTGAAACATAACTTGTCCAAAAAAACCCATTAATGTTGCGGAAAACATTTCATTCCCTTATAGTTTTATAGCTGAAAAGTGTTCTGTTACAGTTGAGACTGTTATATAATTTTGTCACTAAAATTATTTGTTGTTAGAAAAATTATTGTAATAAGGATGAGTGGAGGTGTTTCCGTTTTTTCTCGAGTTGTGTTACAAATAGATGAATACATGTCCTAACACGATCAACTGGACTAATTAGGGCTAGGAGGAGTTTGGGTTGCTCTGTCATTCCTCACTGGGCCACAGTCAGCTTCAGACAGGTGCAAAGAAGTGCAAAAACCCGAGTGCTGTCCCTGTGTGTTCCTTTGCAGTGCGGCAGTACCAAAGGGCAGGGTCTGTTCTGGGCAGTGCTGGGAGCAGATTTCAGGTGAGCCCCAGGGAGGCCAATATCAGCATACACACATCAGCTTGGGCCCTCCAGCTGCTGCTGCCTCATTCACTCTGTATTTCATGTTTTCCTCTTTTTGAAGTCGCAAAACATCCTTGTGTTTATCCCTGCTGCAGTGGGGTTGGGCTTTGAGTGGGATCCTGCTCTCTGTCCTCACCTTTCCCAGGGAGATGTGTTGCCTCTTTGAAGGATATGAGGGTCTGGGCTCCAATTTCCCATCTTAAATGGATGGGAAAGTACAGCTAAAACAGAGAGCTAACACTTCAGGACAAAATATTTTCTTTAGATCTACAGGAAGAGAGCCTGATGGCTTCAGTAAATGTGTATAGGCTAAGGATAATTAACACTTAAATAATAATTAGCTGCTAACTCATATAACCGAGAAACTGAAGGTCTAAATCAAGGTTGTAATTAGGGTTACATGATCAATGCAGCACAAAAATCCAATGAGCTAATTCCTTGAGTTCACAGTGATTAAGAACTGGCCATTTTTGCTGTATCTTTTCAATAATTTCTATTTCTGGGCACTGCTTACCCAAAATTTGAGTACAGCTGTGTTTCCTTGGGCTAAAATAATAAGCTTGGTTACACTTACGAAATTCCAAAACTTAAAAATAATCAGATGAAAACAGATTTTTCTTCTGCTTTAATGCCCATGTAAATAATATCACTAAAACAATAGGTATCCTTTTGCAGGAATGTAAGTCTCATCTGTTGTTTGGCCATCAGATACATCTCTACAGGCACCACTTGCTCCATTTCTTTTAGATAATATGTCATCATTTGTTCACTGAACAATAAATCCTTAGTGATTAATCAATCAATGCCTATTGGTTTCAGAAGGAATCTCAGCTGCTTGTGAAATACAGGCTCTGCTCTCTAAGGAAAGAGCAGAAAACATGCACATATTATACTAACATTTGCTTTGTTTTAAAGTCAAATTAATTTTGCCTTGCCTGAAGCTGAGAAGGAACTTAATCGTATGGAGAGTCTGTAATAAATCCTGCTTGACATATGGTATTTCCTCATGAGCTTCTGAGAAGGAGGGGCACACAGCAGGCACGGTGTTCAGGGACAAAGGCCTGGTATTTCTTGAGCACCAGCTGAACTCCGGCATTTTGGATTTGCTTTTGTACTCGAGTTGTGTGTGCTTTTCCTGGAAGGAGCTCCTGACTCAGTTTTGTTGCACATGGCTGCTTGGCACAGCTCTCAGGTGCAGGCGGAGCTCAGGGACACGAAGCTGAAACTCTGCTGCACAAATTGTCAGTCAGCTCATCTCTGAGGTGTGAGGTCAATGTCTAAAGTTTCAGCTTTATGGCTATTGTTTTATAAAACCCTGGATACTTAAATAATTATAAATTACCCATGACCTTTTTAATTCAACCAACAGTGAAGATATTTGGGTCTATATTTTCAGTCCTGAGGTTATGAATATCTATTTCAGCAGTTCAACACGCCCAAATGTCTACAGACTCTGGTCATGAGGGATTATGATTGATCAGGCTGGGGAGTCTGTTGTCTTCCCCACCAAGTTAAACACACAGGCCAAGAATATGGGGGATTTTGGACAAAAGGGAAACACTGGGTTTGTATCTGAATGGTGACATTGTGTACCGTGTCATCCCATCTATCAAATGAGTACAGGAATGCTGAGGATCCTTGTGTGCCATCCTACCATCACCTTCTCAGGACAGGCCTCTGTGAGCACTGGGTATCACTCATTTTTGCTTTAATATTCCAATGAACTGAATGTTGCAGAGCTGTATCTTTGACTTTCTTGTTAAGGGTAACTGTTAGAAGAGTTCCCTTTGTCCGGGATGGGAGTGCAAATGGAAATTGGTAATATTGATCTGCCAACAGTGATGTATTTTACAGCTGAGTGTGAAGCATATCATCCCGTTGAAGCTCCTCTTTTTTGTTTGGCTATTTTTCCTTTGTTCTAGTTATTTTTTATGTTCTGGGATTGATGCCCACAATGCAAAGAGAACTGAATGAAAAAACCCTTCAGAAATGTAGCAGTTCATGCCTGTTTACATTCTTATGTTCTACATTAGAGATATTCAAACACATTTGACCCTGAAAAAAGGTTTCCTTTAAGGCTTTTGATTCACTGTGACATATTATGTGTGTCTGCATTATGCAGGTGCCATCATAGCGCTTGCCCTCCTCTGTACAGCTGGAGGAGTAAAGCAATAGCACAAAATTTCCTGTCAGTCACTTCAACTGTAGGTGACCTTTCAGTGCTCCCAAAACCCAGATGTGCATTTTTTTTTTTTTCCATGAACTTCATAGGAAACAATAGAAGATTGTTTCTATAGAAGAGTAACAAAGCTGATGAAAGGACTAAAGCACAAATCATGGGAGGAGTGGTTGGTGGTGTTTAGCCTGGAGAAAAGGAGGCTCGGGGGACCTTGTTGCTCTTTACAACTCCCTGAAGGGAGGTTGGAGCCAGGTGGGGCTTGGTTTCTTCCCCCAGGTAACAAGTGACAGGACCAGAGAAAATGGCCTCAAGTTGTGCCAGGGGAGGTCTAGATTGGATATTAGGAACTTTCCTCACTGGAAGGGTTGACAAGCACTGGAATGGGCTACCCAGGGAAGTGGTGGGGTCACCATCCCTGGAAGCATTCAAAAAATGTGTGGCTGTGGCACTTGAGGGTGTGGTTTATTGGTGAACATGGAGCTGCTGGGTTAACTGCCAGTGGCCTGAATTCAAAAGAAAATATCTTGAGTGTCTTTGATCTGTGACAAAAGGTCAAAAGTCTGAGATGCAGAAGATATTGCACATCACCCATGGGTCTGGGGATGGCAGAAATGTCAGTCAGGCTCCCGGCTATTTTGCAGTAAGAGCAATTTTATGTCTCCTGTGGTCCTAAATCCTCCAAATGCAGAGCACTCTTGCTCTTGTGTCTTTTGGTTTCTTCAAACACCTGAAGGGTGACTGTAACTGACTGAAAGGAATTGTGAATAATTAGCTCTTGGCTTATATGGTTATTTTGGATTGGACAGGCTCTGATCTGTATTGGGTACTCAGATATTTTTTTCCAAAGATTGGTGAGTCAAATACCTTGGAATGATTTCATTTCTTTTACACAATAAACAGCAATGTTTTGTCTCTCTGCATTGTTATATCCTAATTCCATTAGATCTGCAGGTAAACCCACAGCCCTGCCTGCCTCAGAAAAGGTTTTACTTTCTTCCAGCTGCTTGAAGAAAAATTTATTTGCAAATAAACAGAAAGTTGTTATATGTGTCCTGTAAGAAACGCTGGTCAGAGCAGTGAGGAAGCTCTGTCTAAATGCAATTAAATGCTGCAAGACTTGCCATAACAAACTGCTAAATTGTCACTGTCATCTGCTGAAAGGGACACCTCACGTTATTGGGGGCACTGTTCATTTCCTGCCGGCAGATAAGGGATCTGTCCTGCTGCCAGGTGTCAGCGGCTGTCAGGCGGTGCCGGGATGTGCCCGGACTTCAGAGCGCGCACAGAGAGCGCTGGGCTGGCACTCTGACTCCTGCTGCTGCTTGGCTTTGCTGCTTCCCAAAAAATGACTTCAGGTTGTACCAGGAGGGCATAATTCTTCAGGGGAAAAGCAGAGCAGGAGCAGGAATTTAAAGGGGTGAAGTCACAGCTCTGTTCCCTGGCCATGGTGAGCGAACAAGCTGTGGTTTTATCATTTGGAGTCTGTCTGCAGGAACTGGCAATCACAATGTCATTTTGTTTTCTCCACTCAAACTTGTGCTTTGTACTAAGTATCTCCATTTCTACAGACCAGCACAAAATTTAAATGGAGGGAAAAAAAACAACTTTTTTTTATTTTTGTTGTTGTTGTTGCTGTTGACTTAGCTGTAAATGCATCATGGGACAGTCTTTTCATGTTGAGAACAGAAGCCTCACTACCTGAATTTGGTCTGTCTCTAGCATTGAACTCTTGCTTGTTTTACCTTTTTGCTTCTCATTCCTTTTTTGAAATGGGAAGAGCCCACCAGAGGCTGTTTTCAGCATTAATTACTTGGCCTTATTGATTGCTGTTGCTTTTTCCCCACACGCTAATTTAGTGGGGAAAACACACACCTTTTCTCTGTCCGTCCTCTGCCATCCAGAGCATCTGGAAGCAGCTGCCCGTGCGCCGGGCCGTTACCGAGGGGAAGTGGCTGTGCACTGATGCACACGTGCATTTCTTTCTGACACGTTTGGCTCCAGTGCTGTTGGACGGCGATATTTTGGCTGCTGGAGCTGGTATTTACATTTAGAGCTGCACTGCCAGTTTGCTTCATGGCTTGGAGAGACGTGAGGCTGTCCATCCTCAGACCCAGCACGGGTGCTGGAGAGCCCTTCTGCTCCTGCCCCTTGCGAAGGGATTTCTTCGCAGTGACTCATCCAGGCACAGAATCAAAATGTTTATGGTGTCTGTGTCTTGGCAAGGCCGTCTGCAGTGCCCCAAACACAAATCCATCAAAGAGAGTGTTCCAGAGCAGCCATGTGTATTAACTCTATTTATCAGATAATTAATTTTGGTAGCAGGGAGAAGGGATGGCCATAATTTACAATGCAGTTTGGGGCCACGTGGAAGGAGGAACAGCTCTGTAGTGTTGTGGGCTGCAAATGGGAATTTTAAACACACCTCAGGGTCTCAGTGAATATACTAAATACTTTAGGTAACCTTCAAACCACAAGGTCACCTTTGTAACAGGGTAGTCCAGTTCATGTCCTGTTTCTAGCAGGAAAGGAATAATTTCCTCCTGTATGTGTTTCTTCGGTAAGAGACGGGGTTTGGCTTTTTGTCGGGGACTTTTTTGGCATTTTAGTATCGCATAAATCTCAAGAGGCAGTATTATTGGTTCTCTGGCAGCAGTCATGTTTCAATATTTTTTAAACAATATGGTATTTATAGGCCAGCAAAAAGATTTGAACAATTTAAAGCCACAAATTCTGCTTAGACTAGGAGATGTGGAAATAAACTGTCCCAGGCAGGACCTCAGCCCTATAAATGTATAATCAACCCCACTGCTATTTCCTGGGTGAATTTTGTTGCTGAATGCCCTGCCAGGGACTGCAAGATGACTTTACCTTGGTTTTCCTGCCCTTTGCCAGGGGAGAAGGAGCACACATCACATCATCTGTATCCTCCCAGAGCACAGGGAGTGCTTCTGCCTTCCACCCCTCGGCAGCCATGCAGAGGCAGGGAGAACATTTCTTCTGGCTACCTCTTTATTCCCTCAGTGTTGTCAGACTGGGCGCTTCCATTTGACAAAATATTTACAACATGCAAAATTTCATCTGTGTTTTTTCATAATTGGGGTGACCTCTTTTATCATTAGCTCAGTAGCGAGCAGGTAACGTCTTTTAGAAGTTGTTCTCCTTCCCTGCAGTTTTCCTCCATTTCCTGCAGTTTTTAGCTGGAGGGGAGAGAACCAAACTGAGCATTCAGTTTTATTTTCCAGTTCAGCATCTCCTGCACTCCTGCAAGCAAAGTGCGGGTCACACTCCAAACACCAGATAAATGGCTCATTTTAGCTCATCTCCGAGTGAAACAGTCATGCTCACTTTTTTCTGCTGTTACAACATGTTTGGTGTTGTTCCATTTGCAATATTTGTCTCAAATTCCTCTCTGATGACCCCCGCGATCCCCTTGGCAATGTCTGCGAGTGGTGTTGTTATAGCACAAGAGGGAACCAGCAAAATTTCCTTTACTGCTGCATGACTCTGCAGCAATGCCAGTTCCTTTGTAACGTGGTGCATTGTTAGTTTGCCTTTTATTTTATCTTGGTTATCTTTATCGGTCAGTTGCACTGACTGTTGTGGGCAAGTTAAAGGAATTAAGGCTTACACCAGGTGGTGATTCAAACAGAAAATTTGACTGTGTCCTGGGAAGCGAGACATTCTTCCAAAATGATATCAGAATTTGAGCTGGTGAAAATGTGAGGTTTCAAGGGTTTTTTCTATTTTTGATATACTGTTTTTTAATTTTGCAGTAATTTTTTTAGAAGTGAGTGGTGCTTCAATATTTCGTCAGCTCATCTTTTCTGTTGCATCTTGTCCCGTGTTGTTTTGAAAATCTTGATTGCTTTGCACTGACCAGAGCACAGTCGCCTTTATCAGAGCAAAGTGTCAGCTTTGAGGTGCAGTGAAGGGTTTGACACGTACCAAAATCATACACTAAGACATGTCCATGGGAAAGGAGTGCAGGATGTTGCTGCCATCATGTTGGAAAAGGTGACAACAAGGAGAACCACGTAAATTGTAAAACACATCACATTGTTTTAATACTACGCTTATAAACCCCTAATTTAATTTTTAAAAGTGCCTCATTGGAATGCATTTTGTTCCACAAAATGTTTGTTGAAGTTTGTAAAGAATCAGTAGAATTAGTAGAAATTTAATTTTTTAGCAGATACCATTGGATCCAAGACCCTACAAACAATGTATGGTAGGGGGGGAAAGGCCCTTCAAGACAATCAGGTCCTTATCAGAAACTCCATAAGATTGGTGCTGAACACACTTTCTATTCTTGCCAGCTCTTTTCTCAATCAACCTCTGTTGTGGGAGAGAGGGAAGGAAGAACTGTTCTTTCCTATAGCCCTTTCATGAGGCTCTGAAATCCAAGACGCAACCAGATCTTTATATCCTAAGGAAGTGTGTGGTAGATGTCAACTGAAATAGATTAAAATGAATGAATTAAAATGAATTATTTATGTGCATGTTTTTGAGATTGACAATAATCAGTCGAAGATGACTAATTTATTTTGCTAAGCAGTGTTCCCCAAGAGGCAGGACAAATGGGGCAGCTGCGTTGGGGCCCCTCAGTTTGGAAAGGAGTTTGAGGGGGACAGGGACCTGCCTTGCTGAGGCACAGTGTCGGGAGAAACAACCAATGTGAAGCTGTTCATCATGTCCTGGAAAGCTGGAGTTATGAGCAGGACACTGATTGTAAGGAACATTTGTGTTCCTGAGTGTCCCCAGCGATAGGCTGTAGGTTTGAAGGTTGTTTACTCCCACGCCAACAACCACACAGATCAGCTCTGGTTGGCACCAGAACCAGACTGTTACTTCTGAAGAACTGAATGAAATTTCAGTGATATGGACAAACACTTTTGAGATTGGTTTGCAACAGGTTTAGCTTGTTTCCAAAGCCACTTAATCTCAGATTGTCTAATATAAAAGATTAATCTTCTCAGCTTTCAGTTTCTCCTGGTATCCTATGGCCAAGCTTTCTGGAGCAATGCAGATTTTAGGGTAATTTTAGGGTAATACTATCATAGTGAATGCATGAATAATGTATTAAACCTATTCCTAAGCAAATACTGGCTGATATTTACCAACATTTGCTTTGTATCCAAGCCAGTCTTTCCAGCTCAATTTATACTGATCGTTCAGCCTGATTTCCACCTTTCCCCATCAGGTTTTTCTGAACCATTGACCTTTATTTTGTCCTCTCAAGCTCTAAGAATCACTGAAGTGATGCTATTGGCTTCGCTCTTCAGAGAGCTGATGGTGACAGTGTTAGCTTTTACTTCAGGCTCACAGAAGTCTACAAGTGACTGATATTCCCATATTAGTTAAATCTCTCAGGTCAATTCCAAAAAGAAGGAGCAGATAAACCAAACACTTTGTCACCCCCAAAATGAGAAGAGTGTACACCAGAAGGCTGTTGGTAGAGCAGACATCTCTGCTGCCTTTTAGAGCTTCTTATTTCAAACGACATGGAAACACCAGCTTTATACTCAGGTAGGGAGCAGAGAGGCTAAAATTTGGTGTGATTGAACACTATCCCACCTGGGGGGTTGTCAGGAATTTTAGCTGCACCCTGCAGAATGAGAAGGATCCTCTTGGCAGGATAGCCCCTAGATCCCAAGGCTGTATTCCCTGCCTTGGAGGTGGGGTTCTCTGATATTTGCACACATCTTCCAGTTTGGCACTTGTGGCTTTAAGGACTGTACGAAATATTGATGGGCTGTGCAAATGGCACTGCCTGGTTACTGCTCTTGGACACCTGTTGTGGCACAAGGCTGAATCACAACCTGTGAAACAAACTCCTCAAAACAATCCCATTTTTTCCAAAGAAACTGGTCCTTCAGTTTGAGGCTGGTGGAAACTCCTAATTCTGCCCATTTCCAGAGGGACTGTGCTTTTGTCTGGATTTACTGTATCAGAAGAGAGGTGAATGCTTGGCAGTGTTTTGTGAGAACATAAAACCACATCTTGGTTGGCATATTCGATATTCTTGGATCTGCTCCAGAGGGAAGAGCAGGTCACAAAGACCATGCTGCTGGTTTTTAGCTGAGTCTCCCACAATGTAGTTACCAGTTATCTGATGAAGAACCACACTCTGCAAGAATCATTTTGGTTTTTTCATGAAGGGATAATTACCTTTTTCTCCTGGGAGCTGAAAATGCTGAGTATGTCACATGTTATGTTTGGTGCTTTAGAGGACTGGCTCTAAAGGTGACATAACTTAAGGTTATTAAGTTTAAGGTTATTTTATTAAGGTTAATTTTAGGTGTAAAGACTCATGGAAAGAGGCTAAAAATCATGACACTGAGATGATATTCTCTCCTTCAGCACCTGCCTAACTTCTACATCTTCTGAGGAAACTGAAAGCATGGTCTCACCTACAGACATATATGAGGGTACATAAAGGTACAGAAAGATGCTAACCAAAATCTCACTGGATGTGTCACTCTATTGGTAAATGTTTTTTTGTTTCAAATATGATTCTTGGGCTTCGGCCTTCCCTCAGCCTTTCTAAGCCCCGTCTAAAATAATCTGGTTTTGTAGTAGTGTTTTCAGTTAAATTTCTGAGTTGTGTTTTCTCCATGGAAGATACCATTATTATAATTATTATAATTAATAATTTATTAATTTATTAATTTTTAATATTTTTTTCCACACTGTGAATTATTTCCTGTGAATCCTAAGGTGTTTTCTTCTTTGGAGCCCTGCAAGATTGATGGGCTTGTTGTCATTTGAGACTAATGCACAATTGTCAGTGCCACTTGCTCACTCAGGGATGAAGAGACCTTTAATAATGAAAAATGGTTAATAACAACAGCTTTTCATGTCTACTATCTGGAATTAAAAATCTCGTGAAAGCTTTTACATGCTCTCAAATTGTGGTCGCTTAGTGCCTTTGTACTTTTAAGTGCTGGAAATCTAACAACTATCCCCTTCATGCCTGCTGAACTCACAATTGGCTGATGTTGGAATGAAACCACAAAGATTGCTAGAGCTCCTCTAGCACTTGCTTGAAGATTAATTTTCATTTATATTACTCAGTGATTCTAATCTTTGTTTCGATTATAGGAACATGTCGATAATGTGATATCTGGGTATGGATATAAACCAGGATTTATGTATATGTAAATTTGATAGGTATATCTACATCTTCAATCTGATGCAGAAATATTTCCATGGGTGTTAGTTGTGTATAAAAACATATTTCTGCAGAATTTGCAATGCCAATTAATGCACGGTATCAAAATGCAGGGTTTTGATCGCCTCAGTCTGTTCCCAAAGTTATTTGTTGTGCCATAATGCAGGATGATCTCAGCCTCTTTTACCCGAGGTGGCATATTTAGATCAAGGTACCCAGGAAAAGCTCTCACGTGTCTCTGTCAGTGCAGGGCAGTGGCTGGACCAGTCTGACCAGAGGTGCAAGATCCGATGCTTCTGGATTCACGCTTGGGTCTGTTGGAGGGCTGAGGTGCAGCATCCAGTGGCTCTGCTGGGTTAGCAGAGGGAAAGAGATTCCCTCTTTTCCAGAATGAGAATTCATCCCACCAAGCCCCAAAGAGTCCATGACACCTACCCCAGAAATAAACCACTGGTGTATGGGAGGGAAGTTTAGTGCAAAATCATTTTATGATGTTTTTCAAGTGAGCACCAATATACACCTGGTAATAAGAGCAGATATTTAGTTGAAGCAAAAGAGAAAATTACCACAGTCAACTTTAAACAACTAAATTTTTTTCATGTTGAAATATTAGTGTGGATTAAGCACTCCAAGGAATCTGCAGACATTAGGATGACATTCACAAGTTCCTTGGGAGTTTCCTGTCTGCACTGGAGATGTGCCCAATGAGTGCCAATTAAATATTTACACCACCACAAATTATTGCACAGATACAGTGCTCACCATTAACATCTCAGAATTTGTCTGCCGGTGCTTCATTCTCTCCACAGTTATTTGCTAATTCAGACATAAGCACAAAAAAAAATAGTGAGCAAAACAAATGGCATTTCAAATAACTAACAGTTGGAGGAGGACTGAGGACATTCATTCACTGATTGTGTCAGTGTAGGATGTGAATTTAGACAACCACCAGTGTCTCACCAGTCATGTTCAAACAAAAATAATGCAAGGTGTAAAAAGTGACTTGAAACTATTAAGTGATGTGTCCTTTCATAGTTTCTTCTCACTTTGGATTCATAGTTAAAGTGCTTGTAGTGAAAATGATCTTTCTTTTAAGTTGCAGTTATTCTTGCGCTTAAATGGTACAGCTTAATAAAACAAAGCTTCTCTTTGAAATGTCTCTTGTCAAAACTAAACATTCGGAAATTTTCAAACAAACGTCAGATGAACTCACTGTAATTGGCACCAGTGTGTTCAATGTGAAATGCATTACTTTTGTAGGATTTGTTTCACTTTAACCCAGTATCCTGAATGTATTCTGCACACTGAAGATGTTTGGTGAAAGGAAAAGTGATGAATGAACGTGGCTGGTGGCAATAATTAAAATGTGTAAGCAAGTGTGCATCCATTGTGCTACTGTGTAAACTTCCTTCAGGTTGGATAGACTCAATTTGCATATATTTGGCTAAGCACTGATAAGTTTCCAGATATTTCATGTATTATTGCTGGTTTAATAATTCATATATTTAAGCAGCTGTTAGTACCTCAGATTCTATGGACCAGATAAGAACTGGTCCACAGTGGGAGAGCTCAGGTCTGTCTGCACTGCCCAGACAGGTGCACCTTTAAGTGGGCATGAGGTATGGAAAGAGTGGTAGAGGAGTAGGATGTGGCCAAGAAAAGGCTAAAAGAATCATAGAAGAATCATAGTGGGAAGAAAAGCAAAATAAATCCAACTAACACATAGAGAAAAGAAGACATAGCACCCTAGAGGCAGGGACATAAGATCTGAAATTAAATTAAATTGCTATAAATTATTACACTTGGAATACCACTACTGACTAGGCCAAAAAATAGAAATGAGGCTTCAAGGAAGACCAGTGTTGGTATGGAAAAGGGGAAAGAGAAAGAAAAACACATTGTGCTGAAAAGGAAAGCCATGGCATGAACGCCTTCAAGTATTTCCTCTCTTGTAACTTAGGGATTAGACTGATGCCTTAGGATTTTAGCTTTTATATTTTCATATATTTGCAATCCTGCAATTCTTTAGTGTGTAATTCTGAGCTCCATGTAGAGTGTTAGCTACTGCTTTTCCCATTTTGGTCAGACACAACAATTCCTCTCCAGGCCTGAGAATCGAGGGCACCTCACTGTCCCAGGCCCCGAGAAAGGGAAACAACAGTGAGTTGGGGGGAGCAAACTGAGAGAATGGGACTGCACTGCCTGAAGCTGGAATTGGACAATTAATCTCTGATATGCAAATGGACAGAACTTATATCTGTCCCAAAGACGTGTGGCTGTGTCCATCCTGGGTGCAGTCTGTTCAAGACTCCTGCACTGGCCAAGGTGTGTCCTGTGAAGGCCTTTCACTAAATCCCTGCCCTTTATCCTTTCACTCTGTCCAGCCTCTGCTCCAGGGCAGCCTCTACAAGGCATCAAGACCATCTGTCTCTTCAGAATGCAGGTTTGGGGTTTTTTCCCTTTTTTGTCTGAGAGGGGATGAAGGGAAATACATGGAAACAATGTAGTAAATACAGTGAGGTATGAGTAAAAAATTCCTCTTTTGAGTAAAGGACACTGTCTTTTGTGGGGATTCTGTTGGGGTTTTTTGGTGTGCATTTGTTTGTGGTTTTGGAACGATGCAGTCCCGGTGGCTGTGCATTTGGAGGCTTTAGTCCAGCTGATGTGGGGAAGGCAGAGCAGAGGTTCCCATCCCATTCTGCCCCTCTGCATCTGGCTATGTGTTTTTGTTGCTGGGCTGTTGCTGTGCTGCTGGGGTGAAATCCGTGCTGTGCCCGGGGTGTGGAAGGGCACCTCAGGAGACCTGGGCTCTCTCTAAGAGCCCGCCACGCTCAAGCTCAGTGAATATCCCTCCTGTGCAGTTCATCACTTGCTTCTCTCAGAATAATACAGATTATGTGCACTTGCACTAAAAAACCTCCTCCTGACGGTGCTGTTTAGAAATATGGCAGCTGCTGACATTAATGTTTGAAGTCTTGGGTTGGGAAACCTGCCTTTTCAGAGTTCTTTTCTTGCTAGAAGACAATATCAAAGCTGCCATCTTAACCTCCTGCTAATTTGCTTCCAGTCAGGCAAATGATGAGTTTAGCTACATTCTTCTTCCTTGTAACTGGCACTTTAAGTCAACCTCTACCTTTTCTCCCCACACCAAGCCAACACCACAAAAATGCCTCCTGACTAGGTGTGTGAACATTAACAGTACATTTTCCTAAATAATCTAATCTCTCAAAAGCAATAAATTCTGTTGCTTGTAGAGTTCCTGAATTTTTAGTTTAAAAAACATAAGCAACAAGGATCTCATGTTAAAAGCTTCTGGAAGTTTTGTTTAAAAATAAAAGAAAGAAAGTAGTTTTGGGAAAAAATTGCAATGGAAGAGTGACACAGCATTTCTACTCCTGGGATGAATTCTGGGTCGCATTTGCTGAAGCTGGTCATAAAATCAGTTTATGCAGCTCAAAGCCAGACCTGTGCTTTCCTGTATATCTATCAGGAACGGGGCAGAAATGTTTCTCACTGTCTAATCACTCCAAACAAGCGTGCCTGGAGCAGACAGGATTACAGGGATATTAGGAAGGGCAATCAATTTAATACTGATGCTGTAGGAGAAGCCAAGCACTTGGGGTGTATTTCTACTCAGAATTCGAGTTTCTGGGGTTTGAATTTGAGAGCTTTCTCAGACTGCCTGGAAATCACTAACTTGTGACACGGAAGCTCAAAACAAGAGTAACTTTAATTTTTTTGTCAGTGCTTTGGAATGAGGTTGTTTGTTCCCTCTTTACATTCCTGGGCGATTTAGAGGGCTGGGGAGAGGCAGATAGACAGCAGAATAATTAGTTCGCGGTGCATAAAGCATTCACATGGTGAAAGGAGGCAAATGAGTGCCTCAGGGAGGATGTGGGATGCACCTGAATTAGCCTGGGAGCCCGACGTGAATGACAAAGCTGACCCCAGGCTGGCTTAGGGACATTAAACACCCATGGGCACGGAGAGCTCAGGTAGTCACACCGCAGTTTGCTCCAGTAAATCACCCGCTAAATGAGAAGCAAGCAGGTGAGCAGGATTTACACAGCCCTGCTATGTCATCCTTTTACACGAATAGGCACTTAGGACGTTCGCTGCGGTTATGTCTTGCTCCCCTGGGAGACTGGAATCATTTTTTGTGGGGGTAGTTTAGTTCAGCTCTGAGGAGGTTTGTCTGTACCTTTATTTTATGGCACAGCAAAAGCTGCTGATCTCCCTTAGCCTGTCTTTGCTTGCAAGCACTTGCTGGTGAACTGCATGATACCTCTGTTTCCCCAGCAACTCCATTCATTCTTTTAAATCTTTCTTATAAAGTAACTTTTGCTGTCTACCTTAGGATAGAGAATTGTAAGGGAATTACAAAATCAATATACAAAACAAACACAAACTACATTTAGAGAGACCGCTGCCAAAACAATGTGTTTGTGTTCCTTATCTAAGAAAGATTTATTTTTTGCATTGTTTTCCCTACAACTATTTCTTTATCCATCATATCAAACATAGGAAAGGTCGCTGAAGCTACTGAGGTGTGAGTTTATGCAAATTTGTGATGGATCTTTGTTATTTTCTTTGTCCAGCTATGTCTTCAATGTAGATCCCAGTTTGTGTCGTATGTAAACTGTATGGTGCATTTATATGGATATTTTGGAAGTACAGGGAATACTTGGAAGAAGGGAATTCTGTATGGATGGACACAGTGCTGGGTGGAGATGCAGACCCCGAGTCCAGCCAGGATGATTTACCTACTCAATCATTACATTAGAGTTAGGAACGTCCAAATCTATTGTGTTGGTGATTAACTAGAGGATAAATTTTGCAATTCAGGGAAGCTGTGGTATTTGGTGGATGCACATCTAAGGGCTCTGCCTTTGGCTCTGGTTTAGAAAACATTGGCATGGAGATGAGAGGAGTTTCCCCCACAGTGCTGAACTCCCACTGCCTGCCCAGTTTGATTCCTTAGCACTCTAAATAAAACCCCCAGGATGCTGGCAGAGTCTTGAAATTTCTTTGGAACTCAGGAAAACATGAAAAATAATGGGCACTAGCTTTTAATCTATTGGAACAAACCCTTAAAAATCAAATCCTTTTGCTTTCCAGAACTGTGACAAAGCCTCTTGTGTTGCAAGAGCTTTTCCAGTCCATGCCTTCATGGTGGCTCAACCAGGACCAGGCTTTGAAGATGTGTGAGATGCCTTCTCGTGCTGAGCAGATCCCAGGCTTTGTGTTGTCCATGTTTTCTTCCAAAACCCTGGAGAGCAGTGGTCAGGGCTCAGCCATCTGCTCCATGGCAAGTGGAATTTTAAAACTTTTCCAATGTCAGCCACCTCTGCTGGGCATTGTACAGGCACTTCCAAGGAATGCAGTGAGGGGTGGGCTGAACAGCTCTCCCTGGCAGGGGAAGCTGGGCTCTGTTGTCTCTGCATCCCCTGTCTGCTTTTAGAGGATGAAAATTAAACCTGCAGGAGCGTATCAATCCTCAGAAAGTTGTGCACAAGCCTGTTGCCTGTGGTCTGCACAGGGGCCAATTTCACCCTGCCTTTCTTCATAGCCCAAGGCTGCCAGCTCCTTGCTCTCCCTGAGCCATGAGGATTCAAAGGAAAAACAAGATAAAGAAAACGGCTTTGATTTTTACATTTTTGCTACCACCACCAAACAGCATATAATTAGCCTTTCTTTTACATATTAAAGCTAGCCTGATGATGCAATATCCATTATAACTCTAAAAGCTTAATCTTAAACAGAGCAAAAAAAACCCCAGAGGAGGATCATATGCCTGAAAATTAGCATAGGGTTTTTTCCTCTTTAGAGGAATGCCTGAGTGCATGGATGCCGAGAGGATGTGACTCACACAGAATGAGAACAAGTTGTTCCTCAGCCTCTCCATATAGTGCCTGGGATATCAAATCAAGTCCAAGCCCTGATTTGAAACTCCCTTAGACGACCAATTATTAATTGGATGTGAACTACTTTTAATGAAGGAAGGCCACCTCTTTTGGTGTTGTATTTATGTGAAAAAACGAAAAAGTAATTTTAAATGAGGAGTAACAATCCAGGGCATGCAGCCATAATCCAGCAGAGATGTTTCCTGACTGCAGGAGTCCCAGCTGACCCATAGCACGTGGAGGATACAGGCTGCATGTGGCATCTCAGCCAGGGCTCAGCACATCAGTCCTGGGATGCTGCTCTTGGTATTTTGTATTTTGGACAACTTCCCCCTCAGGACAGGAGTGTTTTGCTATGTTTATGCCCAGGAAAGACCAGATCCACCTGGTGATTCCTCTGCTCAGTGCATATGAAGAATGAATAACTGACTGGCCCTCAATTCCCCTTTCATCAGACCCAAACTTTTCCCGTAGTGGCTGTGCTGTCCATTCCCCCTCTGCATGAGCTCGTTAACCTCTCTCATTAGTACAGTGTGCAGGTCTTGGCACCATCCCACTGGGGAACGGGGTCATGCATTTGTGACTCACTCCTGTGCAGCTGCTCTATTTAGTGGCTTTAACTATACCATGTTTTGGGTTACTTTTGCTTCAGTGCCAGGGCAGGAGCTTTTAGGAGACGCCTCCTGGCATCCTACACTGTGGTACCATGCAGGCAGAGCACTGACCACCACCAGCTGTTATCAGCATAGAAACTTTGTCAAATAACTCCTTGGTGATTGTTACTCTTTCTTAGAAAGCAGATTTTGCTGTTGTTTTTTTTTTTTTTTTTTTTTTCTCCCCTCTTATTAACCAGCCAAATAATGGCTTGTAAAAACTAGCATTTAGAACACCTCTTCCCTGGGCATAACAAGGACCAATTTGAATTAGAGCACTACTTGGAAAGAAGAAGAAAAAAACCCCACAACCTGGCCTTTGCCTTGAATTTTTTACTTTTTTTCAGAAATGATAAACAAGATATCTGGCTATTTAAATAATGTTTCATTCTAATAACTAAGTCACTGCCACAGCCTCATTATTTGACAGGAGTGTTTTGCTGTGCAAAATCTCAGTGCTCTTTTTACCCCTTGTTGTTCTCTCTGAAAACCCTCACGCCGGTTGATTTTCTGTCTTTGTTTTTATGATTTAGCAAGTTTAATATTCTGCCCTATGCTTTCTGTGCCCTGGATGTTCTCACAGAGTTGTTATAGAGTAGCTGAGCAAGGCTACATTAATAATTTGCTTCTCAGTAGATTTCCTGCAAACAAAAAGCTCTAAAACAGTTATTTTTCAGCTAAAGGTCTTGGAAACTTCATTTGATTATCTAACAAGCAAAGACCTGGTCTCAGGGTTGACTGCATCCACCTTGTTCTCCCTATTCTCTACAAGTTTTTGTAGCTGCACCTCAACACCTTTCAGTGTGTGTTATTACACAGCACAGTTAGCATCTGGTGTGTGTATTTCTTCTCACCTGCTCCTCCTTGGAAAGGGAAGTGTGAGCTGCAGTGTTCCTAGGTGGTTTTTTGCTTGACTTACGCAATAGGAACATTTCTCTGAGTTTGTTCCGCTCAAGTGGATGGTTTTGAGAAGGAGACGTTGAAGGGTCTGTAATTCCTGTGTCAGACTGAAGAAGCTCAGCATCCCCCTTTGTGTGCCTAATATTCCTTACAACCTTTTTTTATTTGTTTGTTTGTTTTATTTCTCCAAACAATGAAGTCCTCAAACATGGGTTGTAATCTGCAGACACCTTGGGCCCAGGTGCTTGGCAGAAATGGTGGAGCTGGGATGTGTCAGGAGAGAGCAGTGCTGGGGTGTCCCTGCCTGCTGGGTGGGCTCTCCAAGGCACCACAGCTGTGCCAGGGACCCATTCTGCTGTTTGTTCTGGGTATTTGGTATTTTGGAGAAGAAAGGCATAGGACCATGCTGATATAGGTATTTACCTTCTAGTCTAGTTAGGCTGGTGGGCACTGGGGGCTACAGCTTCACACCCTGAGGTAGGTGGTCAGTTGGGATTCAAGATCTTTTGGGAATATTGGTGTTAGAAACAGAGGATTAACCTGATTTACTTACAATGGAAGCTAAAGGGTTTCTTGCAGCTTCCTGTCCAGGTTGGGTTTTCTCTGAACAGATCTTGCTGCCCAAGGCTTTTGCCCCACGTGCAGACCTGACAAGGTTGGAACTAAAGTCATCATCTGCACCACTGAGGGGGACAAGGAGCAGCCTTTGTGTGAGCAGACACTTGTAGCCTTGGATTTCTTGAGTCTATAATACCATGAAACTCTTTTCCAGACAGCAAGACCCCTGAATCCTATTTCATTTTGGCCACAAAGGAAATTGGTCCAACCAATTTCATCATTTCCTCACTGAGAGTCAAATAGACCTCATATTAATTGTGACAGTGCTTCAAATTTTCCTTTTTTACTATATGCTGTATCATTCTTTCATGCCAGTTATTTTTTGTTTGGTCTGCCTCACTGCAAGAATTTATTAAGAATCCTTATAGCCCAGATTTAGACATGCTTAGGCATGATGATTTTTCATTTATTGTTGTAGAATGAACATTGCAGAGCAAGCAGGAGGCTAACCATTTAACACCAAGTGTCTTATTAATCAGCTTTTGTTTATTTAATTTAATAAGCAGCTTTTGATAGCTGTGAGAGTCTGGTTGTATATTTAATTAGATCAGCACTTACTGCTCGGGTCTGTGGAACATCTGACTTCAGCTTTCCTGGTACTTTGCTACTGTCTAATGGCCTTTGGATCTCAACAAGTTTCTTTCTTTTTTTTCTTTTTCTCTTGAAAATGCAATGAGTATTTTCTCATTAAGGTAATTTCAGCTCAGTCTTGATTTTAGGGGGTATCTGTGGGGATACAAAAGCCAGGGAAGCACTTGCATTTTGGTATTAAATATAGAGAAGCAAGTGCTGGAAATTCCTGTCTTTGAAGCCTGTCAGGTCCATTGGGAAGGTATGAAACCTTCTTACCATCCTCATCTCCTTTTGAATAAGTCCCAAACTACTTCAAAACCACAACTGTGTGAGGTGAGGGCCAGAATCCCCCTCTGAGACCACTCTCTCACAGCCCTCTGATCATGTCTGCTATGGGTTTTCTCATACAATTGTTTTTAGAGCCATTTAAAACACTTCCCAACGTGCACAGTGCTGCATTCCTGTACTTGGCACTGCAAACCTTCTCTCCCTAGGGATCTGGGGTCCAGCAGAAGGTTGTCACTCTCTGCTCCTCAAAATTCCCCGGGACAGAAATCAGACCTGCAGGGTAGCAGGGCTCTGGGAAGCCTTTCTTTACTTTCATTTGCATTTTCTGTAATCATTACTTATTTATTAAGTAATTAATCTGGTTTTATTTTTCTGAGCTAGAAGAATGCCATATGGTTTTGTGTCTTCCATTAGTTCAATCATGTCACATTAGCACGATGGGTTTGCATGTGCAGCCTGGAGTTCCAAGAGGCTTTGGGCAGTTTTTTCATGGATCCGGTAGCTGAAGCTGAATCTGACTGTATTTAGTGAAAGCTCAAGAATTCTCCTTAACAGCCAGTGCAACAGGATTCAGTAAGATCTTGATAAATTGAGGACAAAGTATTACCAAAATAAATTCACATACATGTGAGTTCCATTATATTCTTTTTCAAGCCAAAAACAAAAAATCTTCTATTACTCACAATAATAATATTTTTGCAGTTTTGCAGCACTACATTGACATGGAGACCATATATTAAATTGACTATATATATGTATGTATGTGCCTAATTTTATTCTCAGTGCTGTGGGCTACAATACTTTGTTATGAAAGAATATTCAGGATTAAGTCTCTTAACTTCACAACTCCTCACATAAATTATTTAAATACTGCGGGGGCTGGGAGAGGAGTTTCAGAAAACCAGATAATTGTAGTTGTCTTGGTGAAATATATATTGACAACATTAATGTTTAACTATTTGATAAACCCTTTGGGGAAAAAAGATAAATTACTGTTTGCTGGAATTGGCAGATCCTAAAGCACACTGAGGAATACAGGGATGGACAGGACTGCAGAGTGGCCCCTGTCCTTGGCTGTGGCCCCCAGCACTGCAGACCCCTACAAGTAGCCCCTATTACACTATTCTGACACCTAAACAAGAAGATAAGTGAAGGACAGTTATTCAGTGCTGAAAAGCTCAAGAAAACCCAGGCCAAAACAGTAATAACAACAATAAAACCCCCCAAATCTCTTACATAATTTGTTACATTGGCTATTAAAACCACCTAAAACCCAAAACTCCATGCTTGGCAGGAAGCCTGGGGCAAGGCTCAGTTTGTTTTTCAAAAGCACGGGTACATAAGTAATTAACAAAGCAAGTTTTTAAACCCAATTTAAAAGAAAAAAGGAGCAGAGTTTTGAAGCACATAAACCAGCTTCTCTTTCCGTTTATTGCCATGCTTTCATTGGGTTTTAGGGGCTGTTGAGTAGTTCAGTTGTAGTCATTAAGATCCTAATTCTCTTAGGTACTTATTAAGCACTGAATTGCTTGCTTGTGCCAGTTCTTAGCAATACATTGTCCTGGAATGAAAAGAGGGAGAGTACGGATTGACACCTGAGCTCTTTTTCCTATTGCATTATCTGGAAGAACAGTAAAATCAGCATTTTACAATATTTTCCTCTCTCTGCCCTGTAATCAGCATGTGAGACACTTCTACCAGTGATGGAGATGCCTCATCTAAATGGGAAAGCTGAAGTTTCTATTCCCCTGATTTTTTTACCCTTCCAGGAACAGGCATCCATATTTGACTCTTGGTACCCAGCTCCCTCTGTTTCCAGACATCCAAAGAAAAAGACCACGGTGCTCAGGAGCAATGGAATGTTCCTTTATCCAGTAACAGTGGGACTTGCAAACGTGTTTCCAAGTAGGATCTGCAGCAAAGACCTTCAGCAGTGTTGTGGGAGCCTCAGCTCTTCACTGTGAGTGAAAAGGGCTGTTACGTGCAAGCAGCCATGGAAAGTTATTTTCATATGTCCATCAGCTACAGGAATGGGCCATCTCTCACCTGTTATGTTCATGGAGCCTATGTGGACATCTAAAACCCATTTCTGCTGCAAATAATGTCAAAAGGTCCGCAGGTTAATTATCTCTGAAGCATTACAGCTCCTTGGGGAGGCATAAGCACAAAACCAAATGCTGCTGTATTAGGCACAGCAAGTACAGCAGTCAAGTTTTCGGCACAGAAAATGCCAAACTGGGAAGCTGTCCCACTGCAGAGCCTTGGGAACCTTGGCTTTCCCAAAAAAACCAAGTGGCTATCTGCAAATTAACCCAAGATGGCTCTGTGTTCTAATGGAAGAGCTGTTAGGCAGGAGTGTCAACAAGTGCTCTTTGACAGAAAAAGTCCTGGATAAAAGATGTCAAAAATAGTCCCTGGGGAGGGGAGGAAATCAAAAGCTCGGGTTGGATGAGGAATCAGCTTTGTACAGCAAAAGGTGACACCAAGCTCCCTGCACGGGATAACAGGCAGGAAACGATCCTGAAAAGAACTAGGGCTTGTTATCCTTCCGTGACCTGAAGTGGTGTTGGCATGAAGGAGCTATTAAAGGGCAGTGGAGGCAGAGGAAAGAGACTTCTTTTAAGTGAGAAATGAGTCATTTGAGGAATGAGTTGCTTGGTTGGTTTTGTTTTTTTATTTATTTAATTGCCTCTCTCTTTCTCTCTCTCTCTTTCTCTCTCTCTCTTTCTCTCTCTCTCTTTCTCTCTCTCTCTTTCTCTCTCTCTCTTTCTCTCTCTCTCTCTCTCTCTTAGTTATATACCAGCTCTGAAAAACGTGCTCTTTGGGCTTCTGGGAATTCAGCAGTATTTCAAGTTTGTTTGCCTATTGTTTTTATAGGCTTATCAGCAGAAAATCATGGGAGAGGGAAAATCAGAAAATCTCTAGGAGAGGGAAAATCAGAAAATCTCTAATTGTGTGTAAATCATCCATTCATTTCCATGGGTATATCTCAATCTTATTTCCCCAACACTAAATGCATGTATGGGCTCTGTTTTCATTGTGTTTATTTATTGGAAAGCTATGTTAACAACAGAAAAGTGCTTTTCTAAATGCAGTCTTACTGGAATTGTAATGTCGTGTCTCTGGCACCCTCAGTTACGCCGGTGAGAGTATTTGCTGCTGCCATTTTCAAAAGTTAAGTCATAGGCTACTGTTTCCTGCCTTATTCCTGCCTTGGGCTTTTTCCCCCAGATCTGAATGGAACTCCCGTGAGAGCTTTGCCTGTCCTCTGCACCTTAGGAGCCCATCCCTGCTGTTGCTGAACAGCCCCAATGTAGAACTCTCAAACTGCCTCCTCTCCTCTGGTGGTACCCCAAAATCACACCTCAGAGCACATCCAGGGCTGGTCCAGGCTTTGTTCTTCTCATCTTTTGTCTCATTTATTTATCTTACTCTTTGAAAACATTTCATTTCTCACATCTTGCTCTTGTTTCTCCCTTTCTCACATCCCTTACTGCCCTCTCAAAGGCAAACCCTTGTGTTTCACCCGCCCTGGCCCTCCCTCTGTCCCAGTGGTTGCTGTCCCAGGGATAACCATCCTCCTCACCTCCTCCTTCTTCCTGGCACTCCAGTTTCTTTCCAGGGCGGTGGCTGTTGAACAGGTTTACACCAATTTACTCAAACTTGATAAAATGAATGTGCAGCTATTTTTGTTCCTAGCAGCTTATTTCAGTTTACATCAAAACTGCTCTTACATTCTGCCACGGTGAAGCAGCACAGAAAAGAACTTTTTTTTTACCATGTTGAAAGCACCCAAGGTGTTTTGCTGACTGATGCCTGCTGGTTTTTGGATAAGGATCTGTGGAAGGTTGTGGACAGGCTCTGAGGGCTGTGTTTCAACCCACATTATCCACTGTGCATTATCCACTGCTTCTGCCTCCAGGTTGTTTTCAGGTGAAAGAGGCACCTCCCTTCCACCCCAGCCATCTGCTCTGCTATCACAACACTTCTCCTCTTCTGTCTCCAAATGGAGTTTGCAACATTTGGACCTTCTCCCTCTGAGTGGACAGAATCTGTAAATGATGGATTTTCAGCTTGGTTTTCCCAGAATTTCCCTCTTTTAGGAAGAGCGTGGAATCAGCAGAGCAGTCCCCTTGTGGATGTTAATTGGGTCACCCTTCTCCTGACCTGTCCTTTCCACCTCAATTTGTGTGCCTGAGCTGGGCCAGCTTCCTCAGTATCTGTGCAAACATTACAACATTTTATGAAAATAGCAGTGAATAATGCTGTTAGTTCCTCCTCACTGGGATTTCATTGCCTGTATTTTAAGCATAGCTCATTAAGGCTGCAGTTATTTTTTCTTTTTTAGCTCTTATCATTTAGTTTTCAGCTTAGATAGCATCTACTGTTTATATTTTTAACTTTGGTGTCCTACTGCTCTAATAGATTCTTCCTGATTTTCTGGAAACTGCTGAGGACTTGACTCTGTCAAGAACCAGGTCCTTACCCTTTTTATCAGTCTGATTTTCCTGATATTTAAGACTGTCAATGGAACACAACACCTTTATTTATAATGATAAAACATTCATTTGTACCCCCACATCAGCTTTGGCTTTTTTGTAGCTTCAGGAGGTGATGGTTGTTTCTCACATTCCTCAGCCTGGCATAGAGGAAAACCATTGTTTTGTCTTTAATTCTGGTTTTGAGGAGAATATAGAAGACACCTTTAGGACAGGTGCTGGTTTGGAGGGGGATGGATCACCCCAGCCAGCCCCCTGTTTGCAGAATCTCATGAATGGGCTTGATGCCTCCTCCAGCACTAAATGCTCACTGCTTCACTGATCTGATCTGCTGATCTTATTGCATTGAGCGGTTTAAAATAGGTATTGTTGCCTTCAGCTTAATTAATTAAATTTTCTAATTGTGTTCTCTTTTTACTGCTGTAGGAGGTGATAACTGGTGACTTAATTGGGATAATTCAAGGAAAAAAAATCATCTTGTTCTTATTACTCTGTTGTGGAGTTTGTTTGGCTTGTTTGGGTTTCCTTCAATATAATACCCAAAACACTAAATTACTTAAGACTGTGGGCAAGTTTCTGCCAGGTACAGCACAGAAAGATGCTGACAGTCCTGGGCGATGTGGGTCAGGCCTGGATTCCTGGCAGCCCTGCAGCTGCTGATGCTGGACTGCAGTCCACTGCTGGGAACCCATATACTCCCAGTCCTTTCTTCATTAAATGGCAGCATGAGGACCACAGGTCTTGTCAGCCTGATCCCAATTTGTAACTGCTTTATTGTTCCTCTGAAATGGATGTTGGACAAGAGAAACAGGCCCATCAGGTGTGTTATGATCACAGGGCATGCACCACAAACCAAACTTTGTCGTTTGCTTAGCAGATGAAAACACAACAGAAAGATCCATTTGAAGCTCATCACCTCTCTGTGTTGTCCCCATTTTACATAGACATTTCAGAATGGTAATTGCTGTTTTGGGAATGGGCCATTGAGAGCTTGTGGATATTTGGCAGTGACTGAAGCCAAGGGGCTTCAGGGCTTTTCTACGTGGGCAAGTTAACTGGTGTAGTTAGACCTGTGCAGTTACACACCTGTAATTGTACCAGCACAAATACCCCATGATTCCCAGACCGAGGGCTCCTTTCTTTTTCTTTATCGTGCTTCCATGGTGACAGGTTTTGGGTAAAAGGCAGCGAACTTTGGCAGGGATGATCTCTCTTCCCAGAGCGGTGGAGCTCAGGCTGTTCCAGGGGTTTTCCATCCCCTGCTGTCCCCACAGCCATGCAGATTTGTGTCCCAGCACCATAAATGATGAGGGCTGTGTCGCGTGGCCCAGCGGGGTTCTTTTGCCCACGGGCTGTACTTCGGCCAGCTCTGAGGTAGCTGTTTCCCATGTGTTCTGCAGGGTGATAGCGAGGAGCCATCTAGCAGGGACGTTTTTGGTAGCACAGGTTCTGAGAAGAGCAGCACGTGCTTTCAGCACCATGGTATTGCAGGGAAGCACCGAGGCACGGGACTCTTTTAGGGAATGCAAGAGGCACGTCCCCAGTGAACGGAGGTGCGAGGAGAACCCTGCCAACCTCAGAGCTTTGCTTTGAGGCTGGGTGAGGTCAAGAGTGGAGGAGGCAATGCAGGTGAGGAGGGAATTAATTTGCTGAAACTCCTGCGCAAGGCGCGGTTTGAAGCATTAGGAGTCCTTGTGTAACCACTGCTGTTTGAAGAGACAAATCTCTAATTTTGGAGTTTTGTGTGCTCAGGACAAAGAAATGTTGGTTCTTTCTGCAAGTCAGCATCAAGAGCCAGCTGGAACCTGTATAAAAAGGTTTCTCTTTGGATTTGCAATTATTTTTGATTAAATAAAAAAGAGGGACGTCATTTTGTTTTAAGTACACATTCTGCAATATTTCTGATACTATGGGAAAGAGCACACTATGCACTTACAAATTACTGCTCAGTAATTAACTTCTTTGATCCTAAAAGTGAAAACAGCCCACCTGTACTACAAGGTGGCTTTCAGAGTCTTTAGAAAAAAGGCTTTTGCTGAAAAAGCCTATTCTCTCTGCTGTGTTATGCAAACAAATGATTTTTTTTTTTTTTTAATTTAGAAGGAGTGAAGTATGAGTTCTTTTTCTTTTCCTGGCTTGCTAAAAATATGTGATAACAAGTTGACTTCTGTGGGAGTTCTGCATGGGTAAAATCTGAAGGATCAGTCCCCATATTGTATGTGATTTTGCCCTAGTAATTATTCTTCACTTCAACAGCTTCTCCATGGCAACTGCTTCAAGAAAGTCTTGTATCTTCACCTATTTTTAAAAAAAGGACTTATTAAGATGTATGTTTTAAATTTTTTCACCCTAAAAAGAGAAACAGAAAAAGAATCAGACACAAGCAGAAACATATGGAGTTTGGCCCCAAAAGCCCTTTCTTCCTTGCTCTCCCCACCTTTTCTCTGTCCCAGGGGAAAAAAAAAAGAAAAAAAAAAACTCAGAGCAATTAAAAATAAATTCACTACCTTGCCTTTGCCCATCCCCTTCCTGAGCCTCTGAGACACTATGATGCTGACTTGATCAATCATCCCATATCCACCCTGGCAGTTTCTTAACACAAACTTTCCTCTGTTTTTCAGCCACAGTCTGCTTTCAGTCTGGCAGTTAATTGTGCCCCTGCTCCAGTCCCACAGTTGTGTTGTTGTCAGAAGGCTCAGCTGAAGGTCAGGACCTATTCGTTTGTAGCCTCTTGCTATAAAGCAAAGGGAGCAAAGTGTTCTGTGGCTGGGTATTCTCTTTCTTACTGGACTCAGCTGGGTCATTGCTGGTGCCTCAATGTGCAGTTCTACTCCTAAACCAGGAAATTCCCTAATGTTTTGCCAGAGACTAGAAAACACATCTGTTGTCAGCAGTGCAATAGTCAGGAAAAAGCATCAACTTATTTTCTGTTGTCATTTTTGTATGGCAACTATGCTTTCTAATAAAACTCCGAGAGCAAGGGAGTGTCTCTTTCTAGCTTTCTGTTTTTGGAGGTCACTGTCTTCTGAAGCAACACATCCCTTAGAAAGGTTTTTTCCCTTGATTTGTTTTCAAATGTGGAGTTATTGTTGTATGCTGGATGTTGCATTTTGTGTTCAGCTCCTTATGCTGCGACAGATTTTAAAAGCTAATAGGGTAAAATGGGGTCCCTCTCCTTTGTGCTGAACTCATGGATATGGAAATTTACCTGGACTGGTGACATGATTCTTGTCACACTCCTGACTGACAGTCTTGCTGGCAGGTTTTCACCCATGACTTTCAGAAACTGATATATATATATATATACATACAGCCATGTTGCCTGTGTTTCACCTGAAATCCCACATAACGTGGCGCACAGAACATGTTCTCTAATTGGCTTCAGCAGGGTTACACCCCTGTGAGAGCTATTTTATCCTTTCTAAGGTTGTCTCTGAAAGTGTTTGCAGGTTATGTCTGATTTTAAGATCACTGCTCTTGTCATGATCATCAAGCACTGATGATCTTTTTCTTTTTTTTAACACAACCAGGCTTACTGGTTCAAAAGGTGTGTGATTTTGCACTTGAGGGTATGGTTCGGAGGTGAACATGGCAGTGCTGGGTTAACAGTTGGACTCTGGTGATCTTAGAGGTCTTTTCCACCTTAATGATTCTATGATTGACACTGTCTCTCGAGTTTTACCTTCTGTACCTGCTCACCCTGTGGTTATGTGCTGCTCCCATCCTCCCTTGCAAAGCACGTTGCTTTTAGAGATCCAGTCTATATTATGACCCAATAAAGAGTTTTATCTGCAGAACTAAGACGGCAACAAACCGTGGCAGAAGCTAGGATGAGTTTGCTGGAGGATGAGAACATAATAAACCAGCTTTCTCATTTAACCTGATTTATCACTGTACCCTGAGCCACAACACTCATGCAAGTCAGCAGGTGATGCTCAGTTTTGTTCTTTTCTTTGCAACTCTCAGTGTCAAAAAGAGGACTCATCAGGCAGCGTCCCTGAGTGTGCTGGTGCACCATAAAACATTGCCTGGTGCTGTTTTCTGACAATCACAGCAGAGAGAGAGGTTAATAAAGCTAAATCAGTGTTTTTCAGTCAAAATGTTGACAGCCATTTTCCAGTTGCCATCTTGGCACTGACGTCTTGGGAAACAGCTTAATGATTAACGTTTCAGTGGAGATTTTAACTGTCTGCCATTTCTGAGGAGCACCAAAACAACACCCAGACTCACTGGATGGAGCAGAGGTACCTCAGGTGGGCTGGACATCAGGCACTGGAGAGCAGCGGTCACGTTTGATACAGTGCCATCAGATGGAAGCAACTCCAACAGAATCTTAAACAGGATGCATTCATTAAGTTTTCATTATATATGTTTGTCTTGAACAGTTGCAACAAGGATTTAATTGTCTTTTGTTGACATTTAAAAAATTAAGCCAGCAATTAGAAAATGAAATAAGCATAACTAGCAGTGAGAAATCTAGGGTTGTTTTTTAAAAAATGTCTTGGCTGTAATAATTGTTAAATAGTGATTAATGGTATGCTGTCAGTCAGGTTAGGAGAATAATTTTACTCTAAAAAGCTGCAAGACAAAATTTCTTGTTACCCTCGGTTCTGCACTACCTGTTTTGTCACTTAGTCTAATACCAGAGTAATTAATTCCAAAGAGCTATCTTTGAAAAACAAATAGCCCTGGCTTCCTGCTGAAAATGATAGATATCACTCCACAGGGAGGCTAAAAAATAAACAATAGTTTATATATATATATATCACAGAAAATTGGACCTTTTAATTGAGAAGTATCTAAATTCTCCAAGCACTCTCTGATTAGTGATTTCATATGTAAAATCTATGGTTAAAAATGGGTGTGATTTGGTGCAATTCTTCAATGCTTGTACAAGACTTTTGGTCAAAACAACCCAAAAATTACAGAGGGTTCTCTGCAACATTTGCCTTATTGCTAAGTTTTTCATAATAATAAGCAGAAAGAAAACCTTAATGGCTTAATGTGGTTCTGTGGACCAATGTGAAGTGAATCTTGGTGTCTTGTGGACCACCAGGGACAGGTGGGACAGCACGTGGGATCCTTGCTGGTGGGATCCTTGTAGTCCATGGAATGCTCTTGCTGACAGTGCAGAATTTCCATGGGAATGCATTTCAGCAAAAACCAGCTTCCCCACACGGCAAAGAGAGAAACCTCTCTGCAACAGCAATAAAATGATTGATGCTGCTGTTTTTCATTACAGCTAAGTCTTAAAACATCCATTTATCCCGTTTGTCTGTCCCATGCAGATTTTAGACAAAGTGACATCTTTTCCATGAGTCTCGTGAGTTTGCTGCTCTCCCTGAGGCAGGGCTCCTCAGTGCTTGTATTTTCCTCAGGACACCCATCTCTTTGCCTGTGTAAGTAGGATAGTGAATATAGTATTCTTTTGTGGGAAATTCAGCAAGTTTATTGTTTCATTTATTGCTGCATTTGGATTTTGAGCAAAGCGTGAAGCAGAGGGGCTGCAAATGAATGTGGAAGGGAAGGGTAAGTCCTGCACAGTCTGCATCACTGGCTGAACTCCACTGCTCTGGGCAGGGTCCTGAGGAGCAGGGGATGTGGAATTATGGACAACTTGTGCACGGGATTAATGTCATAGGTTTAGACCTGACAGTGCTTTCTAAGGCTTTTTTGACTTTGCAACTTTAGCACTCACTTCAACCATTTTATTTATGAAAGAATATCTTTAGACACTTTCCAGCAACTTTTCTAACATAAATTCTTCTAATCAAAACATTTTCCATCCAAACTAGACCTGGTGTCTCGGTGTGTTATGGGAATTATGCTTCCTGGTTTCAGCTGACCCCAGGGTGTGGGTACCCAAACGTTGAAGAAAGGATTGTGCATCAAATCAGAACAGGGCACAAGGGAGAACAGGGCATAATATCCACGGCTGGAGGCCAGAAGAGGAAAGGTTGTCATCCCTACCTGTCTCTCAGATGACAATACACACCACCTGTTCCCCAGGTTTCTGGTTAGTTTTCCCTGCTCTCCTCTCAAAGCCGTTCATATTTGAAACATACATCTACCTGAAAGGAGGTATTAAGATAATATCAAAGAATTGCAGGATAGTTAGTGTTGGAAGGGACCTTTAAAGGTCATCTTGTCATAATATGGTACATGTGTCTCTGTCAGCTGTTCAACAGCAAGGGATATCATAAAGTAGGTGGCTAAAGCCATTTTTGTATCATACCAGGTCATCTTGTTGTCAAAATCACCATGTAGCAAACCAGGTATTAGGTCTCTCCTCTTCCTGCACTTATTACAAATTAATGACACCAGGGCACCTGGCAAGATGGGAAAAACTCAGGAATCCAGCTCAAAATTTTAAGTCTTTAAAAGAAGCAGACCAAAAATAAAAGGAAAGTAGAGCTTTATAAGTGTTAATATCCTCTAAACTTAAAAATGCCTCCTAAATGTGGTAAAGTTAACACACGTTCCTGTCAAATTCCATTTCTGGAAGGTGTATGAGCAGATTATAGCTTAATGTTTTTCTCGAGGTGTGTTTGTTTAAACTTCATCACAATGCAACTATGTAAAGTCTGCTGTCTACATATGGCTTTTTATTTTTTTATATTTGTATCCCGTGCCTAGATTTAGGTAGCGTATAAGTTCAATTCTGTCATATATTAAGCAGTTAAAACTGATCCTAATTTTCAAGTGTCTATTAGAATGCAAAAGGAGTCGTGGCATTTATCTTGCAGACTCATGCTTTTGAGATATAAATGTAAAGAAATTTGATTTGCTGGGCTGGAGTTTCAGGTCATGCTGAATTTATGCTTGTGCAGACTTTTCTGAAGGAAAGGGCCTTTGCTTATATCTTACAAGGGATGTGAGGTAATGGACTTTTACACTGAGACGTTTGTACTTCCAGAAAAGCTTTTACTGACCAAGAGCAATGCCCAGCCACTCCTGCGGCTTAGATAAAATTAATTGGTAAAGAAGCGTTCCACATTTACTGAAAATGGAAATACAGTGTTTTGATAACTTGAGGGACTTCTTTCCTTGCTAGAATTGACCATTTGAACACACTGAAGAAGAGATACAGTCCTGTTGGTGCATTGAAATAAATCTCAGGGAAATACATTAGCAGGCAGGGTATGAAGTTGTGGATGTGGGCTAAATCAGATGGCTGTGATTATAGATATGGAAGAGAAATCCATTATATGAATTCTACATGTATCTGTGTGTGCAAAATAAATCTTGACAAAATAACAGTGAAAGGATTAGTGTATGCTGTGAAGTCAGAGTTGAAAAATAGTCCTGTGAGCTGCCCCCTTTTTAATTAATGAAGACACAGGAATTTTTGTAACATATAGAAAATCAGGACTCTGTAATGTGTTCATTATCCTCCCATTAAAGATTATCCTGGACATAGAAATGGAATATAAGTTAGCTTTATAGGGGAGATATCGACTAGACAGGCTGCTAACATGGAGATTGATTTTATTATTTAGAAAGGCAGAATATTAGGATACATGAGCGTTTCTTTTTTTAACAGAGATGCTATGCTGTCAGCAGTGAAATATTACTGCAGGAGAGTTTTCTTTTTATACACAGTGGTAAGAAGTATGGCTTCCTTTCTTGGCACTTCAGCCACAGATGCTATCGGCGAGACCATCTGTGGTGACAGATTTGTGTTATATCACTTCGAAACTCAGCGAAGCTGGTAATGCCTCCTACTACAGGATATAAGTAGCTCCTGCTAAGGCTGGGATGTATTACGGGGCTGTCTTTCTTCGGGGGGCAGAGCAGTGGGAGGATTGTGTGGATAGAGGCTCACAATAGCTTTCAATCTCCTCCCCACCAAGTCTTGAAACACTGGTGTGGATCTTCTGGGGCAACATCTACACAAAGCTGCTTCCTCTGGGTCCCACGGAGGAGAGATCTGGACTCTCCTTGCTGTCTGTGAGTCCCTTGCAAACCAAGCTGATCTGGGGATGCCAAGGGGGGCACTGACCTCAGAGGGGGTTTGTGTAAGGGTGACACCAGGCCGTCATGTGGCCCACATCTCCTCTGGAGGAACGACTGCAGAAAGGACCATGGCCCCTCAAAATGCCTCTTCAACATTACATTGTCCTAAAGACGGTGACACTTTGGCTCACAATGGGCTTCTTCCTGCCCAGTCGTAATTTTTCCTTCTCCTAATCTTCAAAATGGTTTTAATTGGTGTTCTGGGATTTCCCAGGCTGGGTTGGATGGGGTCGGAGCACCCTGGTCTAGTGGAAGGTGTCCCTGCCCATGACAGTGGGGCTGGAAGCAGATGATCTTTTGGGTCACCTTGAACCCAAACCATTTTATGATTCCCTGATTCCCAGGATGACAAGCTCTGGTGGACACTGTTGTTAGCTGGTGACCACGGTGACCATGGCACCATTTGGGCACTGCTGGGACTAAAACCATGGCAGCACACAGGGCCAGCTGCCCACACCAGGGGCGGGTTTTCGGCCGTGAGTAGGCGATAAAGGGATGTTGATGACACAGAGCGTCACACAGCATCTCTGTGGAGTGAGATGCGGTACAAACTGCTGTTTTGGCAAAAGCGTTGCAGAAATCCTGCAGATTTCTGCAGTGAAAGAGACAAGAGTGGAAACCTCCAGTCTTCACATCTGTGACTGTTGAAAGTATTTGGAGATGTGTTAGATTGGAAAGATATTCATGTCTGCTAGGCATAAAAATAAATGTGGGTTTAGACTGAGAAGCAATTTTTGCTGTTAATAACATCGCAAAAGCCTTGCCCTGTGTTCAGAATCAGTAGGGCATGCTTTGATACCAAATGAGCACAGCTAATTCAACGCTATGGAAGCTCTCCAAATATCTTGAAATGAGATTTACATGTTCCTCAGCCCCTCATTCCTCATCTCAAATTCTAACAAGTAACAAAAGAGCTAAAAGAGTTGAGCACCTTTACAGGAGTTGATCTCAAGTTCCCCACCTACAAAACAGAAGAGATCATCCATTTGGTCATGTCGAGAAATGGCCATGACTTCTTTCAGTAATAGAACCCATAAAACAACCAAAAATAAAACCATGGCATTTTACAAAATCTAAGTGATAACAAACACCTACTTGTCAGTATAAATTTGTAAAATTGTCCTTCCGTTCTTTTAAAATAAAATCCTACTGATAGCTTATACTTTAAAGGCAACAAAGAGACTTTCCAACAGATGATCTGAGGAAATTGTTTTTTATCTTTGTCTTTGGAAATTTAGACTTGCTGCATTTCCTTCACAATAATTTTGCAGAGGGAATTCATAGCAGTGTCTTTCTGGGTGCTGTTCCTGCATGCAGCGCAGTCACCTAAAATTTTCCAGTTGGTAGATAAATATTGAAAGAGTCATCAAAGGAACAGCTCTTTTTTTGTGAAGTCAGGTATTTCCTAAAGGATGAATTGTCAATCAGTTAAGTCCCTAGCTGGAAGATACAGCTGATATATCTTCCGTGTGGTAACTTGTTTCCTCTTTATTCTTTCCTTTACCCTTCCTTCTCCTTTCATTCTTCTGTGTTTGGGCTCTTCTTTTACAAAGACAGAGTCATGCATCCAGAGCAGCTGGATTGAGCAAATTCTTCACTCAAGTTCTCTTCCTTGCTTTTAAAAATGTGGACTGGCCATCATCCATTTTGAAGCAAGATGGAACCAGCAACAAAGACTGCCGCATTTAATTATTTTTAAGTTTTTTTACATACCGAAAGTATTGTCTACAATGAATGTGTTTTACAAAGGAGAAGAAATTGTGACTGGTTTTACTTCAATATCGGTGGTGGCTCTTTAACTGGACTCTTTTTCATGAGGCATTTGTCAGGAGGGTTGTTGTTTGTGTACACATGACAGGATCAAGCTAAGCTGATGATTTGCAGTTTTAATAATTGTTTTTTCTTGTTTATTGTTTGTTTGGTTTTTTCCAGTCTTCAATACAATAATTTGACCCAGCCCTCCAAAATTCTACCTTAGCAGGTTGCTGGAGCCTGTTTATTTCTCTGGCCATTGGCAGGGTCCAGAATGATGGAAGATTGCAGGAGGTCTAGTCCAGAGTGATGGGGGATTGCAGGTCTGGTCCAGAATGATGGGGGATTGCAGGAGGTCTGGTCCAGAATGATGGAAGATTGCAGGAGGTCTGGTCCAGAATGATGGGGGATTGCAGGAGGTCTGGTCCAGAGTGATGGGGGATTGCAGGAGGTCTGGTCCAGAGTGATGGGGGATTGCAGGAGGTCTGGTCCAGAGTGATGGGGGATTGCAGGAGGTCTATCTTTGTCTCCAAAGCTGAACATTGGTCCATACTATATACACACAAAGATATTTTCCCCTCCAATAACTCTTCATACAGCCAAAGTGATCAGTGCTGGAATCCAGCTGTTCCTTACCTCTCTGGCTGTTGACCGGATAATTTACAGCCCTTTAATAATAATACAATGCTGTGAGGGTGTTACAAGCAATTAGAGAAGCAGGGATGGGAACCATGAGCTCTTGTCAGCTGGGCAGCATCATCCAGCCTGGGTATGCTGCCTCTGGGCACCTTCTGGTTAAATTCCTGCTCAGAGCAGGCTGCTCAGGAGCCCCTCCAGACAAGGTCTGAATGACACAGTTAGCATGAGGTCCTAACAAGGTTTGTGGGTGAAATGAAATTTAAATGTAGACAGGAGTTATTGCAAATCAAAAAAAAAAAACCACAAAAATAAAACCTACCATGATCACTATGCCACAAGTAAAAACAAAAGAAAATCAAAATCTTCGGCACAAATTCTGTTCTTTGTTATGTTCTTGTCATGTCCTTGAAGCCTGGAAGTCCAGCCCATGGATAAGTGGGGTCAGAACCCAGTTCTGCAGCAGACATGCAATGACTCTTCTGTAAAGAATAATACTTTATTAACAATATGTTTAAGTCAACTATCAGCCATTCATGAACTTTTATTGACAGCTAAATAGAACCTGAATGATTTGAGCTTTTGGCTGTCATTCAGGGGGGCATTTGCTTTCAGGTCTGCCTTAACCTGCAAGTATGTAATTTGTTTCATTTATGGTGCTGCATAGGAAATGAACCTGGGTCTCTGGTGCTCAAAGGCAAATGCAGTAATCATCTGCATGACTTGATTCCTTATTCCAGTAATATGAAAATTGTCAATTATGAATGAATTATGGGTGCTACTGATACCTGTAATTTGGTTCTGCAGTTTTGTAAACATATGCAGCTGCATTTAATTGTATTTTACTAGTCATGTAATTCATTAAGGTGCACCTGCAGTCACCTAAGATACAGATATTAATGAACTGAATCGCTGTCTTTCATTGCCTGCTATTTATATTGACATTCCTTACAACTGTTTGTTTTTAATCACATATCTGTGTATCTGAGATGCTGATATTAAAAAAGAAGTTAAATGATTGTGAAATAAACAGAGAGCATAGCTAGCTGCTACATTTTTAACTTCTGAAAGTACTTGCTAAATAATTAATTTAAACAATTGCTTTTCCATGCAAAGCCCAAGATTGGAGGAAAGCTGTAGAATCGATTTTTGCAGCAGTTATTGTGGCAAAGATGAATCGTTAAAGAACTGATTCCAGGGATGTGAGCTGCTGAAGCCCTTACTCTGTATTTCCATGCTCCAGCGGTGATGGATGTTGTTCTGCTCTGCCCGAATACAGTACCTTTACCTTTTAACTTCCAGCCCAATCTCTTGGAGATGTTATCTTCAGATTTTGGAACACACTTATGAAATAGGCATTTCATTTTGCACAAATACGTGTTTAATATTCACAGCCTGTTCCTTCTCTGCTGCTGCTGGATATGCCTTTTATTTGGATTAAAGCAAAACCTGAGTAGATTTATTAGCCATGGAACCAGTCCTTGGTTCAGTGCATTTTGGAGAATGCGCAAGTGGAGCACCGAGAATCAAATCGTACCCCAAATTAGATTTTTTCCTTCTTTCAGCATTTCTCATTTGGCCTACTATTATCAGGTAAAAAAATGTTTTTATGGCAGAATCTTGTGTCTTTAGCGGGGCTGGGGCAAACTCTGGCTCCATAGGGAATTGTCGTAACTTTGCAGAGGATAAAGATGGAAAAGGAAGTGACAGAGGAGCTTCAGTTGCTTCCTGCATCCCTGGGAACGTTGCTCCGTGGCTGCTGTCTGCATGGGAGCACACAGGGAAGAGTGATGAGCCCATTAGCTGTGAGCTGCTTAGGGAAACACAAAGCTTTCCATCAGGACAGCAGCCGTGCTCTGATCTCCTCTCAGTGTCGGTCTCAGCCTGTTCCTGCGCTCTCCATCAGCTGCCTCTTGTCTCTGACAAAGTACCACCGTCAGGGACCTTCTTCCTGTCATTACTTTCTCCTTGAAGAGAGTTTTGTTTCCCTTGTCCCCTCTGCTTTTCCTCCAAGGGTTACTTCCGTCTAAGAACATTGTTACAGATACAAAAGAAGCCACACCACTAAATTTAAATAGCATAGTAACTGAACAGAATAAGGTTATTGAGTCCAGGAAAGATGTAAGCTTGCTTACCTGAAGTTACAAATGTTGTAGTTCCCATCCCTGAATCAAAGGTATTATATTTCTTGAGAAAAACCTCTTTTCCTTAAAGAACCTGTTGGTGGATTGAGGATCATTCTTGGAAACAACTTTAACTTGTATATTCTCTTTTCAATGAAATGTTTTTGGTCAGGAAAGTTTTCCAATCTCTAACTTATTAGAATACTGTTCCTGCCCGACAGAAAGTTGTTCCTCTGCCCTATAATATAGGTTCTGGGACAAAAATAGAGTGAATCCTTTCCATACATCTTGACATTTTCAAGAATGTGTAAAATTTCTGTTGCAGGTTGGGGGGGAAGGGTGTTAGTTCCGCATTTCAGAAGTTTCTGTGATCTGTGTGTGTATGATGACATTATGTCAGGAAATATTTTCTGGCCTTATGAGATTTTGTGATAGATGCTTTTGCAGTTACAATATTTGTCACAAAATGGACTAATCCCATCGTTCAGATGAGGTACTTTGTGGCTTGGCATCATTTAACAGCACAGTGATGGTTATTGTAAGAGCAGGCTAAATATTCTTCAGCCTATCTAGGATATTAAGTTCTACCAAGCATCACACCTCCATTTCTGGAGGTGCTTTACAGACAGTTTCCAGCTAGGAAAATGTCAAGCAAGAAGATGAATTGGAACCTGAATAGCAGGACTTGCATAAGAGGACATGGGCTCCTCAGATGGAAGAGGCAGATATCAGGACAGATGCCTTCAATTAGAAGGAATTAAAGATTTATATTGGAAATAACTTGGGAAAAAAAAAAACACAGGAAAGAATAATCCGATTATGTCTGTTCTGACATCTGTGCAAGTGTTGAAGTGTCCAAAGGCAGGAACATTTGCATGGGAACAATCAAAGTACTCGTGTGCTATTCTTATGCTGGAGTCGAAAAACAGATGAAAAAGTTAATGGCATTTTTCTTCTTTTGCTTTGTTATGCCCATTAAGAACATTGCAGACAACTGAAGGAGCAAGTAAAGGGAAAAGTGAACTGCCATTTTTGAGGAGAGGGCTGGGAGATGAGAAAAGGTGGATAGGAATTTCCTGTACATCACATTGGGGATGGCCTTATTTACTAGGGAATTCTGTTCAGAAAACTGAGTTAACGTGGCAACTTGGCTGTTTTGTGATCCTATTCTACTGACTGTATTGAAATTAGATATTAAAGAACAATTGAAATGCAGGAAAATGTTAACAGTGGGTTACATTTTGCAATCACTTTGTTCAAGCTGTGCTTTCCACAGACGAAGCATAGTTCCATTAAATTAATGTGTTGGTTGAGGCATTTCAAAGTCCTCCTTCTGTGTAATAACAGGATTTGTGAGGAAAATGAGGTGCCCAAGTCACACAAGTTGGTTCATTTACCAGGCCTTGCTCTTTAGCCAGCCCCATTTAGGGTTATTTTCTTCCTTAGACTCAGGTAAAATCTCCTCCAAAGTTTGGCTTTCACTGGACTTTGTTCCAGGGTTCTTGGCTCTACTGACATCTTACCCACTTCTCTATGTGAGGAAACAAGATTTAGCCTTCATCTCTGCCTACACTCTTCTCTTGAAGTTTCCTTTAAGTGGGAGGCTCTTCCAAGCCACATGGGTACCCGGATTTGAGATAAAACATCTCAGTCATTAAATGGGTCCTCATCTTGCTGCATTTCATGCAGTGTTGGGAATGGCTCAATTAGTTTTGAGTTTGCAAACGCATTGATTTTCTGCTCCTTTTCCCTCTGCCAAGAAATGGACTCTGGTTGTGACAGCACCTATCTCTATAAGAAAATTCCACACGCAGAAACAAGCTTCAGAAATGAATGGCTTTATTACAAACTCACAGAGTTGTATGGCTGCATTTGCTTTGATCATTGATTTGTACAGAGTGAAGTGTTAGAAGAGAGGAGAGGTGTATCCAACTCTCAGCTGACCAGTAAGTGCCATATCTAATTGACTCTTTTGTGCCAAGTGGAAATTGAGTTTTCTTGGCTTAGAAAAATGAGTCTGTTTCTGGAGTTCACTGGCATTAAAACACTCCTGTTTATGCTCACCATTTCTATTGCTACGTAGCATTGTCCTTTGCTTTTGCTGCTGATTTCTAAGCACACTGAATTAATGAACTTAAGTTTATAACCTTAATGCTTGTTTGTATAACGGGTTCTTGGTACGTTGAGTGTTTATTCTCATACTTCGTGGCTTTAATGGCTGAACTCCACTCAAGCACTTCACTGATGAAGGCTTATCCAGACCGTGGAATTGCTGCATACACAGTACAAGTCAGTCAGTGTTTGGTTTCCTGCAGTTCATATTAAGAACAATGATCCTGAACTCAGTTTGCCTTGAATAAGGACAGAAGTATGGTTATTTTTTGCAACAATAAAAGTCCAAGGGGTACAAAAATAAAATAATTTTCTCTTTTTTAAACAGTATTGGCAACTTCAGGATGCTACAAGACGTGCCTTTTGCTAACTTGCAGCTTCCCAGTCTCCGTTGCTGATTTCTGAAAGGCTCTCAGAGCAGAGCTCGCAGTGCAGAGCACACAATGGCTGTGTATTAAACACAGCTTTGATTTGAAAAAGAAGTGTGGGATAGTTTATAGTTTAATTGGCTTGTAGCTTCATCTGTCTAGGGGAGGTAGGAAGAGAGGAATATAAACCTTACTCCATTCTGCAGCTTGCCTGAGCCTCCGCTCCCAGCGAGAGACCAGGAGAGAGTGGGCAGCTCCCGGGGCTGGGTAACACCTTGGCTCAGCCCTCCCACGCGCCGGGTCAGAATAGCTGAGCCAGCACCTGCGTGTGGGGAGGCAATAATTTAGTCCTGCTCCAGGCCAGCACTAACTCACTACCCTTTCCCTCCCACGGGGAGTAGGTGCTGGTGATTCAGAGATGTGTCTCTGAGTCAGGTGGCCTCCCAGGGCTCTCGTGGGACGCGCTCTCCTGGTTTAGAGTGCGGAGATGCAGAAGAGTGGATCCTCACCAAAATGTCGCTGGAAGGGGCTGATTGCATCCAGTCTGAGATAAGGTGGAAGGAACTGCTTTGTGTTTTGGTTCATAGAATCCCAGAATGGTTTGGGTTGGAAGGGACCTTAAAGCCCATCTCGCTTCACCCCCTGCCGTGGGCAGGAACACCTTCCACTGTCCCAGGCTGCTCCAAGCCCCGTCCAGCCTGGCCTTGGACACCTCCAGGGATGGGACAGCCATAACTTCTCTGGGCAACCTGTGCTGGGGCCTCACCACCCTCATAATAAACAATTTCTTCCTAATATCTAATCTAAACCTACTGTCTGCCAGTTTGAAGGCATTCCCCCTTGTCCTGTCACTCCAGGCCCTTGTGGATCATTCCTCTCCATCTTTCTTGCAGGTCTTCTTCAGGTACTGGAAAGCCACAATTAGGTCACCCCAAAGCCTTCTCTTTTCCAGGCTGAGCATCTCAATTATCTCAGCCTTTCATTCCTTCTAGACAGAGTCCTGTCTCTGAGGCGTTAAAGAATGGTTTAACATCCTGAAGCTGAAATTTATATCCACTCTTTCCAACTGGATGTTTTCTAAAAAATGTGCTGTAATGCACAGGAATGGGATCATAGTAAATCCTGTGTGCTGGCAGAGATGTCTAAGTGTCTTCTCGTGCCTGCGTTTCAAAAGGCAGCACTTCCAAAATAAAGGAGGAATCTGAAATAGTTGAGGTGGTAGAAATTTTCTCGCAATTGATTTTCCAAAGAAAAATATATTTCTTCACAAATCTGAAAATGCCCATCATGAAAAATGTCAGCTTAATGCAAATTAATGTGGAAAAGAATATTGGAAGTTTTCTCTGGTGTATCCCTGAAGGCACTCCTGAAGGACTGTAATGTTGCCTTCACTGCCTGTCTGCTGGAGGGAAGGGAACATGCAAGATTTTTTCCCCAAGGCAGCAATTTCAGCCATGCTTAGATGGAGGGGTTTTTTTGGTTGGCTTTTTTTCCTAGAAACTCTTACTGGGAAGCAGACAGAATTATGTTTTCTTTATGCAGTGATTTTCTTCAGTAACTTTTTTCTCCTTATACTTTCTGACCAGCTAAGCACGGTGGCCAAAAGAGAAAAGTCTGCTCAACAGCTTTGTTCTTAAGGTGCTTTGGGCTACTCTGATACCACTGATGCCTTGGAGAGGCTGACCTGGAGCAGAGGCTGGGCAGAGTGAAAGGATAAAGAGCAGGGATTTATTGAAAGGCCTTTACAGGGTACACCTTGGGCAGTGCAGGAGTCTCACAGAGACTGCACCCAGGATGGACACAGCCACACGTTTTTGGGACAGATATAAGTTTTGTCCATTTGCATATCAGAGGTTAATTGTCCAATTACAGCTCCAGGCAGTGCAGTCCCATTCTCTTAGTTTGCTCTCCTCCATCTCACTTTTGTTTCCATTTCTCAGGGCCTGAGACAGTGAGGTGTCCTTGATTCTCAGGCCTGGAGAGGAATTGTTGTGTCTGACCAAAATGGGAAAAGCAGTTGCTAACAACACTCTGTATGGAGCACAGAGTTACACACTAAAGAATTGCAGGACTACAAACATACGAAAATATAAAAGCTAAAATCCTGAGGCATCACCACCAGGCTTCCAAAGTCTTTTTTCCTAGTTCAGTCGCAAGCAGAAGTGTCAGGGTTGCAGTACTGCAGCAGGAGCTGCTGTGGGTGAAGAACTCCTTCCTCTGTGTTGCTTTCTGGTTGGGGTTGTTTCTTGACTCAATCTTTTTCTGAGATTTTCGCAAAAGACTCTGACATCCTCTTGCTTCTGATCACTTCCACTCCAAGACTAGCAAACAAGCTGGAATAAGATGACATGTTTAGAATCCACCCAAAACCCCACGAAATTTCTTCTTTCCCATTTACTGGGCCCAGTTATTCACTGTCTGTTCCTAGACAGTCAGTGCTGTCTCTCTCAAAGGAGCAGTGTTACTATTTCTTGTAAATATTTTACTTGTGAACACTTTATTAGCTAAAAGGAAAGTGTGATCAAAACCCTTCCTTAGGCAGGAGTGAAAGCAAATGAAAGAACAGGAGAGATTCAGGATTTTGTTCTGTCTCAACAGTAAATGGCTCAGACTTGTATAAGGTAACTTTTATTCCGGTTTTTTTGCACTCATGCCATGACATACTCATGTCTTGTTCTCTCTGCAAGGCGCCTGGGGTACTTGTGAAAAGGCTGTCATCAGTGCCAGGGAGAGACAAGTGCCGCATGAAAAGCGCCAGTGGAACTTTTCCTGCTCCACCAGTGTCGTTGCCTTGATTTTTTTTTTTTTTGGAGCCATCTGGAGAATAAAAGCCGTAGCTCAGCTATTATGGCCATTCAAACAAACCTGGCTATAAATATCTCTGCTGGCTCCAAGTAAGTGTAGGTTTTCACCGGGAGTGTTTGCTCAATCAGTGTCTCCTGACCGTCCCCAAGCACTGATGAGTCAAGGTTCTGCAGGGGAAGGGCTGCTCTCCAGAGGAACGCTTTCCCCCAGACCTGGAAGTCTTGTGGCTCTTCCCAACACTCCTGGAAACTTATGGTGAGAATTACGGTCACCCTCCTCTCCCAGTGTCTCAGAAAGAATAGTTTGCATGTCTGGAATTCTCTGGCTGTTGATGGAGTAGCCGCACTGTTGGTTATTGCTGGTACAGGCGTGGGGTACCAGTGGTGATCCCACACGTGGCTGTTGCAGCACTGCTGGTTTCCCAGATGATTGTACAGGGGATCCATGCAGCCCCTTTCAAGGTTATTTTATGGATATTTCCAAATTTCCTTGCCCGAGGAAATTATTTTCATCCTCCTCTGTTACCTTTGAATGAATCCTGTAGTTCCAATCTTCAAATTCAGGCTGAACTTCACACTAAAACTTCATGGTAATGTAATTGTTTCATATGAGATCATTCCACTTCATAAAAGGTGTGTTCTGATGGTGTGGAAATGATGTTACAGAACAGAAATACCTCAGAAACACTAATGCACTATCTCTAGAATTGTGTTATCTAAAAAATACTTGAAGTGCCTTTCTACTCTGCAGTGTGCCCAGAATCAAAATGAGGAAAGAAAAATTTTTAAGATAAATTGGTTTGTGAAAAATTTATGTGCACTTTACTAGTGCAGGCAGGATGTAATCTGTTTTGTATTGAATCTGCTTGGAAAAAAAAAGCCACAATGATAATGAGATTTTTTAAAGGCACTTTTAAATTCATGCTGGCAAAAGACAAATAGTCATGACTTTTAATTTCTATAAACTTAACAGCTGGGGACAAAATAAAGCGTTATTAACTTAAGGGGTGTAAGGAAGTTGCTTTTGCTTCAAGGACGAAATAAGTTATTCTATTCTCAGTGTTATTCATCTCAGCTGTCTGTCTGATCTTTCTGCTGGTGCAGCCGGGCCAGTGAGTGGGTTTATTTATACTGCTTTTACTGTTAGCAGCGAGAGAAGGGGGGCTGTAGACATCTTTGGTGATGTCTGTATTCCTTGTCCTTGGTAGTGCCTGTGAAAACACTGATTATGGAGGAACTGTGCTTCAGAGGCAAGCTGCTCTGCTCCTGAATGGGAGATTTCTTGTCTTCAAATATAAACTGTATTACCAAATAGTGAGGAGCTTCTTAACCTTATTTTATTGTTTGGAAAAATATTTGTCTCTTCTGCCAAGACAGCCATTAATGATAAAGATGTTTGTCCTTGTCAAACTTGAGATCTTACACCAATTTTAATTGCATTAAGGACAGTTTACTGTTATCAGAGGATAATTAACAGTATTTTTTATTAATCACTTTATGTATTGTATTGCAACTAAGAATCAATCTGGTTGGTTTTGTCTTTCTTTTTTTCATTTCAATTATAAATTTAGTGGTAATCAAAAGATTTCCACAGCTTCTCTTTACTCTTGTGTGCCTGCCCTCTCTTTTGCCTGTTGAATTCAGTTGCACTTGTATTAGTGATTTACTTTTTTGCCATGAATATCTTTGGTTGCCACTTGCAGACTCCTCCTGCATTTTCCCGGACTTCACCATGGAAGAAGTTGTAGAATATATCGTGTTAATATAAACCACAAGTTCATGTGTACATACCGAGGAGCTTCCCCTGAGTCCCCAGTCTTTACTAACTGATTTGTCATGGAGGTGAGGGGCACAACCTCTGTGTTTAGGAAATCAATAGCAGTTGCCATTTCCATTAAGGAGTCTTGGCTGAAGTTGTTCTGTCTTACATATTACATTGCTGTCAGGATATGCTTTCACTTGCTCATGGCCTGAAGCTAAATGGGGACAGACAAAAACAGGTAGAGGGTTTTTTCCCTCAGATAAGCATATCATGTCTGTAGGATTGGGAAGGACTCATCTGAAGACGGCTTGAGCAGGGATGGAATACAGGAAAAGTGGTGTGAGTGAATGTTAAAAGAGTGTACTTACACATGTTCAGCCAAACCAGAACGGTAAAAAATAAAATATATATATATATATATATCTCTATATAGTTTGACCTAGTGTAGAAAAATGAGCAGAAGTGCCAAAAATTCAGAAAGATTGATCCCTCTGCGGGGAAGATTTCTTTGTGCACTATAAGGGTAGCAAACTAATGCCTCTCAATAGTTCTTGACTGCTGCCTGATAGCATCTCAGGCACCTGAAAAAGGACCAATCTTTGAAATAACTGTAGGCAGAGTAGCAACAAGGAGTCATGTTTAGGAGAAAATGTATTATTGCCATTGCCAAATTATGGCTTCTGCAAGGGCTTACTTGGGCTGAAGCCCTTTATTTGTACCTGTTGCTTTTCTTTTCAATACTTCTGACCATCAAGACACGTTTTGTTACCTTTGAAGTCCAGGAATGCACAAGTGCACCAGTGTGAAGGTGTCATTACAAAACGAACTTACATCCCTGTAAATTCTGGTGAGGAAATGGACTGAATCCAGCCATAAATACTTTGAAGTCAGCGTGGAATATTGCAAAACATATCTTTCATGGTTTTGGATTGGCACTCACCATTTCCTCTAGGCAAGAGTGCCATTTAAAAGAGATTAAAGTGCACGTGACAAGGATAAACTCTCCTCCTCCCAGGGTGCTACTCAGAGTTTACCTGCCTAATACCAGTGTTAGCACTCTCTTCTCTCCCTGGAAGATTAACTTGGTTAGACCCTGGGGTGGGACTAGAGAGATGCTCATGGTGGGTGCAGGTTTAGCACCAAGGCTGCAGGAGTCTTGGCCATGGATTCTTATCTGCAGCATCCAACACCCACCTAATGGTAAGAAAATATTTGTCTCCCAAGGCAGTGCTAAGTTCCCAGCAGCCACAGCGGTGTGGAAGAGAGCTTGAAGAAAATTCGCCAGCCCAGCTTGTTTTTCATCATCTTTCTGCCTGGAAGAGCCACTGTGCCATTGCTTGGTGTCAGGCACTCTCTGGTGTAATCCAAATACCCTGCCTTCAAGCCCTGGCCACCAGCAGAATGATGCCAGTGCTGAATGCTGTACTCAAAGATAGGAAAATCTGAGGGAAGATCCATTTCTATCAAAATTATTAAAGGGACATCTGATAACACTGTTTCAGTTCAGGCTTATTAAACACTCTCCATTTTATCCTTCATTTTCAGGGATTTATAATTTCGCTATAAAAGTTCATTCAACCTTGAAACTTGGCATCCATCGTTTCACTCCACAAGATATTTTTAAAGATACAAGAGCAGAAATATTCCTATTCTGGTGATGGCTTAAACGGATATTAACTTTCAATCCTGCTGCACAGCACATTGGAAGGTTGAAAAAACTGCTGAAAATTACTGCTAAAATATAAAAATTAGCCTTTGCAGCAATATAGCTTGGATTATCCACTGAAATCTTGGTATGTTGAACGTGATCTGGTACATTTTGAGGGTTGTTGCCCAGTGTCAGAGGGACCTGCTGAGATGCAGATCCCTCTCCAGTGTCCTTTGTGCAGGAGCTGGAGCCACATGCTCCTCCTTGGCAGGGCCATGTCCCATGACGGAAGGGCTTTACAAATAGGAGGTGATGCCCAAACACAGCACGTCCTAAAAACACTGTGAACTGGGAATTTTAGCAAGTGGGCTTCAGCTTTGAGGCGTGGGAATTCCTGTATCCCATGAATGCCTGGCAGGTTTAATAGTTTGGCAGTGGGCACAGCGGCACTGAGATTGTGTGCTCTGGAGAATTACTGGGAAAAATCCTTTCTGTTTAGGCTTGGAACAAATTCCTTGAGGTCACTGTAGGATCTCTATCATCAGAGCTCATGCTGGACAGGCTAAGCAAGGCATGTGTCAGTAATGTCTCAGGTACAGAGGGGGAGTTGGGCTCTCTCACGTGTCCTCCAGCCCATTTTTCACACGTTTTTCGTGATGAAATTTGCTCTATGCTTTGTCCTTAGTGCTGCTTACACCTCTCCCCATTCATCAGACAAGTGCTTCACAGGTGCCTCAACTGGGCCCTTATTTCTTAGAGCAGAGAAAAAGTTTTTGGTCTCAGTGGAGGTCTCCATTTTCCTGTTCTTTTTTCCTAACACATCTGAGCCTGGTGTCTTCTTGATTTCATTGGCATTTAAACCACTTGACATCTTTAGCCCTCAAGGATGCTCTGAGCTGTAAAGGCTCCTTGCTGAAACTGCTGTTCTGGAGTTAGAGGGGATGCACGATTGGTTGGCTGCTTCATGCACTAAAGAAATCAAGCAGCGTGTAGCTTCTCCCATTAAAAATTAACACTCTGCAGTAGGCAGTAAAGACCTTCAGTGTTTTGTTGTTAAGGAGCAAATAATGGAAAAAACACCACCTTTTTTTTGTTAAAGTAGGAGGGATGCTTCAAATTAAGAGCTGTCTCCTGTTATGTAGCTATCTCCTCCTTGAAACTGGTGACTGGAGAAGGATTTCTGGGAGTGTGTGGCCATGCATGTGGTTTGCTTGGATGTTGTTCCACAGCTCATATCCATACTGCTTTTACCTGCTACAGCCAGTGCATGCAATGTGTTAAGAGATGGATAAGCACCTGTTAGAGCTGATAGGATTTGGATATCCTTTCGTATACTTTGTGTTCATGTAAAGCTTCACACGGCTGCAGATGGCTAATTTGAAAAGAGGCCTGTGGGAAATTTAGCATAGAGTATATTTGTTAATGCAAATAACAATAATTCATGTGGGAAGGAGTGAAAGGATCATTTAAATGGAGCACTGATTCCAGAACTTCCCAGACATCTGCGAATAATCTGGGTTAAGGGGCTAAGCTCCTGCTGGGGGATTTGGTATTTGTTTGGGGTTATGTGAAGGTGAGCTGCGGGATGTCCATGTTCACATCTGTTTTGCACACTCAGCTTGCACAGGGGGATTTGCCTTCTGCGTAGGGTTCTGTTGCCCTGCTGCAGCTGTCTCAAGCTGTTCTGCACTCTGCAAAGCAGCGATGACTTGAAGCCTGGGAAACGTCCGCAGAGTGGGATGCGGTGATCGGAGCAGACTGGTGGAAAGCAGGCACGTTTCCTCTGTCTGCCTGAAACAGCATAATGGTTCTGGCAAGGGCCACAGCGAAAGACATGAGAGGGGGCATTCTGTCCAGCCAACTGGCACTGCTCACATCCACCTCCCCTCTGCCTCCCTGGTTTGTGTTCCCTCTTTCCGTAGCACCAGCTAAATGCTAAATAGCAGGGCTGTTGTGTGCCTGTAACTGTGCAGCACTCTTTTGTTCCACTCTCTGCAGATCTCAGATGAGAAAGAAAAGTAGTTATTAAGTAATCGAAGATTTAGGAGAGCTCTGAAGCGCTGTCATGCAAATAAGAGGAAAAAAGTATGATGGTAGAAGAATGAAGCATTTGTCTTGAGAAGGTCTCCAGAGTGATAGAAAATGAAGTCTGTCTGTTGAACAGCGTTGCAGCAGAGGGGTCCTTCAGCTCATCTGGCATGTGACAGGGTATAAAAGCTGGTGCTCACAGTCTCTGTTAATTGGGAATAATTGCGGTAACCGAGAGGTGTAATAAGACCAGTTAGAATAAATGCTATTAATGAGGAACATGTATTAACGTTGATAAGATGATTGCTGTGTATTGGTGCACAGTTGCTAGTTTTAATTTTCATTTTAATTTCACATAGAAATGATCTACTGTCAGCCACCAAGTTGTCCAGTTCAGTGCAAAGACAGTTAGCTAAGACACCTGAATTCAGGCTCCCCTGGTTGCTTTACCCACATTTCACTGTGCTTCTCTGTAAATTCTGTCCATAGCCTCCAACACATCCTTTATGGAAAGAAAAGAGCAATGTCACTTTGAGGCAGATCCACAGGGTTTAGACCAACTTTCCATTTCCTCAGTTAATTACCAACATAATCTCTAGATAATCTCTTCTCAAGTCTATGAAGATTGGCTGCCTTTGAATTCAGAGGACACTTGGTCTTTTTGGATCATAGCCATAGATTAAACTTCTTCAAAGTGGAGATAGCTGTACTTTCCTGCTGTTGATTGAAACATGCCACTGAACACTTCTGAAGCTGGATAACCCCTCCAGAAACACAAACAATTGCTGGCACCCTGTGTCCTCCCAGCTCAGAGGTGCCAAATCCCATTATAACTCATTTCTGTGCAGACAGTCAATCATAGCCTTGTTGTCCAGCGTGTAAGAGAATTTTCCAGTGTTACTAGGAATATTTTATCCATAAGAAATCACACGATATGAAAGAGCTGTTTGCACCAAATTGGCAACATCATGTCTGCAACTGTGGTGTTATATGTTGTTATTCCATCAACTTAACCAGGGGAATTTTCTGCCTGTTTTCTAAACTGTCCTCATCTTGACTGAGTTCTTACATCTCCCGTGAAAGGAGAGATCTCCCCTCTGCAGGAGATGTGCCCCTGTGGCTTGCACTCCTCTGCTATCTTCAGTCCCAAGAATATTGGCTCTTCAGAGCACCTCCTGACAGAAACCTCATAAGGTTTCTCTGATCTCACCCCTAGGGATTTGCAGAGGATCAGAAAACTTTCAGAGGAAAATTAAACAAGCGGTAAAACTTATTTAAATGAACAGATTTCCCTTATCCTGCGTGCTTTCCTTCTGTATCACGCCCATCACCTGTCCAATTTTGGGCAGGTATAGTTAATCTAAGGAGCTGTTTTCCTACTCTGTGCATGGCAGGGAGTGCAGGATCTCTGTGTCTCTTAGGAACCACATCAAACATCCAGGGTCATGCCAGGCTGTGCCTCAGTAGCCTCTAAGACCATTCCTGGCCCTGTTCTTGTGGCTCTGCACTTCTGATGGGCTCACTAAAAAACGCTGAGGACTGAGAGCATGAATCCATTTTGTGTTCACTATCAAATGCTTAATGTATGTTTTCCTGTAGGGCATAAATTTAAATTAAATTTTTCTTTTTAAGTGGTCTTACACTTCTAAACGATTTCACATAAAAAAAAAATGCAGATACCTGCATAGTCGTGTTGGTGGGGTTTGTCTTTGTTTGGTTTTAAGATTGTATCTTTAGCAGCAAGTCTGTCATTTAGTTTGCTGATGTTTTTTACAAAGTAAGCTCTGCCCATATCTGAATGTAAGACAGTAAATGTGTGTTTGGTTTCAGCACCAGATATGACCCATCGTTTAGATATCCATACAGTAATTTCCCATGAGCTCAGAGGAAATCATTCCATCTCCCAGTGGGCATCCAGCACCATTTGCTATTGTATTTGAATTTTCTTTGCTTGTGATATTGCATTTCTCCCCCTCCCCAGACACATACAGTCATTCCAGTTTCTGGTAATAAGATTTTGATCAGGTCTTCTTTGTACTTTTCAGCTTTAGAAAGCTCACCATTGGGGTAAATTTCCCTTTCATCTTCATGTAGCCTTCTCCTCCCCTTTTTCTCTGAAAACAACTGAAATTGGTAAGGAAGAAAGTTGCAGTGCAAACACAATTTGCTTGTTTAGTTTGAAATTGTAAATCTCCTTTTATAAAAATTCTCCCTACAGTGAAGAAAAAAAACCAACCAAACAAAACCCCAACAGATATTTTTATCTTTTGACATTAAAATCTGAAATTTCTACTTCTGAAGAATAAGACAACTCTCTTGTTCACCAGCTGTATGTTTTTTTACAAATGTCAGGCTTAGTATTGAATGAATGAATGCATGCAAATATAACTGCAGACCTAAATATGTGCCATAAAGGCATCTGAAATGATGGAATTAGGGCTGACACCCCTTGGGTGGAGGGAATGGTGGAAGATTCATTTCTACCCTACCTAGGCCTGATATATTGAACAGTATCTGCAAAATACAACAGCTGAAGAGTTTGTTAATCGAATCCTGCTCTCTGCCAAAGTACTAAAGATGTTACTATGGCTCAAATGTTTATAACTCTGTGAGATGTAGAGAAGTGGGCAAAAAATAGCTTTCAGAGAATGGCAGTGATGTTGGTTTAAGGTACGAAACTCACACTTGGCTTCCTACTATGAAATGAATAGAAAATGGCCTTAAATGCAACCCCTGAAGCCACTGACCAAGCAGCCAGCGGTGTGTGTTATTGTTTGGTTCCACGCTCATCATGACAAGAACCGGGGCGAGTTATGGAGGGGATGCACCGGTTGCACTGGGCAGGAATCTATTTCCATTGCCCCATTTTTTAATTCAGCCCATCGCTGCTGTCACTGCGTTCAGCGAGGTGAATGGAGGAGAGGGAATCACAGAATCCTAGAATGGTTTGTGTTGGAAGGGACCTCAAGGCCATCCAGCCCATTTCCTCTGCCATGAGCAGGGACAGTTTGCTCAAAGCCTTCCAGCCTGGCCCCAGACACTCGCAGGGAGGGGACTCCCCCATAACACGCGTCCCTCTGCCTGCTGGGGTTGTCGCAGGGTGAGCAGGGTGTGATTCCAGCGCTCTCTCTCACAGCCACTGGCATTCTTCAATCGCCTCACGCCCTCCTGCAGCTCTGGCACTAAGGGGAGGATTTCCTCTGCCAGGAGAACTGTGCCTGCTGCTGCTGGATGGAGCTGGATGGCACGGGGCGGGCAGCGCGTTCCCCTGGGCAGCCCTGCCAGCCGTGCTGGGGGCAGCGCTCAGAGCATCCGTGGCTTTGTGCCGGGTGGCTACCAAAGCTCCCAGTGGAGCTGGCAGGGCTCCAGTGCCCTTCTGTGCCATCTGCCCTGGTGACAGCATTCCTGGTCGCCAAGTGCTTCCCAGGGGTTTCTTTGGTAGGTGTGGGAGGGTTTGGCTGCCGCTGCTCCTGGTGCCACCCAGGTCCTGCCAGCATCTGTCACACGAGCTGCAGGTGCCACCGCCTCTCTGGGCTTCCCCAGAGGTTCTCCCGGTTTGGGAAAGGCCCCTGCATGCCCCACTAGAGCACTCTGCTGGGAATTGTGCCAGCGCCAGGGCTGCTCTCCTTAGCAGCACAAAATGGATAGAAAATAAACATTTACCCTTGGTCGGTGTCCCCTCTTCCCTGCCACTGCCGTGGAGCGTCGGGCATCTGCAGGCTGGGAGAATCCCTGTGAAATGTTACAGTGACACAGCTCTGCGTTTGCTCTCTTTTCCTGCCATGCTCTTTATTTTGCCAGGGCTATGAACAGCATCCAAAACTCCTGTGAGCTGGACCTGCTGTATTAAGGACTGGTCTTTCTGTGTCCAGAAAGAGCAAAGGCTGCAGCACGGGAGAGGCTTTTGGCTCAGCTCAGCTGATGAGCTGTGCTGGCACCGGTGCAGCCTCGTCAGATGCCACCAGATAAAACCCTAATCCAGAGGCAGGTGTAAAGCCAGATGTTTCAGGCAGGAGTGTCAGCTGCCTTTTGTTTTCTGAAATGGGGACTGTGAGCAATCTCAAAGCTGCGATCTCACAAGAGTGACATGAGTGGATTTAGTGAGATTTTGGAAAGCAGAGAGCCTGTATGAAGGTCTAAAAAAAAATTCATAATTTCTTGTGCTGAGCTTGTTGACTGTAAAACCTCCCTGCTCTTATCTGCTTTGCTACACAAATCACAGTCTAAAATAGAAAGTATGTTTTACCTCTACATCTGTGTGCATGTCCATTGAACACTTTAAAAAACATTAGTTACCATTTGGGGTAAATAATTTCATGAGGGAAAAAAGACCCTCCTGAATTTCCAGACCAAATGGGATCAGAGCCCTTAAAATTATAAGGGGAGCCAGATCCCAGCTGATGTAAACTGGTATGGCCTCAATGAAACCAAAAGAGTAGTTAAGACCACAACCAACTAAAAATGCAGCATGTTTAATGAGAAAGTTTCAGAAAGAAAGTGTTTATTCCTTTTACTGTTAGAATATATATTGTGGCAGGATATTTTCAGGCAGTGAAAATAAGCAGTTCCCAAACTTGCTAAAAATATAGAAAAGACTTGGGCACTGCTAAAAGGTGTTATTTTTTTTTTCTGAATGTGGTTTATTACTTGCATAATTGGCACAAAACAGAAAGCAGTCTACAAAAATGGTATTGTTTGTACTTCTGTAATTAAGATTGTATCAGTATTTCAAGGGCATAATAGCCAGCTAGAAAAATGCATGCAATTACAGCATTAATTCCTCAGGAAGCAGTTCTTTAGCCAGTTTTTGTGGGGAAAACACTGCTTTGGTTAGTGACCAGGTAGAGGAGTCCAAAGAAAATGATTCTGGGTTCCAGCATGGCATCAGGTGTTCTGCATTCCTCACATAATTAAAGCCTAATGTGAAAGCAACGCCTTAACGGACTCAACAAGCAGAAATGCAAATATTAGACCGACTTAGTATGTTCCACTTTAGCAATTTATTAATTGCTGTAAATATGCAAAGGTATGCAATTAAAGGAGCAAATGAGTATTTCTAATTAGGATGGAATGGTAGCACATTTCATCGAAGTGGGACACAGTGCGCTACTTAGCTGTGTATATGTTTTTTGCCAATTAGTCAACACGGAATTCTCGTATGAACAATTGAGCCTTATGTAATTGGCAAACGAGCACTGGAGCACCAAAGTCCAAAAACAACATTTATATTACCCTGCAACACAACGGGGTACTTTTGGCCTTCTTTGCATCTGGGGAAAGGGATGTAATTCATTGACAAAACCTGAGCCTGCCCGCGGGAATGTGGCTTTTTGCAGGCTGCCCTGCTCGCAGTGACGTGGAGCAGTGCCTGGCACTGGGACACCAGGTCCCCTGGCAGCCCAGGGCAGAGCTGCTTCCTGCCCCTTGCATTTGTGTGCTCGGATGTGTCACTCAGCAGGTGGCAAGTGTCCCCAGCACGTGTCCCTGTGACACTGAGGGTTGGATCTCGGCTTTCCTGGCATTCCCAGCAGCGTGCTACAGCCAGGATATCCTCCGTGGCTGAGCACCACACAGACATGTCACCAGCACTTCCCTAGAAAGCATTTAGAGACAGGCCTGAGCTGGAATTACAATGGAAATATAATTCTAGGCTAAATTAATTTTGATCTGGTCTCCTCCACAGAGCTGTGTTTCTGTGGATGCACGTGCAGGAGAAGGGTAATTCCACAGGATGCCATGTGTGGGATGTGCCAGGGCTGCACAGCCATTTGGACCTTGGCAAATGACCTGCTGGCAGGCTGGGATGGCTGAGCAGTGCTGGGGTACAGCTCTAAGACACAGATACCAAATCCATCTCCCATGTAATGGATGAGCAAACTGATTTTCTGTGCAGCCAGGAATATACCAGTGAGTACTCCTCATTTTGGATGAGGGGGCACTTGGAGCAGGTGGAATTCCTCGTAATTGCTGTGCAGTGCTCAGTCGCACAGGAAGATTTGTGTTTACTGATTTAACAAATATGGTAGTTTTAAGACTAGATCTCTTCCTTTTTTTTCCTCAGGTGAGAGGAATAGGATAAGAAGGGGAAGAAATTCTGTTCTTGGTTAATGTCTTTCATATGTTTTCTATATGGAAAGGGATGCTACCAGTACAAATTGGAGCCACCAGTATATCAGTCATGGCAATCATTTCGTACTGATGTGGGTTGGCAGGAAGAAGAGATTATTCTGCTTGTCATGAGGAGCTAAAAATCTGAAACAGCTTTGGAAAGCCCTTGAAGAGGCAATGGAGCACAAGAAGGATGAGGAGAGGAGTGGTGGAGTGCACAGCAAAGACACACCAGCCCAAGAGCTCACAGGAGCTGCTTGGAACAAAAAGGTGCCTCTGCTTCTGTAGTGCTCTGATGGGTTTGATGCTGGTCTTCCCTTGCTTTTGGATAAAATTTCCTTGAATTTAGAATCTGTGTTGTGAAATCACTGAGTTTATGGGCCTTCATTTGGGGAAAGGAAAAGCCATTTTTCCTTTGTATAATAATTTGAATAAACTTAGATTTAGGCTGTACTTAAAGAACTGACTGACAGTTTCTCTGACAGATGAAATAGAACATTCTGGGATTGCAGAATAAAATAATATAATTCAGACTGTAGCAGGCAGCCTCCTGCCCTGAGCCATGACCCCTCAACAGATATTCTTCCCATAACCTCCTGAAATATTCCCAGAGCCTTTTTCATGGTGAAAGGTATCTTGCTTAGTGCTTCTCCTATGCTCAGAAGGCACAGGCCTGTAGCTATAAATAATTACTGACTACTCACACTGACTTGCACAAAGTTCAGGCTTGAACTTTCATTCAGATACCTCTGTGCCTGTTCCTGCTTGCTGTACCTGGGAAAAGTTGTATTTTTTACATCCAGCCCATTTGCTCCAAGTTAAAGTCATTCTGTCATCTGGCTGATATGCTCAGACAGGGGATTAAGTTCCAGGCTTTTTTGGTGATTTGGGCTTTTCTTCCCATCTTGCTTCTTTTCCTGAGGACAGTTACTAAAACCTTGATTTTTTCCTAAAAGAAAGGAAGCAGTCACCTGCCGCCAGGTCATCAGGGTGTGAGTGTTTAATGCCCTTGTGCTCCAGGGTGAAACACAAGCAAAGGATGGAGGTCTGCCTTACAGCTGCCTTTCCTAGCTTTCCTCAGGAATTAGGATGTCCTCTAGCACCCAGGCGAAGCAGGGTCCTCCACTGAGAATGGGAGCCGAGTAACCACAAACACCGATACGGTTAGATAGCGTTCTCCTTTATTGCTCCAATCAAGCAGGATTATGCAGCATTTCCAACTAGTCATCCGTTGTCCACGCACTGTAACTAACTCTAGGATTGGATACTTAGGTAAAATCAAGCCCATCTACTGTCTACTAATAGGCTAACATACGGCAAACAAGTGTCCTCCCTCCTCCCAGCTCGCGGTTATCGCATCCCGTTAACCCTCCCTTTTTTCTCATGGACACCTCAAGGACACTCTCAGCACTAAGTCATGCTAATCTCACAGCACTCAGAGCAAGCAGGCCCTGCTAAGTCTGGCTTGTTCACTGCGTTCAGATACAGACCATGTCCATTCTGCCCTAAGAATTCTTCTACACCCAGGTGAGGCAGGGGTGGGGAACATCTACAGGTCCTTTCACAGGGAAATCCTCCAAGGCCTGGCAGCTGCCCCAACGTGAGACATTCCCTGTCTCACCACCTTTGCTGGAAGTCCAGCCCGTGGTGGCCCAGCCATGAGGGATCCTCTCTGCTGTGCTCACTGGAGGAAGGGTCCCCCCAGGCTGGGCTCCATGGAGGCCACTCACTGATGGCAAAAAAACCCAACTTTTACACATGTAAAAGCTTCACACAAGCCCACGGAGCTGCACCTCTGTTTCCTTTTCAAACAGTGATATTTGGTAATAACCACAAATGCCTTTTGCATCGTGGCTGAGTGCAATGTGTAGAGCTGTGTGCTCACAGGTTGTGCTTCAGTGGAATGAAATGGACCATCTTCCCCAGCTTTCAACAACCCTCAAGGAGTTTTGCATCGGGTTCTTTGATGCTTTTTTTTTTGCCAGACCTCCTACCAAAGTGCTTTACATCACTCAAGCTCACCAGATGCTGAGCTTCATATTTTGAGTGAGGGTAACTTTCCTGATGTATGGAAGGTGTTTAGTCCTTTCATTTGACCTTAGCTTTAGCTTGCTCATATTTGTCACTGGAGAGAAAGGTGATTAGGAAGATCTATGGCCCTCAGTACTGATTGCAGACAGCAGATATGCAGCACTGTCAGAGTGGGCAATTGCTGATAGAACTGCTTCAGGTTCAGCACACTTTGGATCTCAGGCTCACATCTCCCTCGGCTCTATTTGAATATCTCCTAGCACAATTTCAATATTTACTTCCTGCAGAATAGAGAACATCTGGGATTTATGTGGCTGCTCACAGGAGTAAAGAAAAAAAAAAGAGAAGTGTTTCTGGGGCTTTGCCTACAAAAGCTTCAACTTTCTGAGCAAAGCTAAATGGTGTTTGGCAGTGCTGTAGTAGAAAATTAGAGAGAAAATGGTATAAAGACTCCTGTTAATACCAAAAGAACTTGCATTCTGCAGAATTTGGCATAGCAACAACCTGCATTCCCAGAACTCTCCCTGTGTATTTGAAAATAATGAAGTGAGAACAAATTGGGTTTGTGGAGTACATTATGTGTGCCAACAGGCTTGTTTGTGTGTGTCTGAGATAAATGTGCACGTGCCTGTGTGGATGGGGGGTAATTGTTATCTCTGAGTGCTGTGAGAGCCCCTTCCTCCCCAAATTCACATCACCACTGGATGCTGTCAATAACAAAATCCTGGGTACTGCCATTTCTACCTTTGGACTCAGTTTCCATGTAAAGAGGTTAATGCTCGCTAAGACTGAAGTGGTCTGCTACTTTTGAGGCATTTGGGAATATTTTTATATCCTTTTTGCTTTTAATTGCCATTGTCCCTGCTTCATCCTCTCCCTTGTTGCCACTTAGTCCTTGCTGAACTGAGGAAATGGCTTTTACATGGTGTTCTGTAACTATTGAGATCTTTGATTATGAAAGGTGCCTGCTGTTCCCGCTGCCTTCTGTAGCTGTAATTTGCTCAGGGAAGGAATGGTGAAGGCTGCACTGAGGGGGTGGCTGGAGCCTTAGGAAAGCCACCAGCATGAAAATGCTGCTCTCCTTTGCGCTGGGGGAGGCTCTGTGTCTCTTCTGGCCCCTCAAAGGGGGGCTATTTTTGTCAACAAAATAGGGCTTCCCTACAGTGCTTTGTTATCCCAGAGGAAGTTAGCTGAATTTCAAGACAGCACAGTGTCTTCCCATACCTCTGATGCTGTGATAATTTATGCTCTAGTGACAGCCTGCATCCGAGCTGACACTTCACACTCAGTGCAGTAAGAGCCCAATGTGCTGCAGTAATTCCACAGCACTTCCACTCCTGCACCACCATTCTTCATTCCATGGATCCCGAGTCCTCACCCAGCTCAGGAGAAGTTATTAGCATTGGGCTGTGCCCGAGCCAGATAATCTGTGTGAGGTAAAGTTGCTCAGTGCAAGAGTTCTTGCAGAAAGTCACAGCGCACTGCTGCTAACTCAGAACTGCTGCTATTGTGAATTTTCAAATTCTCCTACCAATCCCAGCTCCTCTGTGCATAGTTCTGGTACCCCATGTCAGAAGTTTTCTCTGCTTATTTTCATTTCCAGATTTTTCAAAGTAGAGGTTTTCTACAACTACACAGTAATATTTATATCCAGAATTCTTGTGTGTCTTACACATGTCAAAGCCAGGGCACTGCAGTTAAGCAGTAAGTCAAACTAAGCCTTTAAATGTTGACAATATTGTGTATGCTCTGTATATTTATTGCTAAACCATAAAGCAAGCCCTGGACTTCATGAAATATTTGGATTTCCTTTGCATGTCTGGAAAGTCAGTCGTGTATGAGAGTGCTGGGTGTGCAGCACGTGCACAGAGCATCTGTGTTGTACATACACATTAGGAGTGATGCCTCCCAGGGGCATCTGTGCGTATGCAAGAAATGCACAGGCTGATGGCTGCAGAGCAGGATGCCTGGTCTTCCAGGAAATCTTGCTTGGAGCATATTTCCTGTGGCTCCGTAGCAGTGGGGATCCCCCACGCCGGCCCATTATTTCAGAATGGTCTTTCCTGAAGGAAAACCAGCCCCATTCGAAAGTGGACTGGTCACCAGGAGGTGATAAAGTGTTCATTGTTGGGGGGAAAGCAAAAACTCTGACATTTCTGTAATTGCTTTGCTGCTGTGTCTCATATTGCAGCAGAGTCATTCTGCATGTGTGGGTACCTATAATAGAGAGCGATGGTGTCATTAATCTCAAAGGAACATCAAAAGTCTGAACTGTTTCTAAGCACTGGTATAAATCAGTTAAGTGTTGTCCCTTCCACATAGTCATCTGCTCTGCTTTCCTAATAACTCTGATACATCCTGTCTTCTTTTTTTGACACATTTCTCCTTAAGCATAGTGGTAAGATGTACCTCCTGACATGAATCACAGTTTGTGCAGACTTTCATTCTTGGATTTTAACATCAATTTTACCTTAGGATAGTTACAGGTTGTCACTGTGCCTACTCAAGGTATATTATTTCCGTATCATTTTTGTGTGAATGTGGTGGTATTTATTCATACACAAATAAAGCCAATAAAGCACATAGCCAGTGCATATTTTATTACTAATGTAGCATTTACAGCACTTTATTGTTAACATAAAAAAATGGTACACATATAAAAAGCAAATGTTACGGCATAAATCACCCTAAATGTTCAGCCAGCATGACCATCTCGTGTAATGTTTCCATTTATCAATCAATATGTCAACATGCCTTGATGCTTCAGATGTAAATTATCATCTAAGGTGTCTTTAACTCCTCAAAATGTCATCTGCTGAACCGAGCTCATCCAAGTTCACCTTTTAGCTTTTTCCCTGAGATGCTCACTGTCCATCAAATAAGTGAAGGAGGCCAGAGGTTAATGAATCTTAACTGGACTTCATTACGGGGCAGTAGAGCACCTCAGGTGCCTAATTGTGCCATGGCATTGAGGAGCAATGTCCTGAAGAGGGGATGGGATGGAGCAGAAGCCAGGCTTTATCATGCACTGGGACACTTCATGACGTGTTATGGTTCCCTGCATTGTCCCCACTGAGGTGTCAAGCTTGGTGCGAACTCAAACAGCCACAGTTCAGCTTTGAGACCTGTTTAAAACACATTTGTAAGCATGAAGACTTCTGAACGACTGAATTATGCTGTAAGGCAAGCCCAGTGCTTTATAACTTCTATCATTACTATGATCTGGTGTTCTTTATTGCCTGTGATCCAAAAGAGAAATTGTATTCCCTCGCTGCAAGTAGGGCAAGGCAAACCAAAAAAAAATCCTTCACTCACAAATTTTATGGTGTTAATTTGCCACATATTAATTTTCACATATCATTTGAGAGCAAACAAAGAATTAAAGTCGTTCATTCGGTAATAAAACTGTTTTATTCAGAGCTGTAATTAGGCTATATTATTTTCAGTTTCCCTTTGGAGGATTGGAGGCCATGAACAGAAAATGATTGTGCTGCTATTTTGTATGTCAAAAAGTCTGCTTATGCACTGGCTTTTAACAAGAATGCCTGTAAGATGCTGGAGAAGTTAGAAGGGCATTGTATGGCCAAAATATACTGAATCCAAAACATATTTTTCATATATTGCAACTACTGGTGTTTATATTTCTGTTTCCCACAGTTTCAGATTCTGCATCAGCTCCATTGAGCCAATTTTTAGGAGCTGTCATTTATGTAATCACTTTGTCTTCTTATTTAAAAAAGGAATCAGGTACAATGTCTGTTTGCTAGAAACCATATTCTATGAATAAAAGATGTAGTAAAGGGCTTCCAATAAGCTCTTCACAGAGCTGTGTAACTAACTGATAGATCTGTTTGGGGTTTTATTGAGTTTTTGGATTTTGGGGGCCTTTTGGAATGGGTTTGTTTTGGGTTTTTTTAATTTTAGTCATGCTGGAAGAAAATATTTTTTGTTAGTAAAAAAATTTAAGCGTCAACTTAGGTCACTAGTTTGAACAAAAATGATGGTTCATATTTCTAAGGATTTTAAACTTCTTTCTGCATTTAATTTTTAATGTTAATATTCTGTCTTTTTTGTAATGGCTACATCAGATTTTAATTAAAAAAAANTAATATTCTGTCTTTTTTGTAATGACTACATCAGATTTTAATATTAAAAAAAAAAACAAACAAAAAGAAAGTCAAAATGTATCACTTGGAAAATATTAAATGAGCACTTCAAATTTTGAAAAATAAACACCTGTTTGGCCCAAAAGTCTTCATGGACATTACCCCAAAAAGGCAATTTTGTATGTGCAAATTACTCACTTTTTAATTCTTCATTTCTCAAGTCATTAGTTTTTCATTATTTTTTTTCTTTTCCCCTTCAATGATTTTGGAGCTTTTTTAAGGGAAAACCCAACCATATTCACTCCTCACATTATGTGCTTGGGCTAAACCTTGCTTAACAGTACACGTTAACATTTGCAAAACCAATAAAAATTCAACCTAAAAGCTGACAAATGGCAGAACCGCTCTAAACCTCACTGCAGAGATAACTGTACTTTGGCTGAACAAATGTGCTGTTTCTTCCTGGCATTGCAAATGGCAAATAATTTAAAATTGTTTCATAAATAAGGGATTTTCAGCCAGCAAAAGACCACCTTCATTTCCGAGCTGAAACTGGTAATTTTCTTGTGGACTTGCAGTTGTTAGGGAAGGGAACAGAGTTTCGTGCTGCTGTCTGCACCATCAGGTACCCTGCTTTGAATCCAATAACTGAGCTCAACAGCCTCAAAAGGGTATTAAACATCAATATCCTTTCCTCAGTGAGAACTAATCAGTTCCATCTCTCTACCTTTTGGGATAAAAACAGGCTGTCTGGTTGCTGCAGGATTTATAATATTTATAGGTGCATTTTATCTTCTGTTTCCGCCTGCCTTTGTTCCCATCCCTCTCGTTTGCTTTATTTCCACGGGGTTGTGTAAGCAGATTGGAACACTACAAATTGGATCAAGGGTGGAGGGTGCACCTGCCACGGGAAAGGCTCCAGTGCTTCCACTCAGTGTCAGAGTCTTGCATCTATCTTTATTCCTTCTTTTCACTGTATTAGGACAGGCCCTGGTGTTGAACGGGCGCAGTGGGAATTCTTTGTCGCAGCAGTGGCCAAGGAGCCGCCACCTCTCTGGAAGTGCTCATTCCTTTGGGCACCCCTGAAGGAGCCCGCAAGAAACCTGGAGAGGGACTATTTACAGTGGCCTGGAGTGGCAGGACACAGGGAATGGCTTCCCAGTGCCACAGGGCAGGGTTAGACGGGATATTGGGAAGGAATTGTGCCCTGGGAGGGTGGGGAGGCCCTGGCACAGGGTGCCCAGAGAAGCTGTGGCTGCCCCTGGAAGTGTTCCAGGCCAGGCTGGACGGGGCTGGGAGCAGCCTGGGATAGTGGAAGGTGTCTCTGCCCGTGGAAGGTGTCCCTGCCCATGGCAGGGGGTGGGACAGGATGGGCATTAAGGTCCCTTCCAGCTCAAAGCATCCTGTGACTCTGTCATTGATAACGCAGTGGGGCCCTGCTCCCAATGAGGCTGTCACAGCACTCATTTTAATAACTTGTCTGGTTTCCATTGCATCATCTGATAACCTCATTCAGATAAATGATTACCTGAAGAAGATGAAAACAAAAGCAAAAACCCCCAGGCATATGTGGTGTATGAAAGCAAATCTCAGCACCTATTAATTTTTAGGCCGTTAAAAGACACTTTCCCAGCGAATAACACATTCCTATTGTCTCTAAAATGTGAAATATGATACAAATAGCCAGTGGCGGCGAGGGATATATTTGCTGTATGTTCAGGTAGGGTTCATCTGGTGGAGTTCTATCACATTCTGATGGATTTATGACAGTTCAATCAGAAGTACAACACTCGTGTGCGTGCGCTCAGCACCCGCAGGGACAGTACAGATTTCAGGGAATGCAGTGGGCATTCCAGCAACAATCACAATTCAGGACAGCAGTGGCTCCTTGCTGGATATCGGTGGCAACATCTAATTATGAAGAAAATGTCAATGCTTCCTCTTTATTACTAACATTGTGGCTGCATTAAATCTAACTTTATTTGACAGGGCCTACTCAAAATTATTTCCTACAGAAATGTGCTATCAGACAGCAAGAGTATATCTTTGTCAAAACAGCAAGTAGTAGTTGCTGTTAAGCAATTTTGCAAACATGGTACCTTCAGGCACATATATTGTATTTCATTCTGCATTTCCTGATATGACAATTAGCCTTCAGTGTCAAGAGAAAAAAGATTATGGATGCAAATACGGCTATTTCTTTTCTTTAGGTTGATTGTATCTGATTATAGACAGATACTACTTCTCATCATGATGAGTTTAAATATATTTTAGTCTTTTCTTAAGGAAAAAAATGGAAATTGACAGGAGAGTACTTAACTGCTGAGATTCATATGCTCACTTTATGTATATATGAAATGTAATTCAAGTGGCTGCAAACATTGACTAATCCAAGAATTCAAGCTTATTTGAGTTTTCTGTAGAGAAGCTTAGATTAGATCAAGCTGATGAGTTCTTTTGAGTTGCATATTACAATGTCATAAAAGACTAACTGAATTCATACCAAACACGAGCTGGGCTCCTGCTCTCAGCACCACCAAAGAATAGAATCAGGATTGGCATCTTCTCCTCACAGACAGCAAACCTCCTCTTTGATTATTGGAGGAGTTTTGGCAGATCGTCTCACTGAGCAGCAAAATAACATGAAAAAGTCTTATTATAGAGCCAGTCCTTGTATGTGGATTTTATTATTGTAATTTTCTAAATGTGAGCTATTCTTCAGCTTTGCAGCCTGGAGGTGGCTTAAAAACCTGTCTGGGAAATTCAGTACCAAATTTGTCATAACAGCGTTCTGAAAAAGAAATCCTGGAATTATAAAAAACGTGTAGTTAAAATTAGTCACTCCCGACTCATCTCCCGTGCAGTTTGACCCTGAGGAGCTCTGCCAAAGGACCAGCACAGCCTGAGCTTGCCCTGGTGCTCCAGCGAAACCCAGTGGGTTTTGTTCCTGAATGTGCCAGGGGAGGGCTGACCCCTGGCTGTCTCTGCCCTCCTGCTCATGGCAGTGGAGACAGCAGAAACCCTTGTGCAAAATGGGCAGTGTTGAGCACAGTCTTCATAATTAGAGACCTTTTCCTTTGAATCTGCACCAAAAAAGTTACGTTATTTTTTGCAGCTTATTACCTGAAAAACAGACATAACAATGGCAGGAGCATGTGTGATAAAGAGATGGAGCTAAATAAAGAGAACAATAAATATTGCTGAGATTAGGCTGTTGGGCAAAGAGCTGGATGCAGTTGAAAATCCAGCAAATCGGTCCAGGAAGATGAAATGCATTGAAGGCAGGCATCAGAAAACTGTGTTCCAACACAACAAAAACTGAAAAGAAAACCCAGAGATGGCCACAGCAGGTGTACTTTATACTTCCAGCTCTTATGAGACCTGCCAGAGAGCAGTATTGACATGTGGCAGCAGAGCATTTGAGTAGAAAAGGAGCACAAAGTTGCCTTGGCATTCACATCCAATTTAAAAGAAAAACACTGCTTGGATACCTAGAAAATGTATATCCTCCAAATATTTCATATGGAGCTTGTGTGCTAATCAAGAAGACATTCAGGGAAGAAACTAGTAAACAGCAGGCTTGAGCAAATGCTTTCCCAGCTCCCAAGTAGGAATTATTTTTAATCATAAGATATAAAGCATCCATTGGAGTAACCCCCTGATCAGTGTCTTGCTGTCATGTGAGTTGTTTCATTGATTTCAGCAGAGCTATTTAAGATAAGCATGTGCTTAAGTGCTGGGCAGGGTTGAGCCATAAAGAGAGTACCCTATTTTTGCAAAGATACTGACAAAAACTGCCCTCATTTGCACCTTTACTCCCATTTCATAGTTCTGTCCTTTAAGAAAACATTAATTGACTTAGAATAAGAAAGGAGTCATAGACCCAAACTGCACCAAAACAGAGGAAGAGTGTTTTCCCTGCAGAGATTTCAGCAACATGCAATGACCTCCAACAACTTTAATTAAAGAGAAAACGCATACAGAAGGGAACAGTACAAAGCTATCGTTGATAATTTAGTTCAGCATCAAAAGTCAGCAAAGCAGTGTGCTTCACGAAAAGCAACTGTCAGTCCTTGGCCAACAGCTACAAAACATGCTGTGATGCACTGAAATACTAGGGGGAAAAAAGGAAACTTTTCCCAACTTCTTCAAACTGGGCACAGGGTTCATATTCCTTTTAACTACCTGAGGGAATTCATTAATGAAGAAAAAAACCCACCATAAACCTGAAGTCCACTGGGTTGTTAATTGCAGGTATCTGCTTTGCAGCTCACCTGCTGTTTTGGCTGTTGTTATCCAGGTCTGCCATGGTTAGCTGCTGCTGACCTCACCCTGTGAACCCACTGCCCACACTGGCACGGAGCTCAGGGTGCTGCAGCCCCAGGTGCCATTCACCTGAGCTGCCTTTCGGGTGATCAATCCAGGGCAGGGGATTAGCAGAGAACACCTTTCCTTTCACACCAGCTGCAAGGCACAGAATTTCCATCGCCAGTGGAAAAGGGGGGATGTGGCCAGGCACTGACCAGGCTCCCCAGGGCATGGTCACGGCCCCAAGGCTGCCAGAGCTCAAGGAGCATTTGGACAATGCTCCTGGGCACAGGGTGGCATTTTTGGGGTGTCCTGTGCAGGGCCTGGGGTCGGGCTCAGTGATTCTTGTGGGCACGTTCCAGCTCAGGAGATTCAGTGATTCCAGGAACAGACACAGGGCTAATTGGCTTCTCTGCCACAGGATTTCATTGTGCCCCTGCCCCTCCAGCTGCTTCTTCCATTGGTTTTGCCTCAGTCCTCTTTACAGGTAGCTTTGTGGGCTTCTCACTTTGCCCCCAGAGGGATGGAAAGGCTCGAGATGGGTGAGGGACACCGTGGGAGTTTATCTTGACCGCTCCTTATCAGATCTTCTCAGGTGCAAGTCTCAAAAAGCCATGGCAGCCGCAAATCTGCCTTGCCTTCATCTGCAAATGTCTATTTTTCACCTTGGGCAAACATGTCATTCAAGAGAGTGGTAGGCCATGCAAATGTAGATTGCTTTGTAGATTTTTCTCTGATTTTCAGGAAAAGTCTATGGATTTTTAATCACAAACTGTACTCTGTATTTACATACTGTTTTCCTGGAAACTTCTGTGATATGTAGTGATGATCAGGACATAGGAGTCTGCCTGGGATGCATAAAAGTTACACAAATTTAAAGGAGTAAGGGACCAACAACTTTGCTGCTCTGGTCCTGTGCAGAGACTTCTGTGGGAGGAGGGGGAGGTGTTTGCTTGAGTAGAAGAGGATGGGCAGTGTTAAATTAGGGAATTAAACTGCAAGTAGCCAGGTTGGCCAAACTGTCTGTCCTTAGTGCCTGAAGGTTCCTGTTGAATTCAAGGCATGTTTGCTTGCTGGCAGGTCTCAGTGGAGATACCCTTTCCAGGCATTAATGTAACTGATAGCATCACTTGAGTGGTGTCAGCTGGGGTGATATTTCTCTTTCCTTCACCTAACAGAGACTGAAAGGGCTCTGAAGTTCTGCATTTAGTTGTGTGAAAGTATGGGGTGTTTAGGAAGGAAAAGGAAGATAAGATGCAGGAATCAAACCCACAACAAAATCAACACAGTGTGATTTAAGGATCAGTCAACACAGGGTTGGAGCCTGCTCGTAGCAGACCTGTCCAGTCTAGGCTAAAGCAGGAACAGGTCTGAGGGAATACTGTAAAAAAAACCCCAAGGCTGAAGCTTGGACCTTTACCTGTACTGTGACTTTGCTTAACTACAGGTATACAGGACTAAAATGTTCTAGTGTGAACTGGACTTGATAGTTTTTCCTCCAATGATGTTTAAAGCATGTAATTTTGAAAATATAGATGGTTGGATTGCAGACAAGTAGATAGAGAGACCTACTGAGAGTTAGAGCAGGTAACCACACTGGTAAGACTTGCTGTAGTCTGTTTTATTTACAATGCATGGTAAATTTGTTTTATTTGAATGTCTCACTCCCATACAAAGTATGACTGAAATACTTGGCTGAAACTGAGCAGCCAATAAGGTCACTGAAGTATTTATTTCACCTTTTAATCTACAAGGTGTTAATCCATTAGAGGTTAAAAATTAAAACATCAAATAAATACTTTTATTTCTTCTGAATAAACCTCCAAACTCTGGCTTAATTTCAAATTTTGGTTCTAGTCCCAAGCACTTCAGTCGAAGCTTTACTAGTGTGAGGATTCAAAATAGATCTCACAGATTGCAACCTCACTTCCCTGGTAGGCACAGTGATCTCAGAAAAACTCTTCTGGCTGTTAGTGTGACATCTGTAGTAGTACCACTGCATTTCTTGTTGAAGCGTGGTTCATCTAAACTGTATCATTTAGCAAATAAAAACCATTTAGTGAGATACAGTAGATGGATGCTGAAATTGGCCTATTAAAGATGCTTTAACAAATGGTGTAATGAAATTCTCTGCAGCTGAGACACTACACTTCATATGACTCAGAATAGATAAAGTAAATAGTGACTAAGAGTAACAGCACTTTATAGAACATAATTATCATTTAAGTGAGGTGCTTTGCAGATGCAAGGAATTTCTGCAGTACACTTTCTGCTAGCATTAAAGGTAGTTTTCTCTCGGTAGTGACTCAATGTGGAGCAATTTGTTTCATAACTGGAGAGTTTAAAACTGTAGTTTGGAGGTTTGCTAAAATGTCTCAGACTCTTAATTTTGTGATGCTTTGAAATAGACTGGGTATTTATGAATGGTTTTCCCCTGAGTCTTTATTAACCAACAACCAGAAGTCCCCCACATCTTCCAATACAAACTCCTGTGAGTAGTAGATTTTCTTGTTGCCTGTGCAATATTTTCATATGCTGTGAGAGACTTTACAGACAGAGACTTTAGTGAGATTCTGGCCAGATAATACACCATATGATTTAAGATTTCAAGTGCAGGGTGGAGCTACCTCTGTTTTTAATTAAATATAACAGTAGGATGAGGGTGCTGTGTCTGACAGGGTTACAAATATGTCTGTATCATAAAGATGTACCTGTTCCCACTGTGATATAAACCTGATCTCCATAGCCTTGTAGCCTCACCTTGATAGCAGCTCTTTCAGAGATGTGGAGACTGTTTGCAATTCTGTATGAACCAGGTTTTGCTCTCCAGAATAAAATTGGTTCTAATTTTGGTCTGATACACGTTCAGATCAGTGACTCCAGAGTTATTCTCATGTATCAGTGACTCCTTCTGCTGGTCTGTGGGTAATAGGCAACTAAAGGTTAAAAGAAAGGCTGTGTCTGGTTCATACAGTCAGGAACCAAAGCCTAACCTAATCCAAAGCCAAATGAAGCGAGAGATGCCTCATGAGCTGTCCTTCACAGCCCTTGAAGTCACCATTTTCTCCTGGGCGGGGGGAATACTCCCAGGGAGGGCTCTGGCAGGACAAACCTCCCCAGATGAGGTAGAAGTGGCTGGCACACTTAAATGATTCTGCCTACTTAGGATGTGTTCTGAGATCCATGAGTCATGAACCATTTTTCAGTGGGTGACTTATTTAATTAATTAATTTGCTGTGATACATTCTATCCATGAGCAATTAAAAGGCTTTTCCACTTCATCACAAAGCACTTTTATTTTCCCAGATATTATTTTTATTTAATACACAATCTATTCAGCAGCTGATTGGTGAACCTACAAGGTTTTTAAAAGTGTTGCTGTATGTTTTAGTAGTCAGTATAGTTATTGTAAGGTTTAATGTTCACAGTGCTTCTGAAACAAATGGCTTTTCAGTGTCCATATTATTTTATCATATCAGTAATAAGCTATTACATGAATATGGAACAAGTTTTATGTGACACAGCAGAGAAACAGTATTAATTTTCCATATCATTACATTCTCATTTTGAATTAGCAAAGGTGTGACTGAGAACCATTTCTAAAAACACATTGTGCCATATATTGCTGTATGAGGAATGTCTGACAAGGAGTTGCTGCAGTTAAAGAGAGGATAAATGGAACTTTACCTGGAGATGAAAATCCCACCTATGATGCTGCACAGGAGAGGCGACCATGCTGTTTAGATACTGGCCAGGTGGCCCAAGGAAGTCCTGCAGTACCCCCCTGCAGGTTTGATTTAATTCCTCTCAGGCTGAACCCCACAGTAAGGTCACTCAGAGGTCTTCCCTTACCCCCAGATTTCCCCTGCAACAGATTTGGTTTTGTCCTGCTGCCTGCAGCACGTCTCACTTGTGGCTTTCCACCTGGAAAGGGCTTCCATGGCTTGCACAGGAGTGTTCCAGGTCAAGATGAGTTTTAGGGCCAGGCAGATTTTTTTTGAGGGATTAAGTTACGCACACGCAGGGGTTGGAGCCATCCCAAAACTCCTCATTGAGCGGTTAAAATCAAATCTGCTGAATAAAGTATTTCAGGCTAAATCCAATTGTGGGCTTGGGCTGTCAGCACATGAGGAAAACAGAAGGCACTCGAGGAGGAGGGCAGGGGCTGCCCCGAGGTGCAGGCTCCCAGGGGAGCATCCTTCAGCCCACGCTCCCAGTGCTGCTCTGCACGGAGACATCCCCACCAACCCCACCACAGCCTCTCCTCATTTCCAGTTTGCATTGCCCTGTACCTCCAGCTGTGTCCCAGCTTGGTGTTGGCACATCTGATTTCCCTTCCACACCTCAGTACTTTGCATTTGTCTTCCATGAATTCCATTTTCTCGATTTCAATCCGTTCTCCAATTTATCAAGATCGCTTTTCTAAGTCTGGCCCTGAGAGACTTCCCAGCCTCTTGTCAGCTGCATGTTCAGCAGTGGGTTCTCTTTTCTAATTATTCACCGTGTAAAAAGCAGTACCATTGCCACTGATAAAGCACAGTAATCATTCCTTCGCAGCCTGCAGAATTTAACCAGTGATGCGCTTCTGCTCTTGAAGGCTATAAATGAGCTTAAAAATCTTGAGAAGGTGTATAATTATTTATTTAAATGTAGCAGTTTTATCAATTCCTGTGGAATCCAATTGATTTCATCCCAGTGAAAACCCAGGTGAGTGAAGAATGCAGCCTCTTTGATAAATTAATTATTGAATGTAATGAATTCTTAATCATGGCTCTTGTTCTGCATTTGGTGACACAAGGTGCAGAGACCCCAATTAATTCCTCACCACTCCCATTTCATTCAATGAGCAGTTTCCACACCAAATTCAGGTTTATTATAAATCTAGCAGAGGAATAATATTAGATATTATGTTTGTCCTTTCAGTTTGTAGCGTGAACGATATATTTGCAATGTTTGAGACTTCCTGAAGTTATTGGAGGGTTTTTTGTAACATACGTACTTTTTTCAGCAAAAAAACCCTCTTGTATTCCACAAGTGTGGGTTTTATTACATGTATTCTACCATTGTGCGCAAAGATGTGCACTCATCCACCTCCAAATTATGGATTAAAATAATCACCAAGATTACAGATCAGATATTTATGTGACAAAAATTATGCGTGAAAAAAAAATCCTGAAAATCGGGTCTTGACCGGTGTGTGGGACAGTAAGTGGAAGTCATCCACATTACAAAAAAAAAAAATTGGTTTAAACCAATTTAAACCTAGGGAAGCCTTGCCCATGTTTGCAGAAGAACTCAGCCAAATGCACTCCGCTATTTTTTTCCATTCCAACATGCCTGCTTGCTCTGAAGTTCCCATTCCCTGCGCTGCACACATCACTGGTACCCATGATCTTGACCTACCTTCTTATTGCCCTGATGGGGAGAACTCAGCATATTTTCTACAAGGTGGGATTGCAAACAGCACTGCACAAATGATCTCTCCTTCTCTTACCCCACCTCAGGTACCCGGTGCCTCACTGGCCAAGTGACCAGCCAAAGCTGCTGCTCAGTGTCAGCTCCTTGCCTTAGGAAGTGGCATTTCTCCTAAGTGTCCTTGATCTGGCCATAGGATTTTTAAGTAGAACTGCCTCGTTCCTAAGATTCTCATTTTTTTTCCCTCTGAATTATTTTAAACCAAGATATTCTCTAAAAGGATTTATAACTTACCATTAGAAATCCTCTTCATTGCTTTTTAGCCCTTTAGGATTTTGTCAGGATTACTAACGGGATTTTTATCACCAGGGAAATATGGCTTCAGACATTATATCTTCAAAAAATAAATCTGAAGCACAGACTGCCAATGAAGCAGCCAACACATTTATATTCTCTCCAGAACAGCTTGTCTTGTAAACCAGAGGATTCTTTAGCAAGGTGTTTTAATTTTTTATGTGTCAGAATAAAGTAGATTTCTGGCTGAGGAAAACCATCTGTACAGATGACAGCTTGGCCATCGTGGTTTCCCAGTTTGTAACATGTATCTGCCGTACAGTTTTAGCCACGTTTTCACCATGTTTTGCTGCAGCTGCATTCCTCATTCTGGCCCCATATTTAAATATATTCTTAAACCCAGGTCTGCTCAGCTATTCACTGAGGATGACAAGAACGTGCCTAAATAAATCGAGCATCCCCTCAAGTGTTTTCCTACATCAAGGCCTCTCTTTTTGTGTGTAGAGGATGAGCAAAGAAGGAATTTGGAACATCAGACCTGTGCTAGACCCAAGAGGCTCTGTAGGGTAAAAAGCAGTTCTGCCCTGCATTTATCTCTGAGCACAGAGATGATAAAGGACTTACGGGGTAAAAACTCAGGTGGCCAGAATTACAAGAGGGAACTGTATCTCTGACTTTATTTAATGGCTTTGCTAAGTGGGTTTGCTTGTCTTAAGGTTGTTATCATCCTCCTCCCTAGAGGGAGGGTAATCAGCAGGTTTTTAGAGTCGCAGCTTTCTGCACATCCATGACACCGGTGGAGGCTGTTCACAAGCAGTGTTTATGCAGAGACCTGTCCCTGACCTGCCACATCTCTGTGTTCTACCTTGTGTAACAGTAGCTGGGGAGTGGGAGTCAAACTGGGAAGCAAATGGGCAGGAGGAAATGTTGCTAACACAGAAAGTGTGTTAGCCTTAGGTATTGTCTTCAGGTAGGAGAGAGCTGAAATCCAAGCAAAAGCAGATTTTGCTTCCAAAAATGCTTCCTGATGATCAGATTCCTTTCATTGTTTGTCAAATGAAGGAAGGAAGAAATACATTTCCTTTCTTCTCTCTCTAAAACTGTCCTCTCAGGCCATGAAGAAGAGCCCTGTGTCTTCAGTGAGCTCTTTCTGCCCACATTCTGCCCAGTGAGATGAGGAAAGGAAGATTGGATTAAAGCAGAGCAGTTCCAGAATGGAGCAGAAGCCTTTAAAGAAAGTAGGAGGTGGAAACTCTGAGTTTCTGGCGGTGTTTTTCCAAGTCTTTGTTTTGCCCAGGAGGCAGATTCCCATGGCGTGCCCCCAGGCCTCAGGTTCACTGAGGCTCTGCACGTTCTTCTTGTAAATGGCCAAAACCATTTTATAACTAATTGCTTTATTTAGAAAAATCCCGTGGGTTTTTTGCTGCTGTTTGTTTGTTTTGTTGTGGTAGGGTTTTTTCTGATCAATGAAGAGCAGAGTTAATTAGTTAAGATACATGACACTGCAGGGGTTAGTGGGTCACATAAATCTTTTAGAGCAAATAACTCTAGGGTTTTTTATTCAAAAAAGTTTATTTCAAATTGTGTGTCTGGGGAGGTACCATCAAGGCTATTTTAATTTTATATCAACTATAATTATTTAAATGACCTTTAATCTGTTATACCTTAGAAACTCTAGAAGTCTTTCACAGGAATTAAATCCTGTGAGTACAACCTTTCTAGCCATTTACAGGATTATCCTTGGGAAAAGCCCAGTGTTTTGGGAGGAATGGACTTTCTAAAAACTTCTAGATCACTTAAGAACAAGTTTGGATTAATTAACAACGAGGGCAAAATACAGAGGTTCCTGGTAATGACAGAAAATCCAATCCACCCAGATCCAAGTGCCAGGGGCTTTGGCAAGCTGTGACCATATGATGTCCATGAGCTGCATGCTCATTTTCTGTGTATGGCAATGTTTAGGTTGTTCTCCAGCTCTTCTTCATTTTCCTGAAGAGTATGAAGAGATTTTTTTTTTAAAAAAAAAAAGCTCATAATAAAACACTGTTAATTTTTAAAGCGGTGAGTACAACCCTCACAGCTGGTGGCTCTCTGCTATTTACAGCACAAGTGATCTGTCTGTTTGTGTATTTACGGCAGGCCAGGTAGTGATGAATGTCTGGGGGCAGGGGGCAGCTCGCCTCAGCAGGCACCTCCATCACCGAGCCCCTGGAGCAGAATCCCCGCTCCCCCTCCTCCCCCTGCCCAGGCCACCTTTGTCCCTCCAAGAACTGCATGTCCTGCTTCTGCACCACCAAATTATAGAAGTCAGGAATCATGCAACAGGATTAAATGCCTGTGATCTTTGAAAAGAAACCCATGTCAGGTAACTCTCATTTCCATCCTTGGCTTTGACCCTTCAGGCTTTAATCACTTTTCATTTTCGAGCTCATCTTTGAACCCACAAAGGCTCTCTTGTCAAAGGCGAGATATTATGTCTAATCACTCCATTTCAAGAGCTGGGCTTTAAAATTAAAATACCAGATATTCAAGTTCATGATAAGGACAGAAAAAGTCATCCTTAAAACAGAAGTTAGCAGGACTTCTTTCTACCTTTTCTGGGCCATCCCTGAGCCCACGGCACAGCCCGGCAGCTGGAGCCAGCCCTGGGCAGCCCTGAGGGACAGGCACAGGGCATCTCCTTTCCTGAGTCAAATTTCACAAATTCCAACCTTGGCAGCTCGCCTCGTGCATGGGGTTTGTTTTAGCAAGGGAGCAAACAGTTTAATTGCTCAGATTCCAGGCCCCGACCTCAACTAACCTTAATTAATTAATTAGATATCGGCACAAGTCATCAAGCCTGTAGGTGTGGAGAGGAAAAAGCTGCTATTTTGGAGCATGATCTAGGACCTTCGTATTTGCCTTTGCCAGAGGAAGGGAGTGGGAAAAGTGCTTTGCATTGCTGCTCAAACAAGACCTGGTGCAGCTGAGGTGAGGGAGGTGCGAGCAGAACCAGGTGTTGGGGCTGGAGTGGAGAAGGCTTCTGGGAGACCTTAGAGCTCCTTCCAGTGCCTAAAGGGGCTCCAGGAGAGCTGGAGAGGGACTGGGACAAAGGCCTGGCGTGGCAGGACACAGGAAATGGCTTCCCACTGCCACAGGGCAGGGTCAGATGGGATATTGGGAGGGAATTGTTCCCTGGGAGGGTGGGGAGGCCCTGGCACAGGGTGCCCAGAGAAACTGTGGCTGCCCCTGGATCCCTGGAAGTGTCCAAGGCCAGGCTGGACAGGGCTTGGAGCAGCCTGGGATAGCGGAAGGTGTCCCTGCCCCTGGCAGGGGGTGAAACGAGATGGGCTTTAAGGTTCCTTTCAACCCAAACCATTCCATAATTCCATGATAACTTTGGACTCTCCTACAGCATCCGTCCTGCAGGAGTTTGTGTGGCTGCTGTCACCTTGGGGTGGCTGCTGGGGCTGCTGCACCTTGGGGTGCTTGATGTCCACGCCTGATCTGCTGAACAGCTGAACTGATTTTTTAGAAACTAAAACCACGTCAAGGCAGAAGGGCTGCAGCTGAAACGGGCGTTGGGCACTGTCTCATGCAGGGGTTGGTGTCGGGTTGTCCAACAGAGTGGGGGTCATTTCAGGCGGAAATAACCCCAGGTAAAGGATTTTCAGCCCCTCTGGGCAGTCTGGACGTTGAGGAGGGAAAGGTCCATTCAGAGGACAAGTCAGGAGAGGGTGTTACCTGGACAGAAACTCCTTTTCTTGGTTACAATCTGTCCCCGAGTTACCCTCCTGGAGCAGCTGTCCCCGCACGTGGTGAGATGGATGCCCGGGGAGGTGCAGCAGTTGCAGCAATTCCTGTCATACAGCTTGGGGTGGCTGTAACTCAGCAGGACTCAGAAGCTTGTTTGTCTGCAGGCTCAGGTTTGGGATATAACAGCTTCCTTTGGGAAGGAAAACACAGCTCCCCTGAATAATTTATGGTTTTTCCTTAATTATTCAATAATAGGAGCCCATTCTTTGGTCTTGAGATCCCAGATAAAATGCCAATGCTATGTTATGTCTCTAAATCTTATTTTCAGGAGTAGTTTAAGGCCAAATTTTCAAGGTTATAAAAGCAACTTAAGATGGAGATAGCAATTTTCAAGACTAGTAATTAAGCCAGGCATCCAATTCCCAGGGAGCTCAACCTCTGTAGGCATTTAAATGTATCTTTTGGCACCTAATGACCTTGGCATCTTTCTCAAGAACAGAGAACAGAGGGAGTAGAGATGACTTCTTGTGCCTGAATTGCAGTGGAAGTTTTTATTAAGTAGGAAATGCAAAAACATCTTTCAGCATGTTTATTTTGTTAGCTGCTGTCTCATGATACAGAAGAAAAGATGAGACTTGTAAAAAGCTGAAGCAACAACCAATCTTCTTGTTTCGAGGCTGTACAAATAAGTAATGCCATGTTTTTCCCCTAGTTCATTTAAAATTTTATGTCTGAGCCTATGGTACCAGCTTTACATGGCATCATTAGAATGCATCCACCAAAAATAACTTTACACTATTCATTTCTTAGAAGTCTGAAGTGTGACTAACAAATGCTAAATCTTTTGAGCACAGTCTTCCCAGCTGTACCCCACTACTACTTGCCTTGGCAGATCCCCAGCATGGCTGGGAGTCCTCTCTCTGCTTTCTGTCCTCAAAATGTTTTCTGGATCAGAGCTTTTGACAAGTAAAGGGTGTGGGAGTGTCACGTTCAACAGCTCTGAATCATTAGGAAGAAGCTGAACTGGAGTAAATCAGCATTCCTGCTCTGACCAAGCTACTGTTATATTTGCTTTGGTTAGCTGAGATCTCGATCCATTTAATAAAAGATTTAATTTAGATTAATGCTTTAAAGTGTTAATTGAGGAGGTTTTTTTCCATAAACAATCCCTTTTTAATGAAATATTGCTTTAGTTTACAGATTTTTATATATATATATGCATATTTTATTTATTTTATAGTCAAATTCATAACTGAAACTATAAAGACTTAATAGGATGTTTTAATAAATAATAGAGAGTAGTTGAAGAACAGAACAGGAATTCCCATAGCCCTGGCATGAACTTTATCTAGCTGCCACTTAGCCATGTGCTAACCATACCCCACTCCAACTTCTGCTGTTCTCAGCTTCTGTCTGATCACTTACAAATAAAATGAAGAACACTAATTATTTACAGATATTATATGGTAAATAACTGTGCACAAAAAATATACTTGTTTAAGTGATAATCTGCTCTTGTGGCTGATTCACAAAGAGGGAATTTTGGGATGCTTTATTTAGGGCAAGTTATTCACTTACTATGAAGTGATTTGAAGTGAAGTGCTGATTCTTGCCATATATAGAGCTGTGTTGAAATTTATTAAATACTTCAAGAAAGAGTCACGAGAATATTGCATAGCACAGTTCGTGTTTGTTTGTAAGATTCTGGAAATGACTGCTTAGCATGAAGGTTTTGCTCAGGAAAATCCCCCAACCCTCCAGACTGGTATTACATTTACATAAATCTCAGTCGGAAGAGCACTGCCTTGCTAACCTTAACTTGCATGTGGAAGCCAGGGGAAAGCAAGTGAAATGAAAAAAAGAATTTTTTGCCAGGCTCTCGCTTCAGAAGATCCTTTCAGTATTTGCAATAGGTTTTTATGGTGCCCAGACAAACAGCAGCAATTCCTGGTACCTGAATTACCGTGTGTGTTACTTGACAGCTGTCAATCAACCACTGTTGAAATTTACTTCTTTGTTATATGTTTTTTATGAAAAAAAAATAGGAGAGTATTCACACCACCTGAGTGGACTTCATTAGCATAATGACAATAACACAGCACTTCTGGAGAGAAAAAGAGCTTAAGGGAAGTTCGACTTGCCTTCCATCCCAGCGTCTGCATGGAATGGGAGTTTTCTAACCAAGGAGCTGAATCTAATTTCCTAAATCTCTAGACTGATAGTGGAAATAGGACAGGGAGTAGAGAAGGGATTATTTTAAGGGAGGGGTTATTGCTTTTGAGACTCAGCAGGACACTTGGGAGATGCCTGCCTGGCTTCTGAGTTTGACCACTTCACCTTCTTACTGTCTGATTTAGTCTTGATGAACATGATAATGCCTTTTGTCTCTGTTTTATTTTGCTGAGGACACTTGTCTTGGCACATATGAGATATATATATATATAAAAATAGATTTATAATATACTTGGGTGGCTCAGTTAATATTATCAGGATGCCCAGAAGCAGTACTACAGCATCTGTGGTATAGATGGTTTTTGTCACCAGCTAAGTCAGCAGCACTTCTACGTTGTTTCTTTTCACCAGTAGCAAAAATAGAGGTGATACCAGAGCCCTCTCCAGGTCAGTAACGAGGGATTCTTCACAAATTCCACCCTGCAGGAACTGGTGTGTGGTAAAGCTATTTTTTTAAGGCTTTAAATGCATTGGGCAACCTGTTTGTGACTTTCCATACTGCAGTGAATACAGAGCTATGCTGATTTTCCCCAGCTAAAGACTTAAAACCTAGTCCCAATGCTTTGAAACTATTACTTTTTACAATACTCCAAGGGAAAAGCTTGTGATAGGAGGTCCAGCTTTGAAAATATGGCAGAATTCTTTTTCTGTGGTAGCTAGGGAACAAGCTTGAAAGTCAAGCTTACCCACATATGTGCATATAGATGTGCACATTTGAAACGTGTGTATGTGTATTCTGAAGCTTTTTTAATATATATTTATGTAATCACAGGTCGATATTTGTGTTTATATGTTACATATTTAATTGTATATTAAAAAATTCAATTCATGCTAAATCATAGTTCTTAAATGAAGAACCAAAGTTTTCCTTCTTTGCACAAGACATAACCTATAGAGTGTGCCAAGAAAAATACCACAGTTTGTGTGCCAAGGAGCTGGAGTTTTTGCTGGTTTAAAGAAGTTAAATATAACTCATTTTGTACGATGTTGTTTAATGAAAATTCTTGCTTTCTTTCACACTGGTGCTGTTTATTTTTGTCAAACCCTGGCTGGTTTGTTAAATATCACTAAATGATATTTACAAGTTTGCAATGCTCCCACGGACCAGGTGCGAAGACTTTATGTATCTATCTAACTATATTTTACATATATACATTCTTTATTATATATAATCAAAAGGAGAAATTAATGACAAATTCCCACCTACCCCTCATGAGGCATGTCATTGCACATTGAATGTCATCTCGTTTTATCTCTGTTCAGTTTATTGCTCAGGGAAATGGATCAGACAATACAGCCCAAAAGACTGAATATCCAGTAACTGTTTGTGACACTTTCCAGCAGATTAAGGTTTGCAAACCTTCTCACGGACTCATCTCTTGATTTTGCCAGAAACTTCTTCCCAATTCCCACCCCAACACAGCTGCTGAGGTTTGAGTTTCGCCCTGTTTGCAGTCCCAGCCCTCAGGAAGAACCCGTGTGTGTATCTCTACTGCAGTAACTCTCCATTTTCAAATACCAGCCATAAATATCTTCCCCTTGCCCATAACTCTTCATTTCTCACCCCTCTGCAGCCACGTTTTCAGCATTGATTTTGCAGCTGGACCCTTCAGCTGTGGACTGTGCTCTGGGAGGCCAGTTGCAATCCCAGACACGGGGTACAAGGGAGGGACCACAGACACCCAGGAGAGCCATAAGATCACCGAGGTTGGAAAATACCTCGGAGATTGTTGTCCAGCCATCCACCATGTTCACCATTAAACCATGTCCTCGAGTGCCACAGCCACACATTTTTTTAACACTCCCAAGGATGGTGACTCCTCCACTTCCCTGGACAGCCTGTTCCAATGCTTGACAAGACATCGTTAATGATTTGCAGTGCTTTGTCTGGCTCATGATCCTGTTACCTTCACCCCCTGTCTGGTGGGAAGCTCAGCACCATGGGTCCTGTCTGCATCACTGCAAGCTTTGTGTCACAGATGCCTTTTCAGTTATTCAGGTGTTTCCTTTAGGTACTTTTGAAGAAAACTGCATTTTCAGCCAATTCCTTTGGTTGTCCTGAATTATAGACAGCAAATATTTTCCATGTAATTCCTCCCAAACTGCCAAGTAAAATTGATGATGTCAGCTTAATTGATCAGAGGATGGCATCAAACAGTAGTCTTTAAATATATTCAGATGCCAAATAGAGTAAACATAGCCAATTACGGCCAAGCATCTGAGCCTTTCCTTCCATGGGTGTCACTGTCTGGGCTGCCCACGACCTTCATGCACATGTACAACTCCAGCTGCATTATTTCTGAGGAAGATTACAACATATTATGAGATGTATTTACATATATATATCACCTAAGAGTACCTCGGAGCACATCAGTAACCAAGGTCTGCGAGGTCAGAGTCAAATTTTTTTCTGCTCAACTCTAAACTGTTTTGGATGGTCCAAAGAGCAACACACCGCGTTCACCACATCACTGAGAGAGTCTTAATTCTGGCATTCACGTGTAGTTGCTGTATCAAACAGGCTAAATTTATGACAACAAGTCTAATTCAAGCCACGTTTGTGAGTTCAGTCCACCTGAGCACAAAGATGATTTGATTGATAGGAAAAATGTGTGATCTGTCTGTCTCTAGGGTGCCATCTTTTCCCATTGTCCCTTTGAGCTCTCAGTTCTGACACCACTGAAAACAAAGGGTCAGGTTACTGCTCAAAATGGAATGATTTTATGCCACTTACTGATGCAATTTCCTTGTAGGCGAGCCAAAAGAGGATGGAAGAGCTTGACATGCTTTTATGTCCCTTGAAATGTGGGATTGAAGACCATATTAGCACAAACATATTTGCGCCATGTCTTTCTTTGAATGTGTAGCTAATGTGTTCTAAAATTAGTCTGAATCAGGTTTCTCATAGAGCAGGAATATGCTTGTTTGAATTTTTTTTACCTTGATTTCTGACATGCAGTATCTGAGCTGTATTTTAAATTTAGTTACGAATAAAGACAGCTTATTGATAGACAAATGATACTGCTGGTGCCTTATCTTCCTGTTATTTTGACATTTTCCCTGTAATTGGTGATTGTGGAACTTGAAAATTAGCAAGATGGAGTTATCTGATACAAAGAGAATGCAGTGAATTTTGAAACTCTAAAGAGGAACAGAAATATATCCATAACCATTTTCCTATAATCATTTCAGGTGGGTGTTTGTGTTTTGGAAACTGCAATTTATTCTTCATAGCTCCTTTCATCCAGAAGAAATGGACTACAAGGTGTTTTATAGACTGTGGTAATTTAACTTACAGCAGTAATATAGGCACAACATGGCAAACAGACCTTCTAAACTGGCAGAGCAATTAATTCATGCTGAACATTAAGCACCTCAGTAGTCCCATGATGAAATCCACTCGGAGACTGCTGACAGGCCATTTTAATGTTAATCACATGCTCCCAACCTTTGCTGTATGAAGGACTTCATTTACCAACACTCGAACGCTAAGCAGCTGAAGAAAGAGAAAATAGGGAAGAGAGGAAGGAGTTACTCCCAGGTAAAAAGTTTTACACTTCAAAGATTACTGAAATGGCCACACTTCCTGATGCTTACTGATACTATGCCAAGATGTCGCTATTTCCATTTGGATTTGTCACTGGTAAGATCAAAACCTTGCTCACTCTTCTCTTTATGGTAAGTGACCAATCTTGTGGCACCAGTGTGTTGAATTCTAATATTTTAAGCTCATTCAGAATAGGCCCAGCTGTTCCCCACAAGCAAATAAAAATGCAGATTACCACAAGGACAGTGGAAAGGGTAAGAGCCAGCCTTCTCCTTCGTGGAGTTGGGTCACCAATCAAGAACAATGGAGGAAATTCCCTAAAATTATCTTTCTGTTTAACATAGGTAGGCGAGAAAATGTGTTCTCCAGTAAGTGAGCTTACTTACTGATGGTGTTAGAACTGTGGGTTTGAGTTTAGGGCTTTGGTGAGCAAAGGGAAGGAAATATGGCAAACGGGGACCAGATTTGATCCTCTTGGAATCACACCATGGAAAGATTTCAGGTGTTGTGTGAGATTTGTGCACAAACAGTTGCTTCTGAGAGATTTCTGAATCCTTAAGAGGTTTCAGTGATAGAAGGTGTTTGGGATCTGTTTTGTATCCTCTTGTCTGTCTAATGGGCGTTTTGTGGATTTTCCCTGTATGAGCTTTGGATGACAGATTGTCTTCAATTTCAGTGAAACATATTCAGTCCTCTTGACAGTTCCCTGGAGTTTGTTTGGTTTTTTATATAAACATATACATTTTTAAAGCTATGTAGATTAACCAGTTGGGAAAAAACCCCAACATTCCTCTCATCATAATGAATATAAGTGTACTCTGAAAGAAGTATCACGCAAAATGAAGGATGGAGAGATGTGTGCTGACTCTATGCTAACAGCAGTGAAAGTTTGGCAGAATATATTGAAACTTCTGTCATTAGAACTATTTTATTGCAGCTGGGAATAACAGGAACTGTGAGAACTGATCATTAGAGACAATAAAAACAATGCTTTTTTTTTTCCTCCACATAGGTAAATCACATTTTGAGAGGTAATTGATAAGCTAGTGCTACAGAGCCAGCTGTAAATAAACCATCCATCCCAAAAATGATACCTGTACTTTCTTCAGTCACAATTCTAAGCCTCCATCAAAGATCTAATTTGCTCCCTTTAGCAGGGGAAAATACAAGCCTTTATCAAACAGTAATCCTTTTAACAGAAATGCCAATTAAAGCTACCCTGTTCTTTATGCTAGATGGGTTCTTACCATCTGTCTTGCAACTCTGTACTGTAAATAAGAAGGAAAATAAAAGGATTCTCAGTTTATTATAGCTTTAACTGTAGAAAAAAAAAAGTCCAAGCATTCCCCTGATGTCAACAAATATGTCTCTTTGCACCCAGCGGAAACAGGATTGTACTCCTGCACTTCTGCTTGAATTAATGAGTTTAGGCTTGGTGTTCAGGGTGCAGGGCTGAGAGCTGGACTCTTGGAACCTGCAGTTCAGGGCTGGCAAGGCTTTACTGTGGGCAAACAGACCTTTGAAACACCTTTGGCAGGTGACACGGCAGCCCCTAACAGGAGTGGCCACAGCTAGAGGAATATGCAACAAAAATTGTGGAGGCGGGGGCTGCAAATTGAGGGTTGGAGCTTTAAGTTCCCTTGCAGCCCAGATCGTTTCATGGTTCTATGAAACGTCCCTTTGCACTGCTGATTAAAGATTCCTTGGAACAAATCAGTAATTTCTCTTGAGCTACTTTAAGACCGTGACTTCTTATTTGGAAATGGGATGCCCTTTTAGAGTACCAAAGCTAGGAGAAGTCTTCTGCACTTTCCTAAGAAATTGCATCAGGGCAAGGTCCTGAATCATATTCAAAGTAAAATCTCTGGCATGCTCTCCTTTCTCTATCATGCCTACATAACTGCCTGTCCTACGGCTCAAAATCAGGAGATGTGACAGCGAAGTTCATCCACACCAATACCGGTTTAAAAAAGAAATGAGAGTCACTGCTTCTCGAAGCTGCAGCCTATTTTCGGAATAGTACCATGAAAATAATGAAAAGAGGCTCAAGTCCTCTTTTCCTTAACGTGTAAGCCTATTTTAAGTATTCCATGACCCCTTTTTCTTTGATTTTTTAGCAAGTGATTCATAAGTTTATTTCCATGTCCTGTGGGACTGATATTCTCACAAGCTTTTTCTGTTCTGGCAAAGGCCTGATCAGTTGGCCAAGAGGAAATTGCGCAGAAAAGTTGCAAGCCTCCAAATTTACATAAACTGATTAAAAAATGGCATTAAATGTTATTAAAAATGGCATGTAGGTATCTGATTTTCCTCCTCCCTGCGTTGGTTCTGTTTCCTAGGGGTTCCCCTGCTGCCTGGCAGTGGCACACGGGGCTGGCCCGTGGTGTGCGTGGGACTGAGTGCAGTGGAAAGGGTTTGGGGGGTGGCCCCTGCTCAGGCTGTGACGTTAATATTGGGTTTGATAGGTGTCTCCTGTGATGAATTCAGCAGCTTCTTTTTGCAATTTTTTGAACTTTTTGTGAACTTGCAAACATAGGGGCAGGGAGATCAGGGAGTGATTGTGTGACAGGTAGGAAACTAAACATTTGCTCATTTCAAGTAAGACAAAACATCTTTTTTACTCAAAAAACCTCCTTTAAACACTTTTTTAGATCCAGGAACATAGAAGAAATTTGTTGTATCAGGTAGAATGTCAAAAAACAAAGTTGGGTTTTTTTTTTCCCACCTGCATGTCATAAGGCAGAGCCCAATGCATTGATTCAGGATTTAATTAATAATGTTCTTATCAGTGTTATAAATCTTTTAAAAATTAGCTTTCATTGGCCCAACTTTTCCTTTTCTTCCAGCTTTGTCTCTGCTACTCTCATGGTTTTGCAGATCATTATTTCTACTTCAGACGCCCCTTGTGCAGACCTAACCATGTGCTCCCACAAATTCTTGGTAGGTCAGCACCTTCTCTGGGACTGGAGAGGCAAAACCTCAAGTCCCCTTTGCATTCGGGGAGTGCACCAGGAGCCTTCCTGCCGAGCTACTTCCCATCCTTTTAATAACTCCTTTAACTCTCCCATCTCCAGTTTGATGGCTTCTGTTTTACTGCAGAGTGAGCTTTCCTCTTAAAGTTAATGACACCCTTTGCTTCCTAAGTAGGCAGTAAATTGGTCCCAAGGTGTCTTATGGCTTTGACTTGTTGAACCATCCACCCCGTTCCCTGCACAGCTTCTCTCACAGTAAAGCATCCCTACCCAGTTTGTGACAGCGATGGAGTTCCTGTGTAATGCCTGTGATTGCGCCATTATTAATTTACAGTTTGCACATCTGCAATGCTGAGATGTGTTTGCTGCTGTGTGGACACACACAGAACTCCAAACACGTAGTACACCTAACTCAGACAAAAGTTTTATTCAGGAAAAAAGTCATTGTAGGCATCACGGAAATTATTTTCTCATTGAAAAATTGTAAGAAATAGGAGGAAAAGAGGGTAAGTTATTCAACACAAAATGCCATGTATTGAAGTAAATGAATCCTGTCTATCAGATCATGCTTTCTTTTCCACCACAGCAGCCCGAATCTTACAATAAGCCTGAGGAATATCATGTTTTTTCCAGACAAAAGCAATCTGAAATATCAGATTCATAATCTGGTAGAATTGTGCTGCCTAGGAAACGTAACGGTATATAAGGATCAGTGTTATGTGATCCTGGGTAGCAGTGGATGATAGGGTGTTCCTAAGCCAGAAGAATCCATGAATATGTGTAACTAAGGAAAACCAAATCTGTGCCATAATGATCTCAGGAGAACACAAAGGACTTCAGTTCCCTTTCCAGCAATGTGTAGGAATGCACTAGTCATCCATGTAAAATGTGAAACAAATTATCTCCATGACAAAATATCATAGAATGTTTAAAAATGTGTCTTCCTATGGGATATTTAAACCCACTCAGGGAAAAAAAAAAATTAAAAAAGCAGAGAGCTCCTTCCTATGCTCTAACTATTGCGCAAGAAACATAGATTTTAATTTCACAGGAAGTTCATAACAATGCTGCAGGTGTCAATTCAGACAAATGAAAACAGAAATTGTAGATCCTCTGGCAGATTACCTGTTCTGGTGAGCCATGCTACTGTCTTGGGCATATCACTTGGCACTCATAAATAATAATAAAAATACAAATAATAAATAGTAATTAATTGGAATAATGTGCTATATAACAAGGAAACAAGGCAAGTGGCTTTCTTGGATAATGAATATAAATAATACCGTACTGAGAGTTTTGTCAGTCTTTCTCTGTACCACTTTCTGAACACTTTTCTCTGAGTGGCCTACTCGGCCTGTCATTCATGTGGCTTTTGAAATAAAACAATCCTCCTCATGCAAGCACTCAGGGTAATTACTGAGGCCACTGCTTAAATAACTCTGCTGGAGTGGCTCCATCTGTGAACTGCACGAGCCCACGTAAAATTATTCACTACACTTGCAAAGGGAAGAGGAGAGACACAGAGGAACATTGCAGATAACCTCAGGGCTTAGCAATAGGTCTACGACAATTAAACAGAAGATTTTCTGAAGGTGACCCTGTGGATGTTCATTCCTTACTCCTGTCAACAGAGGACCAGGATGACAAGGCGGGCAGAAAGTAGTAATGAGACAGCTTGATTGATCAGTGAATGTCAAATTAATTCAGCTGGAAGCTCGCCAGAACAAAACACGAAACGGTGGAATAAATAGAAGAGTGGATTTGATACTTTGGCTAGAACAATGCCCTGAAACCATCAAAAAGATGTCTCAGGCAAGAAAAGTTAAAAAATGACTTCTGTAATGAATTATTTGTCATTCAAAACAAATTCGGTTTTACAACAGAAGATAAAAACGAGAAGCAAATCTTAGCAGGTTTGCCAAAAGGAGAAGCAATATCTTAGAAAAATGTTAGTGGGACAGATGACGAATATTCATTTATCTTTAGGCAATCTGAAAATTCAGCCTTTTAGATTAAAATCAAAGGAACCAGTCTGGAGTATTCGGTAATTTAAAACATAAGGGAAAAGGGCCCTTTTTTCACCATGTTTTATATGTACAGGCACGTATCATTTTACAGAGCTTCTTCAGAATCAATCTTGAGAAGATTGGTCTATTAAGTATATTTATTTGGATTTGATTGCAACCATATATGAAATGTTTATGGTCTTGTGTACACACAGAGGGGAGCCCTGGCTCGTTGAGCCGGTGGCAAAGCCTCCCTGACTTCACAAGGTGCTGGGTATTACTGCTACGTGTACTACAATTAATTGTGCCTCTTGAACTCAGATTTTTATCTGATAATTAAATATAGTGGCTATTTTCCAACTTAATTCAACCCATTTTGCTCCTACGAGCACAAAAAACAATATTCACCTCCTTAACAGTACTTTTGCACGAGAAAAAGTCTCCACAGAACTTCTGCCTCCGAAGAGCTCATTGCTGCTCTAGGGCAGCTCCCTTCCCAGTGTGGCTGCACATCCAGAAAACCTTCTTGCTCGTGAGTGTTCCCTTTGTTTGACATAACAGGGCTGGGAGGAAGGGAAGTGGTGGGGCTATGGAGAGATCAGGGCAAGAGGCAGGAAAACCTCCAGCACAGCCCTATCAGCTGTAGCATCCCACCCTGCTTTTCCCCAGAGCTGTTTCCCAGGGATGCCCATGCTTTTGTCAGGCGTTGTCTTTCCGACCAATTTTCTCAAACCAAAAAAGCTGACCCAGTAAATGTGAAGTCTGCACAGTAGTTATGCCAGCACAGGATTGTATCAGCTGCTGGCAGCCCATAATTACATAGCTGCACACTGTTAAATGTTCTTTTTCACAACGTAAGTGGCATTGTCCTATTTAGACTGTAAAGGTACTTATAGCAGGTACTTTATGATTTGAACTTATCCTTGAGTGGGAACTTGCTGCAGTTTCCCACAGGATTGGTACTTACACTGCAAGTGCAAGGCAGCACAGAAAGATTTCTAACTGGGCTTCATTATCAGCCCTTTATGCATCTGCTGCTCTGCTGCAGGTAGAAGAATTTTCCTTCCAAGTGTAATGCTGATGCTGAAAGCACAGAGAGAGCTCATGTGACTAGGGTTAGTTCAATTGCTCAGTGTCTCTTGGGAATTTTCATGCCATCACACTTGTAAATTAATTTCCTTTGGCTATTCTGTGCTCCACTTGTGTTAATTTTCTATGAACATTTCTACAATATGGTTTTATCAATTAAAATATTCATAGAATGACTGTTTCTAGACCAAGACATATTTGCAAGGTCTACTCTTGTACTTGCTCATGTACCGATTCTGAAATCATGAAGTGCTCTTCATTGTGTGTAAGAAATCCTTGTTTTTAAAAATGACCACTGAAAACAGTGGCAGAGCAGTGAGAAATATTGCTCCAGTGTTAGAAGAGTCTCAGAGCTCCAAATGTATCTCCTGAACACCAGGAAAGGCTGATGGTAAAGTTCTTTGTGCAGTCGCAACTCCATCACCTTCAGTGGATATCCCACAAGTCAGGTTTTGTATCTGGAGGAATAAAGGTAAATTCCTCAAGGTGAGTTTCCTGTAAGTGGCCAAACCTGGAAGTTTGACACTGCAAAGGCTCAGAAACTGGGGGCTCATTCTGCACGGCGCAGAAGGAGCAAGAGGAGAGTTCGCAGTGGTGGGGCAAGGTCCTGTGGATTTTCCCCTCAGGCACCACTCACAAATCCACTGGTGTTATTCTGTCACAACAACAGGACTGCTGTGAGCACATCTGGGCCTCGTGGCACAGACCGGAGGCTGCATAGGAACAAGTCACGGGAATTTAGCTACCAGCTTCAGTGGAAAACAGATTGAGGTGGTGTCTTTTTATGCATTTATCTGCAGTGATTAATTTTTCAGGGAGTCAGGGCAGCCAGCTGCCACTGAGCTATCTGTTCTGGGCTCCAAGTGTTTGATAACTCCCCAGCTGGAGAAGCCTTTGTCCCCACCCCATCTCTTTATTGGTCGTTGCCATTATCACTTGATGAATATCTCATGACCTGATGCTCTGTTTTACCCAGACCTGCACCTCAGAGACCTCCCTGCAACCTCTGCCATCCCAAACCCAGGAATGTAATGCATCAAAAAAAAAAAAAAAAAAAAAAACAAACAAAACAAAAAGAAGACTTGATGTGACATGAAGTGAGACCTGCAATACCCTTGGTATTGTGTGTTAGGCACATTGCAAACCATCACAGACTGCAGGGTTTAATGGCTTGCTACAGTTCTGCTGAAAAACTTTACTTTTCTCATCTGAGTAGAAATTTGTTATCTGTTGAGGAATAATAAGTCAGCCTGATAGAAGACAGAGCCTCTTGATGTCATCTGTATAATTATACGATGCCTGTTACAGTTTTGCTCATTGTTTCTGCAGCTGTAAGTGCATCAAAACACTTGTTTGGACACTACCTGCCCTTGGCAAAAACTCCTCAGTTTTTGATAGTGGTCAGCATGTCTTGTTAGGGCGGTGGAATAACTCAGGGGTAAGAAACTACCATGCAAAAATTTAGGCACCCAGTTTGAATGCCTTGAGTAGGAGCCTGATCTCTGACGGGCTGAACCACCTTCAAGAAATGCCAGCTTCTTTCCACCATGAGGGGAAGCTCAGGAGTCATTTGGGTGCCTGAGCAAAGTGCTTAAACAATGCATCCTCTGGAAAGGGCCAAAATTATCCCTAAAACGGTACAGCCTTTCCTCCAGGAGCAGACATTTGCACATTGATAAATCTCACTTGACTTAATTTTGGCACAGAAACCATCGCTTGCTTTCAGAGATGCAGATTCCCTACGTGTGCAGGGAAAAGCACGATACCACAGCTAAACTTCCAGGAATTTCCACAGAAGAGCGATCGCTGAGAGCTTTGGATCTTTTAACTCTCGAGGCAGGAATCCTGCTGCTTTTCACAGTAATAATTTTGTTGGTCTGAGTTTGCATCTCTTGCAGTCTGTCATCAAATTCATGGGAAGGATCTCAGCCTACCCACTGCCTAGATATTCCACCTATTCTTTCTTGGAATAAAAATAGGTATGTTTCTCTCCACTGTGATAGTGCTGTTTAACTCCCCAGTTTATCTACAATAATATCCTCCTCTAATATTTATTGTACGTGTTGAAAATTTTTACTTGATCTTCATTTCCAGATAATGTCCTTATGCCCATGTGATAGTATTTTGATTTTCCAGCTGATGTACATTTCTCAGTAATGCAGCACTTGAATGCATAGCCATGGCTCTGAACTTTGAAGAGGTATCATAGGGCTGGAATGAACCCGAAAGTTGCTTTAAAAGCCTCTCTTATCTTAAAACACTTCATGCAAAAAATCAAGGGCAAAGCATTCCATTGATTAAAGATCATTTAGTATGTTTGAGTAGCTTTCCAAAGAAGCCACATATCTAAAATTTAGTCACATTTCCGTAAGCCTGTGCTGGTGTTTCTGACATGATTTTTATTAATATTAAAGGAAGGGAAATTATTTTTATTTTTCCCAAGAGGAATAGCAGGTGAAAGGACAAGCATTTGCTGAGATTTCTGTTGCTGTGACTCATTTACTTGTCCCACTCTTTCAGTAATTAGCTTGGATGATTTCTTTTTCTGCCACTTGGCATTCCCAAAGCGTATTGAGGGAAATCCTGGTGGTTTCTGTTTGCAGCAGCTGCGATGAGAAAGGTGCTGGGTCACCCCTGAACACAGACTTTGGCTTCGTCCCCCTCTGTGCCATCAGCAGGGTGGGTGCCTGTCCCCTCACCTCCCAGCTAATTAAAGTGTCAGCTCCCAGCAGATGGATTCGGAGGTGGAGTGCTCCTGCCAGGGATGTGGCATCTCAGAAGGGTCACCTTTGGGGAGGGAACATTTAAAAACATATGGGAGGAAAATGCCACTTGGGAGGTTTTTGACACCTTGAGTTTCTAAATTGGCAGTTGGATATGAGGAGAGATGACTGCGGGGAGATTTTCCCCGTCTTCCGAAAAATCCTTTGCCGCATTTTGCAGTACAAAGCGATTTTTAAGTGCAGGGAGGGTGAAGGGAGGGAAGCATTAAAGATAAGGATTATATGAAGGGAAGTGGCCAAGTTTGGAGCCACAGCAGTGTGATAAGATTGAGGTAGAGGAGCAGAGACTGATTTTTGATGTGGGATAATTTGACTTAAGACCGTGACTATCACTCCCAGTTTTACATATTGTAATGAATGCAGGCATGCAGCAAGAACGGTTTCGGAGCATCTGATACATGAAAGCATGAATATGATATTAGGTGCTTTTAATTGCAGGATTTTTGGTGTCTCAGGCTCTTTTTAAATAATTTCCATTGTTATTCTTTCTTAAGAAGCTATAAGGGAGATCTTTAGCTCTACAGAGCGTGTTGGACATGGAAATGTAGAAAGCAATTGAATTGTTTCTATACTCTGCTAGTAAACGAGTTATTTTGTACAAAAGCAGCTTTTGTAAAGCTTCTCCCTAATTAAGCTGCTTCAAGCACCCTTCTGAGCTCAGTGTATATTGGCCTAGGTTCAAGATCTGCTCAGTGCAGAGGAGGGGCACTGGGGAGCCCATTACAGGTCTCAGCCACACAAACCCATCTGCTCCTGCCCTGACCTCACCTACAGCAGCTGAGGGGGTGGCTCCAAGTTGCCCCCAGTTGCTCTGTGGCCTAGAAACTCCCGGCTGGCTGGGAACTGGCAAAATGGAGATTTCTACCCCTTACACACACTCTTCTCAGCCAGGACCACGTTCCATCCAGATGTGCTGTTGGTGGCTGGGATGAGTGAGAACAAACTGTGACCCTTTTAATATAATCCTGCTTCACCATTACATCTGTCTCCTCTCAGCAATATCTGCTAGTCCCCAACAGCCTAATTTATGTGAGTGGGTACTGCTCTCCTCAGACTCTTTACAATTAAGTAGTTACAAATTGTATGAAAATTTAGTCACAATACTACGGAAGTTTCCTTAGGATATCCTAGAGGAATATTTTCATATGAGGCAGAGAGGAAAAAAGTGGGAGCTTCACTTAATTCAAATGGAGATCCTTGATGTGCTGATATTCTTGGAAGATTTCTGTCAAAAGCTTAAGTTCAGCTGTAAATATTTGTCAAAAAAATATTTGAGCTGCAGTGTTGGAGAGACAAACACTAATCTTGGGACTTTGGGAAGATGCATTTATTGAACAAATGCTTATAAAAATTAGCCACAAGGCAGTTCTAAATAAAGTTGATATTTGCAAATACCACATTAGATTAAAAGCAAAAAAAAAAAAGAAGAGAGAGAATTTGTTGTCCCTACTTAAGTGAAATAAAGGTGTTAGTAGGATGCCCCTTTGCAGCTCATTTCCTGACATTTGAGACACTTAAACTCACCTGTGAAGGATTCTGGCCAAAAGAAGGGTTGCACTTGAGTAGCTCTGGAAGCAGGGCTGGTTATTTGAAATTTTAAAATTATGAGAAGAAAATCTTCTTGCCAGAAGAGTCAAGGACAAACCTGGAGTTAAAGGGAATTGAATAAGAAGTCTTTTGTAAATTATACTCCCAGGCTACTTAAGAAGAAAGTTTCATGGATGTAAGGAAAAATAAGTCCTTGAGCTTGATGCCCACCATTTCTGAGATAGCTGGTGAGTACTTTTATTGTGACTGTGTTTATGTTTTTATGACTTGTGAAGAGGTTCAAATCTTTGATCTAGTTTAACAAAATATAATCATAGCAGGAACACCGAGGAAGGTGCAGGAGGCCACTGGGGATCTTTGTCAGCCGTGGTGACTCTGCTCCAGAGCGTCCCTGCACAGGCTGCACAAAGAGCAGCTTTGGTAGCAGGGAAACTTCTAAACAAACATCTCTTTCTGATCTCCAGAAGTCTGCTTTTGGATAGGGCTCCAAGGTCTCTCGGTAGAATTTCCCACCACATTCAAGAAGAAACATCCAGGTTTCTGATGGAGTTTATTCTGTCTCTAAATACTGACAGATTATCCTTGCCTGAGACATCTCACACCTGAGCATGGGGAAAAAACACACATCAAAACCGTCTTTTTTCTCTTTTTCCTTTGTTTTTATAATCGTAAATAAAATAAATGAAGGGTACTTATTGTAAAATAAATCACTAGGAAAAGAACCTTTCAGTGCTACAGTACCCAGTTCCCTACCATCGATATTCATAGAATGATATTCAGCTCTAAAACGCAAATGGTAATGTAAAAGAGGATCTTTATAAAAGCAGCCTTTTCATATTTAGGTTGTCTTTTGTTTTTTTCTTCAAGTTGCAGAGTTATTGCTTTGCAAAAGCCATTAAAAGGCTCCTGTAACTGCACTCTCTGTTGCAGAAGGATGTCATGTCTAAAAATGTTGTCACCTTCAAAATACTGTGAAAGTCAGGGCCAAGTTATTTTAATCAGGCAGTGCTGGAAGTTGTGGGTAGAATCATAATGGGAAAAGCAACATTTACCTTTATATGGCCGATGCAGTAATCCTGGCTTCTCTGGGGAGTCACTCAGAATTATGTGGATGGTGAGATTAGTGTATTACTAAAGCATTTGACAGCAACAACAGCTACTATGTTTGCTTTCTAATGCATTAATAATACTTAACATTTCCTAGTTGTAAAGCCCCTTTTTTACAGGTTTCTTGTGCCCATGCCTTCCCCACAGCAGCCAGCTCTAGCCAGCTTGAGAGATGGAGGAGCAGGAAAGTTTTCTTAGGAAAGTGATTGATTGAGGTGAGGTTGGGGCTCCTGTGGGAAACAAAGGAGGCTGGCAGGTTCATGCTTTGGAAAATGCCAATGTGATTTTTATAAAGGAAGAGACTTTCTTGTTTGGGAGAGATGTGAGATTGTGCAGGAAGAACCTGATGGTGATTCTGAGATGAAGGGTTAATAAGAGAGTCGTTTTGTAGCCACCATAAAATTCAGCTTGCATTGATGGCTTCTCCATTTGGAAAGCTCTTTTTTTTTTTTTTTCCCTGCAGGGGAAATCACAATAGGTGAGGGCTGGAATAAAGGAGATTTCTTACCCATTCTCCTCCAACTGACCCCAGGCCTCACAATTTATGTCTTGAGCTGCTTTCTCTCACTTGCTCCATTTGCTGCCCCCACCAGCTCCGATGCCAATTGTTAAACTGCATCCCATTGGGACTTTTCACAGGCTTTGCTTTAAAGTTGCATCTCGCTCACGGAGGCTCCGTTCTAGATTCCTTGCACACACTTATTTATGGATAAAAGCTGCTTTTCAGCTCAAGCACAGAGCTGAGCAGGAGGGTCTGTGGCATGGGCAGCGTTTCCCCAGGAGCAGGACGGCTGCCGGGGTCAGGCCAGCATGGCAGCAGCCGCTCACTTGACCCAGGGCCGGGTGTTGCAGGGCAGAGCTGTGCTCGGGCTGGGGTTTTTTAGCAGAGCTCTTGTGCCAGTTTGGACACAAATCCAGCAGGAAACAACCTGAGAGGAGCATCTCTCTCTCTCTCTCCTGCCTGCCAGGCAAGCAGAGCCTGGCAGCGCCTCCCCCATGGGTTCGGGAAAATAATTTCTCGAATGAAAGTGAAAAAAACTATGTATTTAACAAACAGAGGCCCCTGCTGTCACAGGGCAAAGAAAAGAAATATTTAAACCCCCTCCCCTGTCCCCTAAAAGAGGACTATGGATTTTAGAGTTCTTTCTGTAGGTAAAACCTGCAGTCCTGAGCTGGGCCGGGCCAGGCAGGGTCCAACGATCCCCCTTAGAGGGTCCCGCCGAGCAGGTCCGGAGATGGGAGCTGGTCGGGGATGAAAAACAAGTCAAAAACAGTCCAAAAAGGAACAGAAGCCGCTGAGGCAGATCACAGTCCCTTCTCCGCTGAAAGCCGAAGAGACTAGAGAGCAAAAGTCCTCTAACCAACAAATGTTGTCAGAATCGGAAGAGAAAATAATGCAAACATTCTAGTTGCAAGGTCAAGCTGGCTGCTTTGAAGAGTTCTCTCAGCTTCTCTCTCTCTCCCCTTTGCAATTTAAAGGTACACTAGAGATCAAGCAGGGGATGGGGCATACAGTATGGTCATAGAATCACCCCAAGGCAGCTGCACTGACAGCATTCCCAGCCCGAGCCCTGGAGAGCACCGTGTGCTGGCCCAGCCGAGCTGATCATCCCAGCTAGCCTGGCTCCTGCCACCCAAGCCAAGGCTGCCAGTCTCCCCGCTGTCACCAACAGCTGAACAGACCTCCATAGTCCTCTTAATTGACTTTTTGGGAGAGCTGAAGTTTACCTATTCTGCCTGGCTGATTTGCTAACAAGGCTCAGCTGCCTTCTCTGGGCCTTGACAGGCTGGAGAAGGATTTTCAGGGCTTGGCTGAGTTCACAGGCTCTGGAACAGCTGCCAGTAGTACCTGAGGGCTTCTGTCAGTGGCTTCATCTCTCCTGTGAGAGCCTCCCTGTGCATGTCCAAAATAAGCACTTTTCTCATTGAAAAAAAGATGAGCAAATGCTCCTTTGCCATCCCTTGAACAACCTCTTCCCCTTTCCTTCACTTCTCACAAAACTATCCAAGAAGCAGTGTGTGGCAAGGAAAATAATGAACCTGTATGTGGCACTTTACTGCTATTTTCTATCCGTGTATACTATGTCAGATATATTGAAAGGAATGGGATTTATAACGCTATTATAGTTCTGATGGTTGGCCCTATCTATGGCTAATCCTATTTTTTCTCTGAGCTCTCCTGTCCTTTGTTGCACTCTGATTTGATTATTTTTTTGTAATGTAGTGATATCAATCTCTAGGAGGCAATGTTCTGTCACAATTAGAATTATTAGATGGCACTATTTATAAAATGAGGCCAAAGTGACTAGGTAGTTATTTCCTTTTCTTTTTTTTTCTTTTGTAGTTATAGACTCATTAGAGGAGCCTCACCCGCTTGTGGCAGGCAGGCCAGGGCACACCTTATTAGTGTTTAGTAGGAGAAAATCCTGGCATGAGGCACCAAAGGTTACTTACAGATGTATTTCATGATAGATCTAAAGCTCTCTATTTTAACACTTGCTCTAAAGTAAAGCTGCTGAACCATGGCTCTGTATTGCAGTACATTAAATTGCAGTGGTAATTACCCTCATTATGAAAACATCTCCTAATATCTCTTGAAATACTTGCTTCAAAAATGTATTAAGGGGGAGCACACCAGTCATGCAGTCCACAGAATGCAGGGAGTGAAGGATAGGAGTGCAGAAGTACATTTATGGACAGCAGAGGTGATGGAGAGATGTCCCTCCCTGACTGAATTCTACTGCAGAATGCCATCTCTCAGAAAAGGTCTAATTCAGCACTCACCAGTCAGAAGTTTCCCTTTGTCCTCCCTGGAATCAGCCCTTGGAGAGTCCCATGGTGCCCGTTTGCCTTATCCAGGTCAGGTATAGGACTGACCAATTAAAGGGCTTTTGTGTAGGTGTGTGCTTGCCTGGTGCTCCCTCACACGTGCTCCCCTTTGGGAGTTTTGAGGTGACAAAGTGAAAGGTGGTTTAGCTGGAAACAGGACTCATTAAAAGTCAGCTTTGTGTTTCCAACCTGTCCACGCACACAGGGGAAAAACAGTCCTTGTGCCTAGTGTGTAACCCACAGGATTTGGTCTGAAGAGCTCTATTAGCCTGGAGACAAAAGAGGGAAGCCTTAATTAGAAATAAAACAAGCAGGTTTTCAGCCACCCTGTACTTGAGGGGATACAGAAGAGGCCTTGCTGTAAGAAAGCTCCTTGATCTACTGAGTTTCCACAACCGCCACCTCCTAGAAAAGCTGTTCTATTGAGTGAGAGAACAAAAATAGGATATATATCTCCCCATCTGGAGCAGTGGTAATGTGTTCTGCAGTGTGCTTCTTAGCAGGGGACAGCAGTTTGATAAGGATCAACATCTGATCCTCACAACGCCGTGGAAAACTTTGCTGACATTTCTGTGTCTTGCAGTTTGCTGCTCGTTCGGGGCCTCCAGGAACTGTATGAGCTGAAAACCAGTCAGCTGGGTAATCGTGGTAATTAAAAGAGATGTAAACTTTCAAAGTACCTGACACTTAGTCATTACACCGAGCTGTCATGCTTGACTGAGCTAACGTTAATTCCAATATCCCATTATATCTTGCTGATACCAGTTTAAAAGATAGCTGCTGTGTTTCTTCAGCAACTTGCAGCTGCAGTCATAAAAGTATTGATTGCAGTGGGCTTTGACAGATGTGAGATGTATTTAAGAGAAATTGTGCCATAGATATTCTTTTACCTCAACTGCTCAATGCTGTATGGATTCCAGGTATATCCTTCTGGATTTCACTGGTGAAGTCCTGTGGAATCTGCCTGAGAGGTGCAAGATTGAAGAAACACCTTCTCCTGGGCTGTATTTTTAGTTTTCTTAGCATAGATCTCTTTGATTTTTGTACCTGAACTACAAAGGTGCTTGGGAATGAGAGAAAAAGCAGGTTTTAGCCAACTTAGCCATTTTCTTTGAGCCTTCCCCACATGCTAGGGTACAGACCTCAGCCGAAGTGAAGTCTTCTAATTGACTTCAGCAGGCTTTGATGGAGGGGCTGAGCACTGAAGTTTTCCATTCCCTGGGAATTGTCTACATATTTAAGAGTTATTTTATCTTGTCTTTTTGCTGGCATCCCACTGATTTCCCAGTAGTGAATTATTATTTTTAATACCTCGTTAGATTTCTATAGATACAGAAATCCCAGCCAGTGGAAGCTGCTGGGAACCATGCAGGAGCTACGGAGAAGTTCTCAGTTACAGGATATAAACTCTGTGGAAGTGGCAAGTGGGGTGCTCACAGCAGCCTTGGTTCTTACAGGTGGCTGGAAAACAGGAAGTTTCGATGTTCAACCCCTAAAGAATTTTTATTTTCTTTTCATAATATTCCACCGTTCTTTATCTTGTAAATGAAAATCAGTTTTATTAGGCAATACATTCAATTTCTTCTCTTCTATCTGCAGTTTTGAACCAGTCCATGTGCCCACCCTGAAGCATGAGGAAAATACTGTCAATTGTCCTAGGATAAGAAAACTGAAGAAAAATTTTCATGTCCTTTAAAAAAAAAAGCACTAAAAATCCAGCAAGTTGAAAAACTCAATAAGCCTAATTACAGACATCTCTTTCCTTAAAATCATGGGCTAGCTTACAGCATGGCAGGAAAAAGAAATCAGGAGCAATCCCCCAAACTTGCATGAGAAGTGGGAATAGCGAAATGAAATGGTAAAAGATTATTCATAGTTTATTTCTCTGGTTTTGGCCAAAAGAATTGTGACCCTAGGGCTTTCATGGAGAGAGGCATGCTGGCATTGTGTAAAAAAAAGACCATTTTTCAGCTTTATCAAGAGATTCCAAAGCTGTCATCAGATCAATGTATGCCTTAGAGTGGAGCTTGCAAAAATCATTCCTCAGCTAATATTCTCAAGGACAAGATGTAGTTTGATTTGGCTCTTCCAGGAGATATTCCTGATTGCCTTGGAAAGCACTATTTTAAAATGGGGGTGAGGGAGGGTGGTGCAGAGTTTTATTTTTAAAGCTCAAATCACAACATCAGTCAGCCACGAGGATGGAGACTCTCCTTCTTTCCTTAGAAAATGCATCTTGAATCTTCTATTTTATGCCTAATTGGGAATCGTTTTAATGAGTTTGTGAAAATCAGCCTGCCTTCCAAAATGGTTAAGGAGTTAGTTTTGCTTGGGTTAGTGCTCCTGTTTGTTGGTTTCTACACTGCAGTATAGAGGAATTTTGAACCATTTTTCTGTCAACATTTGCATTTGATTCATATGTAATAGACCCTTAATGCTGTGTAAACAGATAAGCCAACAAATCTTATCAAAAAATGCATGGAAACATGCTGGAGACAACAATCCCATAACTCAGTGCTCCTGTACTGAGGCATTGTGAATACCAACAATATACTTTTTTTTTCCTTTCCCCGAAGGTGATTGACAGACAAAATGAAAATGGTAAATAAATGTTCATGCTAGTTTATTTAAAGAGGTGCACAGGCTTTTTGTGTGCATCCCACAGGTTATTTAATAAGATTTGTGCACAAGGCTCCCACACAGTGCTTACCCCCCAATGGGCAAATATACACATTACATGGCCACTTCTAAATGCAGGAGCCTGAGAGGCCCAGTGCCTATTTATTCAGTCAGCAGTGCCATTATTATTGTGGAAGGAAGGGATCTCACATTTTGAAAATCCAAAGTCTTCTCTCCCACCTCTACCATGGCAGCAGGAGCTCCAATGAATCACATGTGAATAATTACTGGTGCAGGAGCACCTGCTTTTAAACCCCTCAGGAAAACGAGCACAGATCAGTTTTTGCTCAGGAGACCCCACAAACATCCCTAAAGTAACAGACAGACATTGCAAAGCAGTCTTCTTTCTTTTAGCCTGGCTGGAGATGTGGTCAGAAGGCAAATTCAGGTGTGCTTATAGTTAACGTCATTCACAAAATAAAGTATGAAAAGGCTCTCAGCTGTCCTGTGCTTGGCTCAGAAAGGGAAGAGCTTTTGTGAATTTCATTAAAATGTTTAACAGAATAACCTTGTGGGTGAAACTAAACCAGGGACAGGTTTTGAACACACCATAAATGGTATGTTCTGGCAGTGGGAGAGCTGTTCTCAGGGCAGGTGTACCCATTTTTATATCTAGATTTATTACCCTGAGTACTTCTGCTGGTCCCTTCATTTGGTTTGCTCTTCTAGCTGCTAATTTTAGGGATTTTTTTGGTGTTTGGTTTTGGTTAGTTTTTTGGGTTTTTTTCCCCCATTAATGGGAGGAAGCCATTTTTGTCCAATCGTTCCTTGTCAAAAGATGAAATGGAAAATGTCTCATAACTGGAGTGTCTGAAAGCTACACCCAGTGTGCACAGCTGAACACCAGCACAGGGAATCAGAGCAGGTCCTGTACAGCAATCCTGTTAATCACTTAAGATACTGGTGGACTCTTCTACAGGGACTGGGCAAGCCAAATTTTCAGAGCTATCTATGTGAAATGCAAAAATAAAGGAAAGAGTGGGAGAAAATTCCTTTCTCTTCTCTTCATATGTGTCAGTATAAAGCCTACACTGGCACAAATCAATATTGATTTTTCCATCTCTACTCCGAAGTGGATTTTTTCTGCCTTTTGGTAAGATGTGGAAGTTCCTGGTTGCTCAGCAATGTAAATTAGCATGGAAAATTTGTCTGTGAGAAAATGAAGCACATGTTTTTAATGGCTCTGTTTCCTATAGGTACTTGGAACTGTATTTATTTCACTTAGTAAAGCTTTGAAATGTATTCTATTCTGGCAAAGTTGCATATCAGGTGCATCCATGGAAATGAGCTGGTTTCACTTCCAATCCTGATTTTGTCACATTACGTCAGGATGTAGTTTCCTGAGTCTCTGGAGTTGTGTTTTTGTCCCTCTGTCACCAGGCATGTCCCAGGCATGAGCTCACTGTGGTGTCCATCCTACTGTGTTTGTGGTTAAGGAAAAAATCAACCTGGCATCCAGCTTAAAGATGTTCAAGATACTGAGAAGAAGAAAATTTGCCACTTGGCAAGACATGTTGTTACAGTCATTTTTCCAAGTTCGTCTTCAGCTTAGTGGTTTAAAGGATGTTTGTTCTCCAGATCCTGGTGCTTCATCATTTATGGAAAGGAGTAAAACAGGCTTATAAAACTCGGTGGTTTGAACAAAGATACAGTCAACTCTAAAAAACACAGCCTTAAAGACATGGGAGTCTTTCATGTGGAGTGCCAGGCAGTGATCCTGGGCTGATGGTTGTAATTGTTTATCACTCTTTAGGGTGATCGATGCAGGCGTTAACCACAGCACTCCCTTTCAATGCCATTGATTGGAGCTGCTCCCACTGACAGTGCCTCCATGCACACCACAGCTCTAGCTACATATTAACATGACTTCTGAATGGCTGGGGAGATTTAGACTCAAAGGCTGCTATTCTTCACTGATTTACAGCCCTTGCAGTGCTCCCGAAGCTACGTGGAACGTAAATCAATGGAGAAGCTGGCCTAAGTGACGAACTATTCCGTTACAGAGGAACATTTCCATTTTGGTGTATTTACAGTATAATGCACTTAGATCCTCAGCTGTTACCTCTAAAGCAAAGCAGGGGTGCAGCATTGGGAATAATAATAATGAAAAAAAAAAGCTATTTGTTCTTTGAACACACTCACTTAGAGTCATTACTTGCCTTTTTCCTAGTAACTGAGTCAGCACAAAAGCACAAACCTTAGAAAAGCAGTTCTGGCAAATTCCCTGCAGTTTGACACGAGTCCTCTGTGTGTGCCTTAGGTGGGTACGCTGCACTTGCTCACTTGTAGGTTATTGCCTTGGGTACACGTGCCTTAACTTGGCAGGTTGTTGCCAGGGGTGAGCTGTGAACCTTCCTGCTCAGATTCCTGCCATCCTCCAGCAGGAAGGTCCTGAGACAGAGCAAGGACCAGTTTGCTCTGAGCAATTTGCCTTGTACTTGGGCAAAGTGCTCTCAGTGGATCTATCCGTGGTAGGAGCTTGCAAACAGTTCATGGCAGTGCTCAGCCTGTGACACCAGGGCAGGAGTTGGATGGCTGAGGACGACCAAAGCTGCTTTAGCTGCTCTGACCTGGGAGCAGATTCAAGCTTTGTTCCCCCTTGGGATCACAAAGCAGAGGTATGTTCTGGAAGCTTAAAAATTTACTCTGTGATTTTTATTTCCTCTGAGAATGAGTATAAATATGATAGTAACTTACATATCAAAAAGAAGCTGCCATTACACTCTCACTCTAGCCCTCCCCATTAATCAAGCCGAAGGAACGGATGGTAATGGCTCAGTTGTTTATTGACAATCTTTGGGTTTCTCCTCAGCCTATTCATGATGCTTGTCTGGATTAGTGTTGGAGTCTACCAAATAATCTATTAACACTTCAGGCTATTGACAGACTACCTTGAAACACTTTTAAATTGTGTTTGTGGAAGTCAGCTTAGAAAAAACTGACTATCAGAGTCGAGAAAACAAATACTCCCCTCTAGCCCTACCCAATATATTTGGGGGTTGTGCACTGGACTAATCAAAACAATCACAATAGTGTTGTGATGCCAGTGGCTGCCACTGGTTGTGAATCAGGTTGGTGCATGCATGGCCCTGCCAGGGCCTTGGTTTGTGCAGCCCTGCATTGGTAGGATGCCATTCTTTCCCATGTGCCAACAGAGTTTTCAGCTGGCCCGCAGGTTGTCACCCAAAATGTCGCAGTGCATCCCCTCCCTGAGTGCTGGGAAGTGCAGGTTTTGCACCACATGCAGATGTCAGAACTAATAGTAGGGGGGAAATGGCTGAGACTTTGTTGTTGTTGTTGCCACCAATCTTAGAACACAAATATTGAGATGTACATTTGCCTGCCCCATGGGCGCTGCTGTAATCATGATTCCTATTTATTGTGTGCCTTTTCAGAGCTGGTCCACGCCAAAGTTACAGCCCTGGTATGCAGTGGCCTAGAGCATGAAAAAGCAGCAGCCCTACATCAAATGAGTTTTGTTTCTATTTTTCTTGTTTTCTCACCCCCTCAATCACTAATCACAGGCACAGAGATGAAATCTGCCCGTGGCTGTATCTCTAGACTCCCACTGACTTGGAGTGAGATTATACAGTGGGACCTGAAACCAGAGGTTTTGCCTTGGTATTATTTTTCATTCTGGAAAAGGAAAAACTAGACAGTGGACTAGCCAGAGCTCAGAATTGGAAATTTAAGTCCCCAAAGAAATTATTTCTGTGCACCTACACCTTGAAAATAGGTTGTTTTCCTACTTCTTTGTGATGTCTCGGACGCTAATTGCCTAATTAACAAGCTGACATGATCTCCACTGCTGAATAACTGAGCAAATTAGGATAGTGCTACATGTGTGTTACTTGGAGGACAGGCTTCAGCTGGGATTTCCTTGAGCATCACGTATCTGTGGAAACCTAATGAAACTGCTTTGTATTAAGTGCTTGTGATGATGTTTCTGACCTTTCGTGCTTCCTCTCCATTCTTGGAAAAAGCACCTGCATTTTAGGCTGACTTGCTATGCATGTAAATCACCATAAGTAGTGAAATGACTTTTTCTTGATTTGACAGAGAGCACTAAGTATTGTGCTTTTGTTCCCTACGCTACTGAATATGAGCTGGCTAACTATACATACTGTGAGAGCTATTGTATCACACTGTTAAAACCTAAGGAGCTTTTTATTGGACTTTCATGCTAAATAACTTTAAAGGCACCACCTGGTGTTTTTATATAAATTATAAATGTTTTAAAAATACTTCAGGAAAAAAATACTTTAATAGCACAGTTTCCCACTGCAGTGTCTCACGCTATGTAAACTTTTGGTTACGGCTATTTAGCCCTTCCCCTGCCAATGACAGTCTGCTACATGGGATTCAATTACAACTATTTATTCAGCTTGAATACAAGGTTTCTTTAGATATTTGGTCTTGGAGCATTCATTCTCGTGTTGTAGGTTTGGTGGGAAACACCCACAAATACGATTTTTGCTGCAGTCCCCCAGACAGCAATTGTGAAACATGGCATAAAGACCATCATAAAATAAAACCACTTCAGAGAGGAACAGAGAGTTTTCCATGAGTTTGATCTCGCTCAGTTTTACTGGGAGCTGTGGAGCTCTCAGCTCTGGTATTCAGAACTGCAGGGATATGAGGAGTGAAGCCCTGCAGCAGATGTGGAAGGTCGGTTCTGGGCAATGTGTGCAGGGCAGCTCAAGGATGATGCTCTCCTGTGTGAGAGGCTACGTGGGGCCAATGCCCAGTGTTGTCCCCTTTAAACAGGGCTGAAGTGCTGCTGTGGGGCAAGTTTCTTGCCTTTTAAACTTGACTGTTTTACCTAGGCAATCTTTCTTCTTCTGTTTTTCTGCTCTCCTTTTTAATGTTGATTTCAGGAGGTTCCCTTGTAGCCCTTCCAATGATCTTTCATACAAAAGTGTTCACGTGTGCTGGGGTTGGGTCTGCAGACTTAACTGCAGTTAGTAATGGACCATCAGCTTGGAAGCAGGATACTTTGATCCATCGTTTCCAAGGTGGTCCATAGCCTCTGGGTGGAGCCGGACTGTTCCTGTGCTGCTGTGAGGTCACTGGTGAACGGTGATAAAACTGGAAAACAGAGAAAAGCTTCCTCCCAAATATTTGCGTAACACTGGCCAAGGTGGTCCTGTGAATTTCGACAATAAAGGAGACCTGCAAGGCAGCTGGGTGTTTGATTCTAAACAAGGGTTTTCCCTAGAATAGGCAGTTATTTGCTGTTCATAGCTCTTGTGACCATCAGCTGTGCGTGGGCTTACAGTACACTGCAGATCAAAGTATTATTTCTGCTGGCCTTGAAACTGCTGCCTGGAGTGAGATAATATCTGCAAATGATGCATTGTAACTGTTGACACAGGAAAACTGTTTTGCAATCTAGTACAGCAAAAAATAAATTTAAAAAGCAATTGGAGAACTTGCAAATGTAACAATCCTGCAAATATTATTTCTCTTTGCCTTCCTATTTATTCATACATTTGTAAATGCCAAAATGTCTTTTATCTGCCCTTTCTCAAGGGCAGATCCCTAGTGTCATAGTAATTGAAAATTAAGAATTTACAGTATCGTAATTAAATTCTACCCTTTGAACTCTTGTAGACTCTAGCTGCATATTAACAGCTTCCCACTCAGATCATGAGTGGTAAGAAGTATTTTGAATACCAGCTGCTGCAAGATAACATAACAAGCTCTGACAGCTCCCTAATTACCAAACTACCCACTAGTTAAAAACTCTTTCATACTATAGCAATTCTCTTCCTTGCACATAAGTCAAAAGGTATAACTAATTTGTCCTTTAATTGATATCTATATTGCTGTTTAAATAAAGGGCACACACTCCCCCAATATGCTTAAATATTAATTTGCCACTTATGAACTGAATTTGGAAAATAATTGGAATGACTAAGACTTTTTCATTGATTTTTATCCATTTTACCACGAAACATTTACATCTTACTTGATCATTAGTCATGTTTAGTGATCAGCAAATCATGTACAATGATCCTGAGCAAAGCCGAAGTTCAAATGCTTCTGTACACATAAAAGATTCCCACCAGTCCAAGTCCCAGTGCTTGTGGCTGGGTACAAACCAATAAATAATTCGGCCTAGAGAAAGGTTGTAGAGTGGGCAGACCTGGCACCTGGACAAGAGCAGAGGGAACCAAGTGATGCCTGCAGCACAACACCTCGTTCCTCGTCCAAAAACTCATTAGGGTTATTCTGGTGCCTCATTAGCAACTTCCCCACACCAAGGAGGGGGAGATGGCTCTGCCGGCTCAGCTACCCCAGACCCCACCAAAACTGGCCCCTGCCCAGCACCCAGTGCCATCTCTGCTTGCCCTGTTGCTGGCCATAATTTCGGGGAGAAGGGGAGAAAAAGAAGACCAAAACAAAAAAAAAAAAAAAGAAAAGAGGTTCTGGTGGTTTGCCAGTTTGGAAGGGAGAGTGGGAAGGTGATATGGAAGCTGCTGTAACTATATTTTCAGCACAGACACAAAGAGCGAAATCTGGGTGGGCCTGAAGGTGGAAGAGGGTAAAAGCGGGATGCGCTGCTCCTAGGAGCGCGGTTAATTCCAGAGGGACGAGGATATCCAGGAGATGCTCCCAGGGCTGCTGTGCAGCCCCTCTGGAGGAGGCGGCTCGCAGGGATCCGTGCCCGCGCTGCCTGGAGCGCTGCCGGGGGAATGCGCATCGCTCCCGTTCCGGTCCTGGGAATGCCGCGGGTTACTGAGCAACTCCTGTCTCTCTGTTCTCCGGCACTTCGAGAGCCTGTCAGGATTGAAGCCTTTCCTTAAATTGCAGCCAGAGGAGGTGGGAGACCACTAATGAGGCTGGTTTGGGGACATTCCTCATGCTGTGTAAATACCCCTCAGGGAATGTGCTGTAGGCAAAGATAGTAAAGGCTGGCTTCATTTCTGCTTTTCTCTTTTGTTCAATACCTGGCGTGAATTTAATAGGAATGTTGCCTTCAGTGCACGTAAATTCAATGTGATATTTTGATGTTGATGACTAATATTCCCTACATTATTTTGGTAGCTAAAGATGCAGGCAAGTGCTTCTGGGAGCATCACTGTGTGCCTCACTCCATCTGGGCTCCGCCAAGAGCAGAGGCTCAAATGAACTCAGCTGTACTGGCTGTACCTTAGATTGCCGCTCCATCCTTCTCCTTTGCCTTTCATCATGCACAAAACAGACTCAATTTCTTCCATGAACCTTCTCCCTTCAACAATACCATGTCCTTTGCATGCATTCCCTGAATGATCACCGCTGAATTCCGACTGCTTGCACTCAGTCACTGAATGACACAACAGATCCACGCTCTTAAAGCACACAAGCAAATCTGAGGTCTCTGAAACACAAAAGAGGGCTCAAAATGTTTTTCAAAACTTTTTTTTCATGCTTCAGGTATTTAAAATGGCAGGGCAGAACATTATTGATCTAGCTAAGAACAGTCTCTCCATAGCAGAAAAATAACAAGTTAGCCAGAACAAGAATATGGTGACCTGAGTAAAAGTTACTCAAGAGAATCATTAGTTAAAACTTTAAATTATTTTAGCAATCATTTTTTCTTTGTAAGGAATTTCTGGGTCATGCTTTTAATTCCGGCCAAAGCAGCAAAACTGCTGCCTGCAACTCAGGCAGCTCAGTGAGGAAAAATGTAATTGATAAGAATGCCTGATTAGACAAAAAAATATAAAAGACATTGCAGCTCTGTCTGTCATTAAAATATTTTTAACAAGCTGCCTTGCTACTAAAAAATACCTTTGTGCGCTTGCTTTTCCACTGGAAAGAGAAAGAAAATATATATCAGTGCAATGTAACAGGAGGAGAATGGCTGGCAGTCAGAGAGATTTTGGTAAACATTCACTTGTGCCAGGTCCCCGAGATTCATTTATGAGTGAGTCAAATGTTGAAATATAAACCTAACCTAGATGGAGAAGAAAAAGGGGATGGTCACTCAAGTGGCAGACCAGTAAGTGCATATTCTGGGATGAATATTATCCAAAGTGGCACTGAATATACACCCACTCATTACTGTTCTGTACAACATGTTGTGTATGATGTATAAAGGGACTGGTCCACTGGTCTGATTAGAGAAAATCCAATGAAAGTCACCTCCATGCCTCCTAAAAGAAGGAATATTTCTGTACAGTTCATAGCAGAAAGTTTATATTCATGTGGTTTTCCCACTGTTTCTGTGTTTGATTTGGACCCATTCAAAGTCTCTTTCCTTCTGAGTGCCCCTGTGGATGGTGTGAAACTCCTTATGCGGAACGCGTAGCCTCAGTGCCTTTGTGGGGTGACAGGTTGGTCATGGCTCATCGAAGTGACTCTCACCAGAGCAAAACTGGTAGGAGCAGGTGGAGGGAGGGAGGTGAGCAGATACCACGGGTTTAATGAAAAACCAATTCTCTCTCTTCTCTGGATACAACCACCTGGCTTTTTTGTATCGACTGCTAAAATGTTCTGTAATTGTGTAAAAGGGACCTCTAGACAGAAATCTATTTTTTGTTCCTCCTCTCCTTTGTATTAAGTGAGCTCTTCTGTAATGTTACTTTTTATAGCCTATAATCATGGTAATTATGTTTTGTTGAATCTTTCACAGTAGTCTAACATTTAGCAACATTTATCTCACTGTGCTGGGACTGGAAATCTTCCCTGCCATCAGAAGCTAATTCGCTTATATTGTTGTGGCAATATGGGAGCTAAGCCCCAGCGCAGTTGTTACTTGTTACTGTTGTTACCTTTGGCAAATTACTTTGGTTATTAGGACTAGCTGCATTTGGAAGGTCAGTATTAAGCAAACCATGAAGAAGATAAGAGCAATAGAAACATTTAAATAACCATGTAAAACACAGAGTTGTTGCATTGGGCAGCATCCAGCAACGAACAGGTCTTGCTTTCTGCATTGTGCTCATTGAAATGATTATTTGTTGTTGAAGATCCTCTCGTGCTTTTCTAACAGAAAGTGCGTGTGTCCGAAGCTAACTCAACCAGAGACATTCTCCTAAATGCTAATATTAGTATAGTCTTGCCAGCTGATTTCTATAAATGCTGGACTAAGTAGCATCCTTGTATCATCAGATCAATACGAGGAGGTATCTCAAAGGACAGAAGTTTAGAGAATTAACGCCGTGGTTTCAGTGACATACTCTGGAAAAGGGAAATGCACATCCTTTTTTCTCCCTGTCATCCTTTTTTCTCCCTGTCATCTGCTCACATGCTCTCCCACTTTATGACTGGTATTGCACTCTGTGCTGTAAACAATCACCATTAAACTCAATTGAGGCACTTCAAGACAACAGCAGAACTTACACCAACTGTTTATTTCTCGTTATGTTTCTCCAGCCTGGCCTGCTGTCATCATTCCGAGGCAATATCCTCAGCTGGCAAAAATCAGCTGAGTAAGATGGTGTCAGTCAGGATGTGCCCTGTAATAAAGGTACTTTTATGAAACGCCTGTCAGGTTGTCAGGTGCTTGAGGTGGTTGTTCAGAAGCCACAGATTGTCAGTGGGAGAGATGTGATCCTCCCTAGACCACGTCTGCTGCCCATAGCTCCGTAAGTTACAACATGGATCTTAGAAGATTTATGTTCATCTCAGGCTGGAGTAAACTGGAATAAGACTGATCAAATGGCTGATATTTAGCTAAAAGCATTGCTGCTACTTCTTTGTGTCTTCGTGGCACACCCTTTTCTCAGATGCTCATTAGCTGGGAAATGCAGTCGCTACAGTCTCTGCCCTGAGGCGAATCCTGTGATACACCCTGTGCACTTACGGCGAGAGATTGCTTCAGCAGGAGAGCAAAGCCAGCGGTAATGCTCCTGCCTTAAGTGGGATGACACAACAATGCTTCAGAGCATTATCGTTTCAAGCTTCTGTGGGTTTTGTGTGGCAGAACAGGAGGCCCTTTGAATTCGATTTTCTGTATTTCCACGTGGACGCAGCGGGTCCCCGGTGCACCCAGGAGGGGTGGCTGGAGGACAGCTCCTCTCAGCCTTGCAGAGTAGGGCCAGCTGGGGCTCAGAGCAGCACAAAAACTCACGGGGCCCTGACCTGACATTTTGTGTCGTTGTAAATTATATTTAAACTTCCCTAAAGGTAAATGGGTGCCAATGAAGGCAGGTTGCTGTGGGTGGCATATGCTGTGTCATGAGCATTTAAGGGTGAGAACCAGAGAGAAGGGAGTGTCTCATCACCTTTTGCAGCTCCTTCCAGGCATCAGTTGGCATCTCTTCACCAAGAGGTTCTTTCTCCTCCAGGTTTTTATGAACTTGTCATCCTTTCTGTCTGGAGACAACACCACTGCTCCCCACGGGTTTTGATTTTGACTCAATGAGAGGGAAAGTGAACTTCACGTTCCCTGTAGCTGCTGTGGGGAGCACAAGAATGAGTGACATGCTGGCAGCAAGGTGATCTTTGGAGTTGTCAGGAAAATTAATCCACCAACACCAGAGGTTTATGTCCAAAAAGGAGACAGAGGAGTCCCGTTACTTTATTCGAATAAAGGGAGAGGCCATGGAGCATTCCCCTGGGGTCTCTCAAATTTTTGGAGGAAGCAGCTTCCTTTTTATCCTAAATTCCCGACCGCATTTTCCCTCTCTCTTTCCCCATGGGCTGAGGTACTTGAGAGGTACAGACTTCCCAGAACGCCTAATTCCTAAGATTCTCTTCTAATGTATACCCTCCTCCTTGCCTTTTTTTAATTCCTATGGAATTTATGGTTCTCCTCATTGTTTCTTTCATCTTTTGATATTCAATTTCATTTATTAGCAGACTTACAGTTTATTGGTAAAGACAAATCTCTCTTTCCATTCATCAATCAGTGGAACCCTTCCCATTGTTTCTTTTATCTCTTAGTGCTAGTTTCTATCTACCAGCAGGCCCACAGCTTATTTGTAAAGGCAAGTCCCTCATTCCTTTCAGAGTGGAACTCTGAGGAAACACAGCAGAGTGAGCCCTGAGATGCAGTGCAACCATGAAGGATGATTTTATTTTGTTTTGTTAGGACACTGTTCAGCTGCCACTGTTGCCACTGCTTTCCAGGGCCTGATGATGCTCTGGGATATACAACTTCCTTTCTCCCAGAATAACTTCCTTGGCCTGAAATCTCCCAGTGCTCTGCTCACCAGCAGAATCCCAGCCTCCAACTTCTTAAAAAGAGCAATAATGAGTGCAGCGTCTGCTTGCAGAGCTTTGTGCTGCAACAGATTTTTAATATAAGAAAAGTCATTATTGATTTCTAGTGTTATTTGGTTTCTTTGCCTTCCCACCACTCTGCTTCAGTGCTTCTCACAAGCAATTGGCTCTCAGGTCCTGGAGTAGGAACAAGCAAGACAAATCCCACACAGGACTTGAGCATCAGTGTAAGACTTGGGCAAAATGCACGTTCCTGTGCCTGGAATTGCAGCTCTGAAAGCCCATCCAGCTACCTGCTCTGGGAATGCCCAAATGCTTTGATTTAACTGCATGCCTCAAGTGACTGGACAAAATGTGCCAGTACTTCTGGAAGCAGAGTCCTGAATCCAGGGCTTCTACCTTTCCTGAGGTAGTTATCAGCTTTCTTGTTATCTCCACTACCCAGCAGCACTGGGCTGCTCTGCCTGTGACTTAGTGACCAGGGTGCTCAGCAGAGGTGGGTGATGAGAATATCTGGGTCTCTACTTTGCTGGTTGAAGGTTTTAGCCACAAAAACCTCTGTGCAATAAAAGGGAAAGCTCCAGCGCCACCAATTTTAGCGTTTTTAGCTTTAAAAGCTAAGTGGCTGATTGGAGCCCATGTTCTGATACAAAGGCTGTGGATGTGTGTGTTCAGAGAGGGCCCTGGGTGGGACCTTCCCACAGAAAAGTGTTGGGAGTAGGGCATTTGGAAGTGAGGGTTAGCTCTTACATCTGCCCCCATCTGCTGATGGGTAGCTGGACAAAAGCAGTGATTTCAGGTGCTCTGGGCTCCAACCATGAGATGTTTCATACTCACTTGGAGGCACTGTGGAAGTGTAGGAGTTGTAGCACCAAAGTACGTTACTAGACCTGCTCAAAAATTTATAATACTTTCTTGAATTTCACCTGTCCAAGAATTTTTCCTCCTTTCATGTTTTCTAGTGGTGCTTCTAAAAACATCTGAAAAATATTGGCCACCTATGGATCATTGAAGGACAAGTGCAAGTTGTAGCATCAGCTGTAATTATACACTTGTGTTCCTTGAAATGTCATTTTTAGCCAGTTTTGCACATTTTACAAATGTCTTCCGTGCCAAATCATCCATGGAACGTACAAATCATCTCAATTGTTAAATTCATTAACCTAACAAACTGTGGACTAAAAGCCACATTTAAAGCATGCATCCTAAATAGTATTCTCATTATGTGGAATCAGATTAGTCCCTAATCAAATTTGATTTGGAGCTTGGAGCAAAAGGTAATGGACTATGACCCTTGATGTAAAACTAGGATAGGTGAAGTGAGTGTCTAGCACCACGATACCTCCATTTTGTGCTGTGCCAACTAATTCCATCCTTTCCGAGCTTTTCCGTGATTTTGTAAACAGATTTGTACTTGTTTAGCTCCTTACCTCAGCTTCTCACACACACATGACATCTGCTAAGAAATTTGCAGATATTTGTCCCAGCAGCTTGATGTTTTTGCACATCCATGTCACTGATGTAACTTTAATAGCATGGACCAATAATAATTATCAAGTCTATTATTGTTGTGCCAACAGACTGAGCATTGATGGGACACCGTGGTTTGAGGCACAGTGGAGACAGACCAGGAGAACATTTCTGCTTCAGAAAGTTTGCTGTATAAATAGAAAAGGCAGGACAGGGTAGGACAGGGGAAAAATGCTAAATAGAGACAAATGTTACAGTCAATTATTTCTCTCCCAGAAAACTGTGGAGAGATGAAGAGAGAGACTTGCAAGAGGAAGGAGAGGAAGGACTGAGAAAGACCATGGCATGTTATGCACTGGGATAGTGGATTTTCCCTAGGGATTTCCAAGCACATCTGAATGATGTTCCTTAATGAAGATTTAGGAAACCATACTTTCCCCAGTTGCAGTCTTGGGTCTTCTAGTTAACCCACTGCAATGTCCTGTTTATTTCATGCAGGAATATTCAGTGTGTTTTTGAAAAATCAGATCTGTCCTATTGCTATGGTAAAGCACCTACTTACAAAAGACAAACAAAAGTTAATATTGGGGTTATCTATTGGGTTTTTAATTCTTCCTTTTTGAAAAATTAGACTTCCTTAGAGCATCCTTTGAAACTGTCCCATTTCATGCACTGCCATAGGAAATTCTTTTGTTTGCCAACTACCCACTGGCTAATTAAAGCTGTAACTGTTCATAGGATAAATGAATACCATCTCCCAAAGCTGCTTTAGCTCTTTAGTTGTGTATCAATAAGGAGGAATGGACTGCATCTACAAACACAAAAGAAAAAATACTCAATAAATAATAATAATAATTTTAAAAATCCTTGTGATATTCAGAAGCCCCACTGTCAGCTCTTTGGAAAGCAAGAGAGAAATATTTGTAAAAGTGTGGTCAAGGACATGACGTGAGGTTACCACAAAGCAATTTAGCAGATAAGAGTGTGTGTGACAGCGCTGAGGTCATTGCCAGCCTGCTCATGAGCTGTTACCAGGCTGATTTGTGACCGAGTTTCAGACACCTGAGATTTGTGGCTGTCTCTTTGCAGCAGTCAGGGCTCTGGCAAGGTCCTTGCACGTTGTCCTGCAGCAGGGCAATATATGGTGCCTGGTTCTACCTACTCCACTGGCAGTGTAATGTCTTCATTCTCTGATTCTAAAACCATCTCTCTGTGAAGGTGGGTGGGGTTTTATTGGTCACAGCCACCCCAAAGCCCTCATCAGTAATCCGGTGCAGGCAGCAGTCTTTGCTAATAAATGGGTACGAATTAGTTAGTAAAAATTACAATGAGTTTTCATAACTTGCACCTAAAACTGAGATTACTTTTCCTTTGTTTCACTACAGAATTACAAGAGTTGTCCATTTCCTTTTCCTCTTTGCAGATAGTTTCTTTTCTTCAGTCTTCTCAAAAATTTTAGAAGATTAAAAAACCTCCTAAGACTAGATTCTTCAGAAAGACCTAGAAAATGAATGGGATAGCTGATTCTCTTATGATTCTTCTTTTCAAGCTACAAAAGTTTTCGATTTTTAACTTTTTGGCCCTTTTAAGAAAATGAGAGTTTTGATTCTGACTTCAATAAAGTCTGTCTTTCTTCTGCTGGAAGAAAATGTGGTTATGTAATTTGAGCTGTATCAAAACCTTTCTGCTTGCTAAAATAAAAGACCCTTTTTCTGCCAGTTTAGCACCTGCCCACAAGTAGTCTTTGTGGGGACTGCTGGAGTGTTATTTGGTGCCAGCATCTGAGTGAGACTTTGGCTCCAATAAATTGCTTTGAATTGAGAACCAGAACATGAGTATGGAAAAATGCTAGGGATAGAAAACAGTACAAAACCTGAGCAAACATACCTCAGTAGCTACTCTGCAGCTCCTAGTACAGCTCCTGACCAAAATCCAGTTTGCACCTGGAATATCGGGTTCAGTTATCATATCTGCTAGGAGAAAACTCTGTGGGTTTTTTTATCCCAAACCTCTGTGTGTTTAGCCATTTAAATATGGTCTTGTTCCTCCTAGCTCCTCACCCAGTCCATGAGAAGCTGCTGTTCCAACACACAATAATTCGTGGGAATTAGTTACCTGTGCTGCAAAGGAGGATGCACGGCTCCAAATCCCAGCATCAGGGCCTGCAGGATGGCAGAGCAGGAGCAATAATGTGATTTCATAACAAACAGTTGGGCTTCAGCATATGCACGAGGCATAAAAACTGTCCCTGCAGGCAGACACAGAGTAATTTGTCATAAATAAGAGAAATTACACACTTAAGGCACAATTTGCCCATTCTGTGGGGCCTTTCATGGGAAATCTTTTGAAAAATAGAAGTGCAGTAAGGACAGTCTTCTCTTTGCATTCCTCTCCATTTTTGAGGTGTTAAGATGTTTTTTACTGCTTGCATTAACTGAACTGATGCTACCTTTCAGTCCTGGCCACTACTTTACTGGACAACTAATAAATGATCTGAAAAAGAGGAGCTAGCTGTGGAGAAAAGAATTTGGGTCAAATCTTAAAAATAGCTCCTGATGAAAAATCTAGGAACAAGGGAGAATTCAAAACCAGTTCACGGGAAATGCCAAAATGTTTCTTTTCAGCATTTTAATGATCCAACTTCTGAACTTTTTGCTTCAAATCAGCATTTTTAGTTTATATAAAAAAAAAAAAAGCTCTACGTACTAAAAAATGAAACAAAGCTTTGTTCAGGAGTTAAATAAACCGAAAACATAATAAAATACTTTTTTTTCTTGGGTTAAATGAAGCATTTTAGATTGTGCCTATGCTAAATGCAGTGGTTTTCTTGTTGTTGAAATAGCATATATATTTTGACCTAAACCAATTTCCTTCTCAAGCCCAGAATTGGCTGGGAAACTGAAAAAGCTATTTTTCTCCTTCTCCCTGTTCCAGCATTCTTGAAGTCCTACATTTCCTTGGCAGACATTCTGAGTGTGGACAGGCTTTCCTGGAAGCAAATCTATTTACCTTGATTAGAAACAGAATTTCTTCTGCTGAAATATTTTTCACGTGTGTTCTTTGAGACAGACTCTTGCTGCAAAATACTTCGCAGAGCACTTTCCTTGGACATGCGCTCAGTGAGCAATTATTCCATGTGTATTTTTGTTAAAGCTTAGATTATCATGGCAAATGTGGGAGTTAAATTCCTGTAATGTTCTGTGAGCAGTGGAAACATCCTTTGCGTTTGAACTACAGACTCAGGAGTGGATTGATGTGCACTTGCAAACCACCGAAGCTCTCGGCTGGCACTGGTTAAACAGGATTGGTGCAGAACTCCTGCAATCACATCCATGTCTTTTCCAGCTAGGTTGGCTCCTGGGCTTCTAAAAGCTGCACTGATGCTCTCAGGGATGTCCAAACTTATAAAAATACAGTGCCACACCATGGTAATCTTATCTCTCACTCTAGTAGCTCTTTCAATAATGTCAAAAAATACTTCAGGGCTGTGAAGAGCAAGGAGTTGGATGGGGAGAGAAGGCAGAATGGCGTGGTTTTGCTCAGGACACAGCTGTTCAAGTGGCTGTCACATCTATTGCTTTGTTTGCTCTGTGTAACTTGCACGCTCTGGAAATGGAGAGAAAAACCAACAGACGTCTACGGACACCTCTTAAGGTCCTCTGATGGTGGCTGAGAGCAAGAGGTGGAAAGGAAGGCTGGATAACCAAAAAGCAGGCAGCTGCTGCTGGCCTAATTACTCACAACATTTGCCTTTTAAATTTCCCACCTGGCCTGGGACTGAGTGCATGGGGTGATGTTGATGCCTTGATGGGCTCGCCTAAAAACAGAGGCCAGAAAAATTCAGGGAATAAAGACCAGTTATATTTATTGAAGGGCCTTCAGGTACATTTAGGGCAGATGAAGCCCACCCAGAGGCTACACCCAAAAATGGACAACGGGTCATGGGGTTTCATACTTTTATAAGTTTGGTCCATTTGCATATTGGGGGTTAATTGTTCAATTACAGCTTCAGGTATGGAAGTAATTTACTCCAAGTTTTCTCCCCCCCCAACTCACTTTTGTTTCCATTTCTCAGGGCCTGAGACAGTCAGCTGTCCTTGATTCCCAAGCCTAGAGAGGAATTGTTGTGTCTGACCGAAATGGGAAGGCTGTAGCTAACACTCTGTATGGAGTTTAGAGTTCTACACTAGAGAATTGCAGGATTACAAATATATGAAAAATATAAAAGCTAAAATCCTAAGGTGTCAATGAGATGAGGGGAAGCTGGAGTCCCCTGGAGCCCAGCCTCAGCTCACACCCACAGCGTGTGACAGAATCATGAATTACCCCCAAAACTCTAAGTGATGCCAATGATCCTGTCTCTGCTGCTCTTCTCTGCCACTGCTGAGCTCTCAAATGCAGCTGTGAACAGACAGACTGTGGCTGTGGTGAGTCTTACCTGGGCATTCACGTGTCCTCACAGCACAGAATTCCTTTCAATTCAGCCTTTCTTCCATCCTGCCATTTTTCTGTTTGGGAAGAGACAGCTCCATAGCTGAAATCAAATTTCTGACTGCTCTTTGCTGCTCTGCTGAGATCGTGACTATAGGGAGAAAAAGGAAGGAGACAAAAATCAGATTTTTGTGGTGTTATAGGGATGGGAAATAGATAATTTTCATGAGAGGAAAGAAAAAAGATTTGTGTGAATTTACTGTAAGTTAATGTAAAACATTTCATAGATGTATGGATGTTATTATCTAGATTAAGAGTATTATATGGAAATACATCTAAGTTTTGTGCCCAAGTTCCAGTTTAACTTCTGCTAAGTCAATAGAAAAGATTGCAGTGCGTTGAATGGAAGTGCGATGTAGGTCTATAAAAGTGCCTTTCTTTTCACTGGGGACATCGCTTTGCTATTTGTACTCTCTGTTTCTTAGGAACATCTCTCAGAGGTCCTCCCTCTTTCATTTCTCTCGTCAGAGACATGTCATTAATGATCTCTTTTTAAGCTTTATTATTCAATTCAGCTCACTAATCCAGTACACATGTGCATATCTCTGAAAACCTGAATTGTCACCACATCCGTCCAGCCTGGTATACGTAACCTGCAACTATCCTGGAATCTGACAAATAAAATCATTTTAATGAACCACAGCAAACAGTTCATGTTGAAACAGCTGTAAGCACAGTATGCAAATCATGTTTACTGGTAGCTTATGCTCCAGAGAAATAATCTTTATATGACTGCTTTATTATTTACAGGAGTTCCAAAATTTAATTTTAGTCAACATTGACAGATGCCATCCATGTTAATAGTTGGGCTGCTATATATGGAAAATGCTAAGCATATGCAGAGATCTCATGTTTGTGAGTTGATAATGTGGTTGACAAATGGGTTTAACAATATCCACTCCTTTCTGAGCAGTCGTCTAAAATTCACCTGAGGTCTGTGGGAACAGAGTGAAGAAGAAGGTCAGAGGAATATGAATGAAGATGAAATAAAAGAATGACTCCAGAGAGCAGTGGGTATAATAAAAGGATGACAGAGGATGATTAATTATATTTTAGAGTCAGATAATTCCCAGAGAATATGCGTGCATGATAAAACTTTCTAACCTTTTGAGTTGTAATTAAATGAGAGATACACTAATCTGACCAAGTAGAGACTATTCTCTTCCTAAAACAGCATTAATGCATATATTAAAAATGTGTTATTTTAAATAAGCAGTCCTACCCACCATGAATAAAGTCAGAGGCTATAAATGCAGAAGACAGAAATGAGTAAAAGACCTAAATGAGAAGAAAAGTAAAGGAGATTTTGAGATGTGAATGTATTGCGTCAGATGGTGTAAGATGGAAGGAGAAGAATAAGTAGGAACTATGGCTGGAAGATAGGGGTGAAATCCTCCAAAAATTTTCTTTACTTTTTATCCCATGTCCTTGTTTTGAAAATGCTCATTTAAGCCTTTGCACACTTGCTGTCAGCGAGTTTGGTGGCTCTGTCGGAAGCAACACGAACTCAGCTTTTGTGTGGTTGGCAGGTTGATTTAGACAAAATCTCCAGAAAGACTTGAGAGTGTAAACTAGTCCATATGTATCCAGGAAAAGTGAGCATGGATGAGAAAGAGCATGGTTTCTCTTCCATTGCTTATTGCAGTTCAGGAAGTATCTGAAAATCTTTCTGGATCTTGACATTGGCAGAGCTGCTCCTTTAGGTGAAATCTCAGAGCACGTGGGCAGGATCTGTTCTGGATGGCTTGGGATTAGACCTTCAGATTGCAATTATTTTCCACTTAACTCTATTCCTTAGTAGCAGTTACTGAGGCGCTGGAATCTGAGGTGCAAAGCCACAGTGCTTTAATTTTTTATTAACGCGGGAGGCAGAGCTTGAGGACAATGAGCCGTGTCCCCCTGGTTAGTGAACTTCACTCTGATGAGAGTCAATATGTTCATTTATACTTAATTCTACAAGAGCTGTTGCTACCCTCCTTTTCCTACCTCACTTTTAAGAGCCCTCTCTTGAGTGCCATCACACAGCACTTATGGGACAGCCAGGGATCAGACCCAGCAGGGGTTTAGGAAAGGCAGGTCCTGCTTGACTGACCTGATCTCCTGATTGGTGACACCATAAAAGAAAGAAATACAAACAAAATAATAAGAGTTGAATTTGAGAAGGAAGATTTCCTTTTTAATAGGTCTGGATGTATCACAGAAGCCTGGGCATAGAGCAAGCCTTTATATTCATGGTCTGCTTAACAAGCCTATGGTTTGGCATTCAAATTGAAATCTGTGAAATGGTTAAGTGCATGTTTAATCATAATGGATTGCAGACCCACTCATGTATACCATTCTAACAGTTTTTCAGCTTTCTGAAGTACATTTTCCCTTAAGTTTTAAAGTAATAATGCAGTGAATTGTGCTGATTTCACCCTGATCTCACATTTTTAACTTTGCAGGCTTGATCAGCAAATTTTAAATCAAAGCATTTCCTGTGGCTTCTTAGATTAAAGTAAGAAAAATACAGCTCAGCTGTTTATATACAAACATGCAACAGTTATAATGAAAGAATTACCCACAATGCCAGTGTAACTATAGTAACCAGCATTCACAAAGATCTACATTTAAGGGTGGTTAAAGCCAAGTACATATTTGTTTCACATAGACAATATTAGTCTTGTAATGGAACACAACAGCACAAAAAAAGACCTACAGATGCAAACATTAGCTGGGTGTGGAGTCTCCTACAAAATAAACTCTGCCTTTGCTAACAGTGTGGGTACTCCCAGGCTGCTCCCAGCTGTCAGAAGACAGAGGCATTCAAAATGCTATTTTAGCACAAAGTCAGCTGAAAACCCACTTCCCTAAACCCTCATGCACAGCAGTGTCCACTGGCAGAGATCCCGCTCTGCAGAGTCCCACTGCCTTCAGTAGGATGGTGAGGGACAGACTCTGTCTAACCTGCAGCAGCTCCTGCACCCTCATACTGCTATAAATACCAAAAATAAGGCATTTGATTGTGGCAGAGATGCTTAGGTGAAGGAAAAAGAGATTAGGTATAAACAAACAGAAGGCAGATAGAGAAAATAAAAATAACGAGTGGATGTACGCTGTAATCAAAGGCCCTTTCTAGTTTTGATACACTTTATGATGATGCTTTGTTAAGCAGAGGTTGGTTGGTTTGGGGTTTTTTTCAAGTCTATGGCTGATTGCAAGCAAAAATAACTACTGATCAATAGAAACCTCCACTGGGAATGGAACATTGCCTGGAAATTATCTTAGCAAAACTATCTGGCTTATTGCTTTGCAGGTTTATGCAGCTACTCCTTCACAGTTGTTTTAGTTCTTCTTGTGCAGAGAAAAGTCACTGCTGGCCTGTATCCACCTGTGCAGCCTGGCAGTTTCAGGGAGTGTGAGGACACAAGATTCGACTGGTTCCTCTGCTTTGCTCTTAAACACTGTGATTTTAGTTTTGTCCTAATTTTGTCCTAATAATATCCTAAATGTGATATCCCACACTGAGACTGCAAAGCATTCAGGGCAGTAACAGGGCGTGGTGGGAAAGAGGACGGGGAGAGTTGGGAATCCAGGCACTTTCTGAAGTGGGAGCATGATCCCAACAAGAAAATCTCACCTTTCCTAAAAAGAAAGGCACAACCGTCCGGCAAGTCTTGCAGATCTGACACAGAGGGAAAAAAAAATCACTGCCAGCCCAAAACCTGGTGAGTGGGGAAAGCTCAACAGGCAGAGCCTGGGAATGGATGTTCTCCGTGCCACCTCCTTCTTTAGTCCCAGCAGCTCCTGGTCACAGCATGGCTCCCCACTGATCTTTCAGAGCAAGATAGGCTAAAACCCTCACATACTCTCTAGGCACTTGTTTGCTTTATACAAAGAAAGCAAAATAAGTGTGACCAGGTTTGTCTGAGATCAGTGGTTTCAAGCCCGAAAATGCAATGCAACAAATACAATGCCGGTCAAGGATTCTCAGGTTTCAGCATAATTCAAAGTTGTGTTTGTTGCAGCCAAACTTAAAGCAATGCTGTGTTTTTCGCAGCACCCAACTGCTATAATATTATTTAAATAATGATTGCTGTCATTGCTGATTGATGTGGAAAGAAAGCTAAGCGCTGCCAGGTGGAAGGGCCCAGCTCATTAGTACATTTCCATCAGATCCAAAGTAAGAATGAGAAAGTAAAATTGCAACTGACATATAAATAGAGAATTGAAAGTAGAAAAGTGGGAACAGTCCGGGCAGGATGGAATACTCATAATGACATCTTCACAACGTAGGGCAGAAGTTGAAAATCTTGTTTCTAAATCAATAAAGAATTAAAAAATTGCATAATTTACTCCAGTCAAATAGCACTTTGATCTCAGTTTCAAATAAGGCAAAAGCAGGTTGCCATGACTACTGAGTGCTACTGGGTGTCTTGGTATCTGGATAATTGCTGAATATTTGTAGACAAACAGCTGACGTGCATCTTTCACTTTCACTTGCAAACTTGGAAGCTTAACTAGTTGTTGATGTGAGTCCCCTGGTGTCTTTGTGAATAATTGGCTCAACACTGAGATACATTTCTCGCTATCCAGCCAAAAAGAGAGCCTTTCAAATATCCACATCAGGCCCAAATGTCATCGTGTGTTAACACATGGTGAAAGTCAGTGTTACAGAGCTTCCACGTTTACATAAATCAGGGCTGCTGACATGGTTGACATCATTTTATGAAGCTTGGCTGTTTGATCTTTGCTTCCAAAACTTAGTAGCTTTTCACAGAGAAGTGGATCTTTCTGCACAGCTGTGGAGTGCAGGGAGAGCTGTTGGCTTTTTTGGGCTTGTCAGGGACCTGTTGTGGGGCTGCTTTGTGCATCTCTTCCCCACAGTGTCTCCCTTTCTCTGGCTGGGTGGGAGATCAGATCCAACAGGAATTACTCGGGATTTTATTTTTCTTTTATTTTTGTACGGATGATTTCAGTTAAACTGTTCACATGCAAAATGAGATGTGGAATTTCCTCTGTCTTCATATATTATGCATATATACTTTACTCCACTTGCCTGCTAAATGCAGCACTGCCCACTGTCATAGAACTAATTGCTGTTTAATCCTGCATAAGCAAGCACTGCCCCCAGTAAGGCTAATTCAGACACCCATAACTTTCAACAACATTATAAAATTCAAATTTTTCTTAACTTGTAATCATCTATAAGTGACCTGAGTAGTTTGTACTTAGGCAAAGCATTCAACTACTCTTTTTTCTTTTTCCTTTTTTTTTTTTTGCCTGTGGCATGCATTTCAGAGGATCTGGTCCTAAAACTAGATGGAAAATACTTGAAAGAAAAAGAAATCCTTAGTAATTTCCCTGCTTCTCATCCAATTCAGAAATATAATTAAATATTAGGGAAACCAAAAAGCTGTTACTTCTCTCTCTCTTTTCTTTTAACTACATCTACAGTAGGACAGACATGCCAGTTAATAGCAGGAAAGTGGTCTGGAAAAACAGATTTTGTATTGTTGGACTTGTTGGGACAGTTGTCTCTGTCATACAGCATCTGCAAAAGAATTAAGATGGCACAGGATAACAGGGCACAGTTCTGTAAGATACCCAGAGCTTCAAGCTCAAAGTCATGCAAGTAAATCCTTGAGAAATAAATGTATGTGAAAAGTAAACTCAGAAGGAATGTGGAAAATGCTGGGATATTCTGGAGAGCCATTTCCCCTGCACTCCAGCAGTATGAGTCCTGTTCTAGAAACTGTTATTCCTCAAACAGAACTTTTGAAGCTGTACATGTGTTTCTCACCAGCAGTGAAAGCAGTAGAGTTCTTGGTAATTAGCTTTTATTAGCAAAATGACAGAACTCCAAAGCAGAGGTCTCTTAAAACTCCTGGCAGCACCTAAGAGTACAGATCTGGATCAAATTTTACAGAGTCACAACTACCCAAATTCCAACTTAGACTGTACTTAGTTCTGGAAAATAATTTAAACCTCTACTGAAACCTAGTAGTAGCGAAATTATTACCTGTAGCTTGCTTTCTGTTAAAAAGAACTAATTAAAAAACTGCTAGCCCAAAGTCAGAAATCTTCTTTTCTTTCCACTAACTGTACTCGGATGGGTCCAATTTATTTATTCAGTACTTGAGGTCTATATATAAATCAAGTTTACACATTGCTCTATTTGCATAATTCCAATCAACCAGTGGTTGAAAAGAAGTGCTGCATGAAAGTCTTCGGCCTTCCTACCCCAGCTCATTATGCCTCTAAAGAGCACTCGGCTACTCCTCTAATCACTTAGATTTTTTCTGTCAAGCTGTGTTAGTCTCTGTTCAGGTTCCACTAGATTTAAGGTTCTCTTTCTTGGAGTTTGCCTAACTGTATAAGTGGAATTTCTTTCCTCTTGCAGAGCCTTTGGAGAATGCTCCACACCTTCAGTCTCAGCATAAAACAGCCCAGTCCCCAAGTGATACATACTTTATTGCTTCTCCAACTACAATTCTCTGCTTTTGCTATTTACAGCCTTTTCCCTCTCATCATCCAGCCCATCCACACCTCTGATGTGAGGCAAACAGTTCTTTTGAAGAAGAATAATTTATACAAATAACGTTCAGGTTTCTGTATTTTTCCATGACCATGGATTTTCTCTGGAGACCCTGCAGACAGCACCTTGGAGAGCTCCATGGATATTGTGCCTTCCACGAGCCCACACCATTCCCTTGCAGCTCTGAATGCCTTTGGAGTATTTTTGTTGACTTTTTTAGGCCCAGAGAAGCTCAGTCCATTGTTTCTGGAACTGAGCTGTGAAATCGTCTCCCTTTGGCACCACTGTGTGCCTACACCAACATTTCATACGTGTAACTCTGGTGTGACTATGGAAAAATTTTTTTTTCCCAGATGTGCCAAAAATGTCAAATACTTCTCCTTTTTTTCATAATAAGTGGTATCTGCTGTTTCATTTTAATGTGCGCAGTTTATGGTATTTTGAAGTTTTTTCTTGTATTATATATTGGCCCCAATGAATTAGGTGGCAATGAAATTACACTGGATTTTAGATATTATCCCCAGTGTAGGTGAACAGTGGAAAAAACGGAGATAAACTGAGAAAGGGAATACATGGAATTAATTCTTTGAAAGTCCACGGACTCAGCATTTCAAAGAAGTATGAAATTTCTCCTTTTTTATAGTTATTCCATTGTCTCAAAGATTTTTAAGGTCAGAAAGTGCCTCTAGAATTCCATTCTCTTGTGTAGCAAAGGTCACAGGATTTCATCCAGCTGTTTCAGTGCTGAGCCTTGTAAACTCTGTTGAATAAGCATATTTACTGAGCAGAAGTCAATGAACTGAAGAAATGAACTGAGCCTGCCCCTCTCAACCTGGCAAATCCCTTCTGTCCTGTTCCATTTTTACTCAAATGCCAATCTTTTTATGTAGAAAAGTATTTAAATACATAGAGAATATGTCACTTCTTTGGAAGTACAATCTAATGGGTTCTTTACAGAGAAGAAAATACATGTGACGTAGTTCTCTGAATACACATGTGCACACACATTTATCTCATGCTGCTTCCTCTACTTGCTAAAGTGTCCCTGAGAACAAATAGTGCTAATTCTGCAAACATTTGTAATCCCTCCATCTTGATCATCTCTACATCTATAATGAATTCCATTTAGACAGTAGTTTCTGAAGACAGAAACTCCACAAAAGCTTTCTAGATCAAATTTACAAGGTGGAGAATTGTTACTTTGCATGTGTGGTCTGGGCTTGTTTGTACCATTTTCTGGGAACAAACCTTTGGCAAACTCTCTAGGATATCTGCACCTTATGTGTCTGCTAGCCTGGAACACTGCAGTGAAATGCAAATGCATTTTTTGGGAGTTTGGACCGGATGACCACTGTGGTCCCTTCCCACCTTGGAATGGCTTTCCAGTGCCAGCATAGAGTGATAGAATAGTTAAGTTTGGAACAGGTCTCCAAGATCGTTGAGTCCAACCATCAACCCAGCTCCTCCGTGTCCCCCACTAATCCATGTCCTCAAGGGCCACATTCACAGGTGGTTTTTTAACACTTCCAGGGTTGGTGACACCACCACTGCTGTCAGCAGCTGGTTCCAATTCTTGACAAGCATTTAGGTGGAGCAATTTTTCATAATTCCTTCTAATACCTCCCCTGGCACACCTTGAGGCCATTTCCTCTCATCCTGTAGCTTGTCACCTGGGAGAAGGAGCCCAGTGGTGTGACTGTCTGTGGAATGGGCTGCAGTGAGGACCAGAGCAGTCCATGAACGCACAGGCTGAGTTCAGCTGATGCTGGAAAAGCTGACGTCAAGGCTCAGCACTATTTTTAAAAAATTTCCTCTCTTGCATTAAGCATAAAATCTTGTTGAAAATAAGATTTTCCATGTCTTAATTGTAATACAGAAAGTATCTTTTATTCTTCCTATGCTTGAGATAGCAAGGTAATTTCAGAACTGAAACTGATTGTCTCAGACATTCATGACTCAAATATTTAATCTAAAGGGTAAAATTCCCAGAGTACTTCTCTCATCATTCCTCAGTTCTATAGAGAATAAAAGCTTCAACTTTATATGATGTGGTATTATTTCCATTATTGGTATTATGCTGGAGGCAAATATCCTCCAAAAAGCAAAATCCACTTCCCCACCGCACAGTGAGTTTTGCACCACAAAGGCCCAATCCCTCCTTTGCACTGTGTGCTGGAGATGCCTTGTAATCTGCTGAGAATTTAATAACAATTATTTTACTTCTTGTAGTGAAGAGCCTTTAAGATGTAATATAAAATATTCATCTGAAATCTGATGTCTCCAGATTTCAGGGGTGGTTTAGTACTGAAAGATGAGTTTTCCAGCTAACTGAAGATTTTAAGTAGTAGTGCCTCTCTTCATCTGCATCCATGTACCTCTGTACATGGGTGTGCAAGGGCTTCCTTTGGCACCTCTTCCATTTACTGTTCTAATGCATGCAAAGGCTGGGATAAGCAATATCTTACTCCTAAGTAATTCATACATTTTTGGAACCCTGCCTCAGGAAATGAAAAGAAAAGTAAGCATTTGCCTGTGTGGTAAGCAAAGACAAGGAATTAATTTGTTCCAATAACCCCTCAAATTCTTTATGTCCTTAATAACACCTCCAAGATTTTCACACAGTATGAATACAATTGCTCCCATCTGAAAGTGGTAAGAGGTGCTAAACAGGAACTTCTAAAGAGCTTGCAGTGTAATATGACAAAATATAAAATATTCTGGGAATGCAAACAGTGGGTAATATAATGCACCTTATCTGTAATCCAGAATAATAATCTTTTAATAATATCAGACAAATTCTTCATGTCTCTTTTAGTTCTTACTGAATAGAAATCCCATTGACTTTATCATCTTAGTGGGGCTGCAGGATTTTATCCACCCTGTCTGATAGCATAACAGCATGAATATGGAACACTTTATTTATTGTAATACAAGGAAATATGCCTTGTAATTATTCATAATGAGGCCTGTAAGGCTGAGAGCTCTGTGTGTGTCTGCTCCTTAGCCACAGACATGCGGGCAGGAGATGGATGCAATTTCTCTGCTATTGATCATTTCTGAACATCAAAGGAGATGGTGGGGAGGATTGCTTCCTGCAGCTGCACAAAGCAGTGCTGCTTCTACACAGGGAACTTGTGCAAATATGTGTTTTCTTGGGGGAAAGAGTGAGGACTACTATAAATATGTGAGAATTCAGGGAAACACGGGCGGTAATTGTATAATAGTACACACATGGAGCAGCAAGATCAAAGATTAGACAGAGACACTGAAGCAGACAAAGTCTTTGCGTCACTGAAAATGATTACTTTATCCAAAATATCTTTGGAAAACATTATTTCCTGCATGTGAATGCCATAACCAGTTTGTAGATGACACAGCTGGGCTTTGATCAAGCACAGAAACAAGAGAACTGAAGACCAAGAATAAGCAATCATGACTCAGGAGTGTGCAACAGAGGGAGAAAAGAAAAATCCCAACCTGAGCTGAAGAGCGCGGGTATTAACGTGTGCTTAGTCCAAACCAGGAAAATAAGAAGAATTCAGGCTAGATATTTAACAGTTGCACAAATATATTCCTGTTATGACAAGGAAAGGGGGATTCTTTTCACAGTGGTTTGAAGGTTAACATACAAGTTTACACCTGAGCTCAAATATCCTCCTGCAGGCAAAAGCTTTGCATGGTTTAATGCACAGAAGGCTGCTGCCAGGCAGCAGGTCCTCAAAAATGGTGATAAATCCATGTAGATATCATGGGACAACCAAATAAGCTGCATAAGTTTTATGTATATTGACACACTAAGACAAAGGCCTAAAAGACACCAATAAATAAGAGAAACACCAAATAGTGTTAGAAGGGAGAATCCTTTTTCAAGAAATGATGCATTTAGTTTATGGCAGTGTTAGTTTTGGGAACGAGATTTTAAAACATTAAAGCCAGACCAAGTAGACAGATCAAGCAATAATAGCTGTGATGATCCACATTAGTTATGGTTTCATTTCAGGATTCTAATTTTGGTATTTTCAAAGAGTAGAAAACGGAAAAATAATGTAATAATTTATTTACTCCCATAAAGTTAATTAACACAAAAGATCAGTTCTACTACCTGGATGTATGTGAAATCAGGATTCCTTGGGTGAACTGGGGTTATCACCAAAATGTGGTATTTCATTGTAGAAAATGATCTGTATATGTATTTTTTTTAACCTAACTTGCAAATAGCTAGTAAATGTCAGAATATGCCAGATGACATTAAGAAACTTATTCAGGCAAAGATGGTTTCAAACACTTACTGAGTGCCTGTGGTGCTTTTACATGGAGGGTAGAAGACATCACTCACTTTCCTCTTGTATTCTGAAAATACCAGCAGGTAAAGGCAGAGCAGTTGTGGGAATGTACCTCCAGCTATCTGCTAACTGCACATATCTTTCAAGATAGTCAGAGACTCCTGAGGAAAATACAACTGAATTTTAAATTCTGAGCGAGCTGAATTTTTATGGGTATATATGTTTAAGAATAAGTATGTGCTTATACACATGCACAGAGATTTTGGAGATATTCACTCTGAGTATGTGCAAATACATCCTTACCTGACATTATAATCTCCATTTAAGTACAGCATATGCTCTGCTTCAAAGTCAATTCATAACATTTCTCTTATTCTCCTTTACTTGCCTTTTTCAAAGTATATTGTAGGAGTGAAATCACACTCAGTCTCTGATTTTACAGATGAAAATAGATAATATAAATAAGCATTAATTGATGACCCTTCTATTATCTATTACGTGGTCTTTTGAGGAAACATAATACTGCCTACTGTTGCATGAAAGTCATAATAATAATTGCTGTTTGGTGACTGGAAATGGGTTTCCTCAGCTTTAGAAGAGCTGGAATTTTTGTCAGCATTTAGTTAAGTTTTTATTTTATTTATTTATAGGTTATTTTAGTTTGCATTTATAGCAGCTACTTGTTGCATTTTCTGGATTTTGTAGGGATAAAAACTGTAGAAGACATCAGATTCAGGAACAATTGCAGGATGGTGCAAAGATTGAAAAAGAATTAGAGGAGCAGCAAGAAAAGAGCAAATAAGTAATAAGAAGGATAGTCACCCAGCAAATGAGATTGTCACCTGTGATGGGAAGAATGATAACCAAATGTAGTGTTCATTTGAAAAAAAAACCACCAAAACAAACCACTAAAAAAACCCAACCACGAACAAAAGGGCTCATTCTGATTTTGTTTGGTGAATAGACTCTACAGGGGCTGACACTCCGCAAATTATTCTGATGAATGAAAAATGCCTAATTAGTGCTATTACAGGATAACGTGATGGAGTTCCTGGCAATGGGACTGTATTAGTTATGCCAGTGTTGCCATTAAGAATCTCTGTATTTTGGTGAAGAGGCAGCACCTCTTGTTCCCCTGGACCATTTCAGGAGGTACTCACTGGGAGTTTTTGGGAATAGGGAAGCAGTGGACTTGCTTGGCTGGGAAGCAGCTCACCCATCATGTGTGGATGCTGAAATGCTGCTAGCAGGGAAATTTTCTCTTCTTGCATTCATTCTGTGAGAACTTTTCCTTTGNGCTGACACTCCGCAAATTATTCTGATGAATGAAAAATGCCTAATTAGTGCTATTACAGGATAACGTGATGGAGTTCCTGGCAATGGGACTGTATTAGTTATGCCAGTGTTGCCATTAAGAATCTCTGTATTTTGGTGAAGAGGCAGCACCTCTTGTTCCCCTGGACCATTTCAGGAGGTACTCACTGGGAGTTTTTGGGAATAGGGAATAGGGAAGCAGTGGAATGCTTGGCTGGGAAGCAGCTCACCCATCATGGGAAGCACAAAGAGCCAACGAGGGCCCCAGCCTGGCAGGAAAACGTTCTGCAGAGACTTTTGAAGTTTGTNAAATGGTATTGTAAATTTAATAAATAATTCATTCCTCGCTCTGGACTCCTGCCTCGCTGCATCTCTGAACCCCTGCTTGGAAGCCCACAATCACGGGAAGCACAAACAGCCAACGAGGGCCCCACCCTGGCAGGAAAAGGTTCTGCAGAGACTTTTAAAGTTTGCAGGGCACCTTCCAGGTGATGTGGGGCATCCTTTAATGAGACAGAGCTCTTCGTTTGGGCTGAAAATAAACGGGTGAGCCCTGCAAGAGGCCCTTCTTTCTCTTAGTTACAATATAATGATCACTTTAGCAAAGAGTACTTTCTGGGCATGTTCTACATGAGCTTTAAAAGTCGTTTTCTAGATCTGGCAAGCAGTGAGAACAGCTAAAAAAATCCACTTTTTAAAACATTTTGCATTACTGCCCAACTCTTGTAGTAAAAAGGGAAAATCTGTCATCCAAGCTAAGTTCAGGAATCCAAGAATGAAATACTTTCTGAAACTCTGTTTCCTTTCCAAAATAAAACAAGCTGCCAAGTAACTTTCAGCTGTTCTTACTGTAGCAATAGCTGTTCTCAAATAAATTGTTTAACTATTGTTTATTAACTCATCCAGGTAGAAAACTGTCTCCAGCCAGCCAAAGAACCTCTCCTTTAAGAAAATACACTGAATTTAAGCATAGAAGTGGGAGTTTTTTGGCACTATCTTGTCCACAGTAGATCACTAGGAAGAGGTGATACAGTTGTTCATAAAGCAGTCAGTGTTGTGTTAGTGTGGCATCCACACTGCTAAAAGTGCTTTTTCCAAGGAATGATCACCACTCGTGGCCCTTGGAGATGTGATGGAGTTCTTCGTGTAGGGATGAGTACAGTTCTACAATGTGAAACCTAGATGTTTGCATAACATTATTTCTAATGAAAATTAGATGCAAGGGATCTAAGGAGAAATGTTTCTGGTGTTCATGATGTGTTACTCAAAAAACCTTTGGAATTACAGTTGAATAATTTTGTCCAAGTATAAAAACAGATCATGTATGACCACGGAGTTTCAACATTTTATACCTGATGCCGGTGAATTTTCTTAGGAAAACCAAACCACACAACACTGCCTTTATTAGAGTAGGTTTTTTGTCTGGGTCCCTTCCACAGTGACGTGGTGTTGCTGTGTTCCTTTGAACATTTTATTTCATCCTTTGTTTCTCTTCTTTGAACAATTTTGCTAGAAAACGTAAACAATAAACCCACCCAGCCCTAGAGGTTAACATATATGGAAAGATATTTCTGTATGACAGAATTACCTAAAGAAACACCTGGATTTTGGGGTGTATGGTGGATAAACTTCAGAGACTTTTTGATGATGTCCTAGTAATTGAACCATTTACAGCCCAGAGCAGGGGGGAAGGGAAGCAATCCACAAAATGAACTTTTAAATTGCATTGTCCTCTTTTATTTAGAGGTTGGAATCCTTCACCAGAGGCTGGAGATCAACTGCACAGATAAAATGAAGGCAACTCAATTTCATGCAGTCCACATCCCATAAACAAAGCAGTTTTCAGTTGGAATAATGAAGCAGACAGAGGGAAATCCTGTCCACATTTGCCAATTTCTTCTGTGGGACCAGGACTTGGCCTTGAGATTTTATGTGGCACACAGGGACCAAATCTCCTGTCAACTTTTGCACTAGGAGCTGTCCTGATGAGATACGTTTCTTTTCAGCTATGTTAATTCCTGAGAAGCTTCTTAGAAAGGTACTTTAGTGGATTTTGTTACATATACATGGAATAGCTGTGGAAATTCAAAGTGAGCCAGAGATAGAAATGTCTATTTAATTCAAATTCCTGATGCTCCAGTGTTTGTACTTCAGCTTTACTTTTTTTCCTCCATCCCACTTCTCTGTGTTATTACCATCTCATTAGTTAATTATTGTTGTTGATTCTATTGCATTATCAAAGAGACAACTTTTCCCTTCTGCTTCTTCTGTGAATTGTGTTTAGACATGCAATAATTATTTTGATAATAGTGGGTATAAGGATGAAGAAATGCCTCCTCCCTTCATCTGCAGCCCTTAGCCTGAGGTGGAGGAGCCGGAGCTGGGTTGAGCTGCAGGTGTTTATTGGTGTTGCTGTTCAGTTAAACTGAAGTGTGTGTGACCCTCTGCAGTCCAAGGAAAAATCACAGACAGCTTGTTTGTGAGAAGAATCCCAGTGTAAGGTCATTAACCTGTTACCACATTTGGGAAAGGGAACCAGCATCTCTTATCCACAGTCTAAAATTAGTTTTAAAAGCTGTACACAAGGGTGATAGTGTTTTGCCTTTTCTCCAGTTGCTCTTTGATGATTGGCATCAAGGATCAGGCAGTGTGGTAGGAAGACCTTGACACATCTCTTAGTGACTTCCAACACCTTGCAGGCATGGCTGGAATCCACAAAAATTGGCTTTCCGTGAATAAAATTGTAACATTTCCACAGAAACCACCTGACATCCAGTACGTGCCCTCCACCACCTCAGCTGTGATACACAGCCTTCCAGCAGCAGCCTCAATTCACAGCTCTGTCTGAAATATTGTCACTCTGGCTGTTAAGTTTGCAAAGCTCATGGCAGCAGTAGTAAAACACAAAGTCTGCAGTACACAGAGTTTAATGTTACTGAGCAAAACTGTTAAGAGTAGCCTAGTGGAATTACAGATACGTGGGCAAGTTTGTGCGTGCATTTAATGAACTGAGCTAAAAATATACTATGAAACATATTTTAATGATTGGAAAAAATGCAGAAAACTGTGCTGCTCATCTGTAATGAATGATTTGCTGTAATAGGCCCTGTGCCTATAACCTGGAAAACTCTTTATATCTGCACACAGACCGAAGTCTGGCATGCTCAGCACAGACAGTTGCAGACATGGATGGATGCTGATGTGCACAATTGCCCACCCTGTGCATGTGCATCCAGCATTCTTGCAGGCTGATGTGCACAGCCACTGCTAAAAAGTGCATGTAGATCGTCGTCCCTCCTGTAAACCAAAATTCTCTCTCACTGCATGCAGACCGATATTAAAATTAAAACCTCCTTATCTTTAGGGAGGCAAGACAAAGCAAAGTCAAATAATGCTCATATAACTGTGTGTGTGCAAATAATGGAATTACCATCAGTAATGCATTTAGTGTGCTAATGCTGTTTTAAAGCACTTCCAGAGGTGTGCAGAAATGTTTGTTACAGTTACATCTTATTTTTAATGCTAATTAATTAGTACAAAGAGAAATATTTACCCTATATTATATTTACTAAAGGTTTGGACAATGATCTGGCACCTTTGGAGAAGTATAGAGGAAAAATATTTTACTAATCGTGTGTGAAGACTTGACTTAGAAAGACTGATACAGTCTTGAGTGATAGAGAACCTACTAAAGACTCTCACAGGGATTGAGAAAACTAGATGAAAACTAGGTGAATGGGTAGTGTAAGGGCAGATGATCTGAAAAATGTTGATAAAAGCAGGAAAAACTAAAGTGTTTACACAGAAAGAAAATCACAAAGGATAATTTTAGCCTTGGGACATTATTCTGCCTTTGTATTCAATGGTGGAGATGTGCATTTAGAGGGCCATTTACAGGATCATGGCCGGGCTACAGGCAGCCCTTGTAGCTGTCCCTCAGTGCAGGGCTCTAATTAAATCCTAACCACTGGATTCAAAGGCCCAAGTCTTTCTCCCGAGCAGAACATCTGGTTCACAACATTGTGAATTGAACCTGCGACACGGCTCACAACACTGCGCTCTGAGAATGAATAATGGATCTGTGACGGATCTCGTAAGTGAAACACGAGGGAAGGTGATGTTGTCAGGATGTAAGCGGCAGAGAGACAAGAGCACCCAGGGGAACGTGTGCTGAATTGTTCCTGGGGATGAGCAGAGACTGCAGAACAGCGTAAAAGGAGTTCAGGCCCAAGAGGATAGGAGGAAAATGGAGAATGATTTGAAAGCAGAGCTGGAGCAGTCGCAGGGGTGAGCCACCTCCTGCCCTTGGAGTGGTGAGGGAGAATCACCTACCTGGTCAAACTGCAGAGGGTGATTTATTACAAAAACATTGATTATTGGGAAAGAAACAGTGTCAGAGAAAAATAGTGCCCAAACTGGTGACTACTGAAATGCTTGCCTCCAGCACACCAGGATAAAAATGGGAAATACTGTATGGAATACAGAACTCTTGAATGTCATTATGACTATTTAAGATGTGTCTACTGACAGATTCACATTGCCCATTTTATCATCAATTTTAAAGCACCAGTGAAATCTGAAATAGGAGCCACATGATGTGTTTGAGAGATGAGGAAATAGCTTTATATGGGCAAAAATTGACATGTAGGTTCTCCTGAAGAGGCACAAAATGGAGTGCAGAATAACTGTTATATTTGCAGCTCTTTTGATGAATGAATGCAGACACCCAAGAAATTTGTGAAATTGATGCAGGCAACCAGGTTTAAACTATTTATTAATACAGTCTGTAATGTATGTGAAAGGTATGTCACACCAATAGTAATAGGGACATATAACATTATGTGTATTTTTCTGGATCATTTGAACGTTGTGAATTTATCTAGGATTAAAAATGCTCCTAAAGGAATAGGAGTTCCTATTCCCTAGAAAAGAAGTGTGTAGGCAGCTTATATTGCAGTTGTCCCATTTATGGGCTTCTTTAATGTTCCTTTGAAGCCCGTTGCGTTTCATCTGTCGCGGGGAGTGCAGAAGAGATGATGGACAATTGTTCTGATCTAGTTTGGCAGTATTTGTGTTCCAGGTTTGTACATGTTTAAGGGCCATTTAGCAGCGAATCTGGGACGCTCGGAAATCTGAGGATTTCTCAGGCACGTGGGAGATTCATCCTTAGCTTGAAGCCCAAGAAAAAAGCTGTTTTGGAGAAGGTGTGGCTGGCAGCAGAAATCAAAGGACTGGGGAATGTGCATGACAACTTTGACATTTCCTCCCTTGTTCTGTCCTGTGGCAGTGACTCTGGACAAGGCTCCACGAGGCAGGCTGTCAGATGGTGAGGAAATAAATAAAAGTTTAGGGTGCACTCATGATGGCACTTCAAAGCACAGGTTGGAGACGGAAAGTCAAAGCTGATGTGATTTGGATATAAAGAGAATACAGGAGATGAGTGCGTGACAGAGATTTGCCCTGGATAAGAGCAGGAAAAAGATGGAAATGCAAGACCTGCAAAGGGATATGAAAGTCCCAATATATGATTTATGTTAGGAATATGTGTCCTAAATAGCTTGGTGATACTTTACAGTGGGTTACTATTTTCAGATGACTAGAAGAATGACCTCTGGGACATTGGGACCATCTCTGGGAATTTAAAAACAACCATATTGGGTCAGGTCAGGAATCCAATCTTGTTTCCAGTAGCAGTTGCAGCACATGATAAGGCAGAGTACAGGAGTGATAAACCAACAAGGAGAATTTCCCTCTAGACCTTTCCAGTTTTCAGCAGTTTGTGATGCAGGGATTCTGTTTAAAACCCCCTAAAAGAATTTGCTTTTCTAACTGCTTTGTGAGTTCATGGAAAACTTTCAGCTCATGTGCCTTGTGTGAGATTTTTCCCTTAATTTTTTGAACCTTCAACTTCATGTTCTGTCTTAACTCCTGGATTTAACACTGGAAGACACGGTGAAAATTTGTATTTTACTGAAATCTCTCAGTGGCCTGAATACTCATTGCTCTGACCACCTCTCTTGTTCATCACCCCCAATAATACTCTTCTTCAGAAAGTCACTCTTATGTTGATTAGAAACATTTAAATTTTGTTCTTAACTGACATTAGTTCACTATCATATTAATTTTTTTTTTTACTATTGGGCATGAAGGAGTTGCAGTTGACTTTTTTTGTTCTCTTCTATTCACTTTATATTGCTATTTTACTGAGTTTTTTTAACAAATATTTATTGGCTTTGTTATCGGTTTTGGTTTATTTTTTTTAAATTGACAGCCAAAACTGTCGGCAAGGGGGCAAGAGGGGGAAAATCGTAGCTTAAACCTAAATTTAATCTAAATGTTCACTTTGAATCTAAATTTCTCCAAAAAGTTTCAGTGCAGTTTTGCAGTCATCTTTTTTTGCTTTGTCCTGATGCTCTCCCTGTCCTGGGGATCAGAAGCAAAGCCATAAACCCACGAGCAGTTGACTGGAATGCCGTATGTCAGAAACTGGCCAGAGAGAGCACAGCCACCATCAGTCCATCGTGCTGATGACCAGCTGACGAAATTCACAGCATGATAAAAAGGATTTCTCACTGAGCGAGGGCCAGTGAGTGAGCAACAACAGCTGAGAGCTTGTTTGTCTCGGGCATTGATCGGTGCATATTTTCAATCATCTGAAATATCATCCTGTTTGAAGCAGTCAACAGTCAGGAATTTATTTAGGACACAAAACCTCCAACACAAAGATGGTCAAATCCTGGAAGAAAGCTAACAGAGAAATAGCTTTGTGCCATTTCTTTTGTTTGTATAATTAATGTTCAGCATTAAATGTTCACTGGGCTGACACATCCATGGTACCAGCAAACGAAATTCATTCAAATGCAAGCAGTTTCTCTTGTATTGTTTTTGGAGCTATACGGTACATTCGTTCAGCTCCCTGGTAACACTTTAAAAGCTAATTAGTTTGAAAAGTAAACAAGTATGCAAATATACATCAAGAAGTTCCAGTTTGTTGTCTCTGATGTTTTGGGTTGAAAAGGCCCAAGAAGAGAGAACCATGACTTCACTGAATTACCGACAGTGCTGTGGTTTCTATTTCCTGTCGATACTTTCTTTATCCAGACTAATTTTAAAAGAATTGAAACCAATGCTTCAATTTGTGCAAATTTTCAGCTGAAACAAGTCAACAAAACAGGGATAGTGGGGAGGAGCCCACAAGTGCCCAGATTTGATCTGTTTGGAAAGCAGAGAGAGGTGGGATATTTATGCACAAAGATAACCTCAGACAGCTTACCTACATCAGCCGAGGGGACGGGCCTGAGACTGCTGTAGTGAAAACAGGAACGAACAAAGCAGGAAAGGAGAATGGGAAATCCGTGGCAGCTCTGTCCTGTTGTGCCTCTTCCCAGCCCAGCTTGTGCTGTGCCCTGAGCTGAGAAGTCTTGGGGCCAAGGATTCCCTCCCTGGCTCTGGCTCTGCTGCACTTCATGACCAGGAGCTGCAGCGTTACAAGGCAACTTCCTTTCTGCTCCATGCACTGACACCCTTATCCCAGCTGTAAATGGGCAGGTGCAGGAATTTGCTCTTCAGCAGTTGTTACCCCAAATATCTCAGTGTTCAACCATGCCACCAAATATCTGCACTCCAGTGCTCTCACCAGTTTTGCCTGGGTGCAAGAGTCCATGAGCTCAGCTTTGCTCCTTGGAGGTCATCATCGGGATTTGGGAACCGAAGGGGTTTCTGGATGCCACAGTGCTGGTGTTCCATGAGGCTGTTCCCTGGGCATAACCAGTGAGCAGAGGACAGTTATGGCCTTCCAGATCTAGCCAGAAACTTGGATTTTTTTCAATGATAAGACTACATACTTGACACTTAGATATAGGCTCAACAGTGTTCAGTAACTTATCATAGGCAGTAATTAGTGATGATGATTTTGATGATGATGATGATAATAATAATAATAAATTTATTACCTTGATGTAAGGGAGCTCTCCTGCTTCACATTTCTAAGGGAACAGTCAGATTATAAAATCCCTTAGTCAAAATTTATGCCTGAAGACCTCAATGTTCCCTGACACGACAATTATTTAGGACCTAGTATTATCTCACTGAGTTAGAAAGTTTCTCACAAGACCTGGTCTCAGAAAGTCCTGCCATTAGATTTCTGTTCCAGAATCATTAATTCACTAGTCTGTCTCTCAGTATGACACTGTGCTTGCACTTCAATCTCTTAGAATGGTCTTTTAGTCTAAAATTGTGGTTCCAGCATGACTGAATGCTGTTTATTGATGTGGAAAAAAAAAAAATCTGATCCTGAAAGTATTAACATATATATTCAGGTATTGAAGAGGTGATTTGTCCCACAGAGAGAATTATGATTTTTAAATAAGAGAAGGGCTGTGATGCATAAGACTGTGAGAAGGTGATTGCAATATCAAAGGAGGAAAAGGGAAAAAAATGAACTTTCAATTATTTCAGTAACTTTATTTGCTCGATAGTGTGTAAATTATTGTAATTTATTTAGACGAAATTTGCGTAAGCAAAAGTATTTTTCTAGGTACATTAATTTATCAGGAAAAGAATTTCTGTGAAGTTTCCTGTAGGTTTCTTTTTGTGGTGATTGAAACAAAACCCACGTCCTAAAGCTATTATTGTAGCAACAAGGATTTTCTGGCTGCATTACTTGTTCACAGATGGTTAGCCTTTGACATGGCAATGAGATTGTTCACTTCTGCAAGATGTTAGCACAGATCAATAAGAAAACTCTCTTACAGAGAGAGCACCTGTTTGTCAACCAAGGTGCCTTAAAGGTATTGCTGATATTACATTTTTGTTTGTTCAGTGGAAAGTCGGTGGTTTTTCTGGCTGCAGGGTTAAATTCCTTCTTTGTTAGTGTGCAGTTTGATAGGAGAAGGCTCCCACTGGAACAGGAGGGAAACCCACATCTTTGCAGTACTGGATAACTTAGTAGGTAGGGCTTGAAAATCTGTTCCTTTTACTCCATTTAGGGCCATGGCTATTGCAAGTGCTGGTTTGGTTTTCTGCGAGGCAAAAAAGCATCTCTCATGTTTTAAAAGAAAGATTTGGGGACGGCTTTATCCAGGTTGTGGCTCACAGGCAACAGGGCCTCTGCCAATTTACCAGTGATGGTAAAATATCTGTTACAACACGTGTCACCAAAGTACAAGGCTCATAATAAAAAGGATCAGAAAAATCTGAAGGCCCAAGAAATAATGTGAGTGTAACTAGAAAAAAAGTGAACTGATACACCTGGGGAAAAGACGTATTCAAGCATTAATGCTGGAAAATTGCCAGCTGCTACTGTGGGGATGGGAAAAATAGGAAAGTGATGGCATTTTCTGCAAGAGCGGGGGGTAATAGCGTCTTTCCTTGTTGAGAACACTGCTGGGAAGCACAGAGCACCATTTCAATTAGATATGGCATTCCTCTTCCATCTCAGACTGTTGGCTGGATTTTCTATTACAGAGCATCTGTCTCTGTTTCTACACCCTGTTTTTTATTCCTTGTCCATCTCCACAGTGCTGACATGCCCAGGCAGTAATAAATACCAATGTATCTGGTAGTTTATACACTGGTGATCAAATATTCTTGAAACTTGATTAACTTGTGCTGGTCATCTATGTTTTAGTTAATAGTACTGAAGAGCTGAGTGGAGATAAATGCTGGATTGGGAAAATAGGACAGATTTTCTCTCGTAAATGGAGATAATAATACTCATCCAATTTACAGCACAGAATTTCTATCACTTTTAATAATAATGTAAGCGTTATAAAGCGGAATTTTAAAAACATTAGTGGTGTCAATGGTGCTGAGAAGAGCCGTGGACATCAGTAAGGTGATGGGGACAGGCTCATGAAGAAAGATGAAGAGAAGCAGCAAATGCACAGCTTGTCTAAGTGGTGATAATGATGATGGGGGATGTGATGGCCATCTGAAACATATCTGACATCTGTAAATGTGGAACAGGGAATAGTGGTGTTCAGTTGGTCATAGCATCACAATTAGTGTTAATGAGGAAAACTGAGCAAAAGAAAACAGAGCATTCTTTTTCTGTTTGGCCCAATGGTAGATCGCATTAAAGGCTAGAATGACATCTTCAAAGGATCCCCTGTTGCACCAGCAGAAGTCCAATTGCTTAAATAATGTGAAAATAAATTGAGCAAGATGCTCATGAGTGTGTGGAGGGAAGCATTTTAATACTGGGAAAGAACTGGGCAAGATGACCTCTTCTGCTTTTAATTACCAACACATCATTAAGGAGAGCTGGCAGAGCTGTCCTACTTCTAGTTTACAGGTTTTCTCATTTGTTCTTATTTCTAATGAAAGCCCAGTTTATAGTCGACATTATCCAAAACTTTTTAGACTGGAAATGCAGGGAGCTGAACTGAGGGGTCAGAGCATTGGGGTCTTTCCTCTGGTGGGGCTCACCTGGAGCTGGGTCCACGTGGAGCCTGTGGGATGGCACTTAAACCTGAGCTCTCTGAGAAAAAAACCTTGGGGTTTGAGGGAAATGGGGTTTTTCCAGCTGGCTCAAAAGTGGACTAAGCTGGACATGAATCAGTACAAGTTTTCTCCTCAGAAAGCTGCAGGAAATGCATGGGACACGTGCATGTAACTTTTTTCTTTTTGCATAATTTCCTTGGAATAGATCACTTGGATTATTTTGGAATAAAAGTTGAATTTATTTTTATCTTACTGTAAAATGGTTCCTTTGTGACCACAGGAGACATAGCTCAAATAATTCCTTGCTTGCTTCTTTGTCTGGACTTCGGCTTTCAAGACACTTTCCCCTTTTTGGTGATGATGTGAGTATGGCATAGTTTATTTGCTGTAATACTATATAGGAAACTAGGAATCATTTGCTAAAAATAGTTGAGTTATATGAATTATAACACTCCCTGAGACAGGGATTTTATCTTGATTTGAAATTTGTTGACATTGGCCAGTGAAATGTCAAGGTTTTTCATCAAAAAGATTTTAGTTTTTAAAAAAATCTGTTTAAAAAGCAACTTTTAGTTGAAAAATCGGATTCCAGATTTTCTTAGGTAGTGTTTGGATGAATGCTGATCATCACCGAGGGTAAACAGGGGAGAGAAAAATAAATGTGTTTTCTGCCTGGCCTTTTAGGTTCAGCTAACTGCAGAGCTCCCTGCACAGAGCTACTCTTTAACTAATAAAAAATAAATTAATATGAATTTCAAGCCAACGTTGTAATGTGTCACATGTTGCTTTCAAAGTAGGAAATAATTTGCTCACTAGACTTCCTGTATTTCCACTCGAGTGTGCAGCCCTTTTTTATTTACATTATAAAGGAACAGAGTGAACTGGATTGCACATGTATTCAAAGGAGCAGTACAAATCTGAACAGCAGCCAGGTGATCAATTATTAGGAGGTAGTACTGCATTGTGTTATTCACCAGGAGCTTCCAGAGAGAAGAGAAAGAAATTGTCAGCGAGAGAAACATTCAATGCAGTTGGGAAAAAAAAGGTAAAGAGGGAGAGAGAGAGAGTGGGGAACCAGAATAAATCAGGGTTACAATTGTATGCAGAGAGCTGGAGCGGAAAGACAGAGCAAATCAAGGTGGCAGGAAATAAAATATTGCTCATCAACAGAAATAGGGAGGAGAGAGACATCAAAACATGTAGATTCATGCAAAAAAAAAAAAGCAGCTCAAGATAGTGACTATGGAAAAATGTAGGAGAAGAGAGGTTTGGGAAATAATTGAAGTAATAGGGGAAAAGAGAAAATCAGTCAGACTAGCTCTGTTTGAGATGAACGTCACCAGAACAAAACCAAAAGAAGAAAATAAGAGGTGCCAAAAAGTTATCATGAAATAAAATATTGCCACTGTCCTCTCCCTTAAAATTTCAGTGAGGAGGAGGCAACCACCCTCCCACTGAGGCTTCCCACAGAAGTGGCTGCACGGATGAGTTAAATTTTGAGAACAATAAGGTCTGAGTCCCACATCATCCTCTGCTTCCCCTCCTCCTCAGCCATAGTTTGGTCCTGACTAGAAGTAAAACAGCTCAGTCATGCTTAGGTCTGGAGGGACTGGATCATTTTGAGGGGGAATTTTTTAACTTGCTAATTCATAACCACAGTAGAGTAGCCTGAAAGTTAAAATAGATTATTTTGAGAGTGAATTCCTTGACTTGTTAATTCATAACTGAGGTATAGTAGTCTGAAAGTTGAAATATTGCTGCTCACATACCCAGTCCCTAACATTTACTGAAGTGCTTGACTGTGCTTGAAGCTAAATAAGGTACAGAAATGAGTGTGCTGTAAATTCCTTAGGCTGGAGACTACCACGTTCTTCTGCTGTGGATAATGAATGCAGTGTAAAATGCTTTCCATGCAAAAGCAACTGATTGCTTCAGAGCCTTTGGTCCCATCCTCTGTCCTTCTGCACCATTGTGCAGCCAGTTCCTGGCAAAGGAATCGTTTTCTGCTCAAATGCAGGACCAGCTGCTGGTGGTCACAGCATGAATAATTCTAGAAATATATGGGGTGGGATAATGGGCACACTTGGCCACTGAAAAATGCCTGGGAAGCAATTGCTTGGCATTGCTCAGCTGCTGCAGAGGACAGGATTTACTGCTGCTGCTCGTCACACACAGCACTTCACTGTGACATACACGTGCTGTAACGTGCAGTCTTACTTTGCCTTATGGATTTTGTAAGATGTGGTCAACCCCACTGATGAAAATGCCATTGTCACTATGGCAAGTCAACTCATCCATAAGAGATCCCGTTCAAAACACCTCAACTTTGATCCCACCCTGACATCTCTGTTACACATTGGCCAAATTTGTTTAGAACCATCCCTTCCTGTTATTTTATTTATTGCCATTCTTTGGAAGATTAATGCAGCCTCTGCACTGGTTATAATTCTCTCTATCCGTCTGTCCATAGTATCTCTGCAATCCCAGCTCTTCATCTCTGTGCATTCTTTATGGATCACATTACTTTCACCACTCCTTATCTAGCTACTTCATAAAAGCACCTCACACGTTTATAAAGCATGACAAGAGCATTACCATAAACTGTGCTACTGTGCTCAGTAAACACATCATACGCTCTCCATGATCACCTTAGTGGATAAAATTATCTGGGGATGAATTTATCTGCGACCATCCTATCAAAAGATAAACTGCATAGAGCAGCATTGTTTTGCTTTTCCACAAGAATTTAAGGTCCCTGAATCATTTTGTGATGACTCGAAGCCTGGATTTGAAAGCTGGTTTTTGCTGAGCTGCTTTGTAATCTGTGGATTATTTTATAAATGTTTTATAAAAATCCTAAAAGAGTGACATTTTCATGTACCGTATGAAAAATGCAAAGGGTGCATCACGAGCATAATAAGAAATTTTGTGTCTCTTTTAAGGTTGAAGGGAAAATTAATACAGTTTCCCAGTTTGGAGAGTAGTTTGGAGATGAAGGCATTCAGTGAAAGTATCAGGCAGTTTTAGAGATCTGGTGCTTGCGGAAAGCCTGTTGGGCAAAAGTGAGACTCTGGCAGGACCAAGCTGTGCTTGCATAGTTGACATAGAATAATTTCTAATTCCTTTCTTAGTAACGACTTCCCGTGCACACTTCTATGTTCATTTCTCATCCGCAACTGTGACTGAATCACTTATTTCTTATCAACTTAATTATTCCATCCAAAAAGAGAGTAGTCCTGTCTTTCTTTCATTGTGTGTTTTTCCTGAAACTTAACACTGATTCTTTGGATGCCTTTTGCTGGCAGCATTTAGAACATTTTGAGGTTCCCAGAACAATATTCTGTGGTTCACTCAAATTTTATTGTTAGGGTATTTTCAGGCCTAATTCCACTTTGGATTTTCACTGTTCTCTGGCAAGGAACTAGAGATGTCAATATTGGCAACGTTCATTTCTGTTCAGCAGCAGAAACGTACATTTCTCCACAGCTTTGATACCTAGAAAATTTGTTCTGGGCAAGAATTGTGCAGCTGCAAAGCAATGATCAGAATAGCACAGCAGGTCTTTTTAATCTCTAGTTTATACTGCTGCCTGCAGTTTAAGTTATAGGAGGAGCACTGCTTCAATGCAGGCATATTACCTCTATTTTGTCCAAACTCGGGTTTTTTATCCTCTCTGACATATCAAATATTAAATTTTCCAAACCACCCAAGTGACTAAGAACGAGATTTTTTTTAAAGGTACTTACAAGATTTTATGCTCAGCCTTACTGGCATACATCATTTAGACCAAGACATCCTATTTACAAGTGATATAGACCTCTAGGAGTGTCATATCTCACTGAAAGTCAATGAAATTTAGAGTCATAATGCGTATTACTTTTTGATATGGAACTTCAGTTATTTCTCAAAGATAACATTCTTCTCTTTCTGAATTAAGTCCTGCCTCTTCACACACGTCTCCTAATGGCATTCCAGGGCTTTAAATCCCACCAAGACTTCTAATTTCTAACCTCCATTTCTCAAAGTTGCTGTAAGTTGGCCTCTCTTTGAAGTTAAAAAAAATCTCATTAAAAGACTGAAGATCCCCACTACGAGAGCATTGGATTCTTGCCTGCCTCGTGAGTTACACGTCTGGCTTTTGTAGTTCATCAAGACAAGAGTGCTGATGGTCCTTATTGCAATTCCCTTGCCATGCTGCCCGTGACAAAAAAGCCATCAGCCCTGTGGGGAGTGGGCACGGCCCCGGCAGGGACACCACACATGGATGCTGAAATGCTGTTAGCAGGGAAATTTTCTCTTCTTGCATTCATTCTGTGAGAACTTTTCCTTTGCTGTGTAAGCTATGTAAACCATAGATAGGGTTTTTGTAAATAGCATTCATATCTGGTATCTTCTGACCTTGTGTACATTATATTAGGAAAAAACATTTCTAAGTGGATGTCTGAGACTTTGACCAATCACCCTAGGAGAAGTGTGAACACTGTTCTTCAATTGCTTTATGGAACTAGAATATATAAATGGTATTGTAAATTTAATAAATAATTCATTCCTCGCTCTGGACTCCTGCCTTGCTGCATCTCTGAACCCCTGCTTGGAAGCCCACAACCACACACGAGAGGTGGGATTTTCTCTAGATTCTATCATTTTGGGATATACTGTACACGTGCATGCAAAATCCTAATTAAAACTACCCATAACCCTGCTGAAAAAAGAGCTAGGAGCAGATTTCTCATCAGCATTCCTCCCCAGCCACCCTTGCCCTGTTGCCCCCTCGCCTTCCTCAGCCTTGCTGGTTATTCCTCTGCCTTCAGAGCTGCACTGTGCCAGAGGCAGGAGCTGCTAGAAGGCTGCCTTGTTGTTCTGGATACCATTTTCCCTTTGATTCATCTGTAAGAGAATTTTTTTAATTTTTTTTTTTTTTAATATGCGTAAGAATAAGGTCCTGTGCAAATTTCTCAGGAGATCAATTTGCAAGGCTCTTTAGTAGAAAAACCTATTCTCTGGTGTGTATATTGGTTTGATATGGAAATCCATAAGCCAGCCCTAGATCCAATCACAGCTCACATGCTGGTGTGCTCTGGGTTTTCTTTGTGAATTCAAGAGTAGAATCCATACCATTTCTCCTTTACAGAAAATACGTATTTCTAATTTCTGTGAATAAACCAGTTTGTGAGGATCAGAGTCTATTCTATTCTGGGTGTAAGTATAAGAATCTGTAAATCTCTAAGATAAAAAGCCTCCTGTGCCTGATGGCAGAGAGCATTAGTAGAAAATTGTAAAAGACTACAAATCCTTGTGCTAATTAGAGCTTTGCATATCCCTGCTTCCACTATTATACTGAATGGGAAATAAAACACAAATGGGAAAAAAAAAGTTAATATTCAACTGAAATATTAACATTCTGCTGAACAAAATATTTTAAAGATATTATTATTTTCCTCTAGAAGTTTTGTTACGGATTTTTGTAGAAAAGTTTGATTTCATTAAAATGGCCTTTTCAGTCAAGATTACTCTTAGAAATGTAAGAGTTTCTGAGATGAATAACCACAGATGCCTGTGAGAATGCACACTGCCCCTCGTAGCTCAGGAATTCTGACTCCAGATCTATCAGAACTTTGACTGAGGGTGAAATGAATTTTCACAGATAACTGACCTGCTTCGTCCATGTGCTGGTTTGAAAGCAAAACCAGTGAGAAACTCCAAGTCAGAAGTACAATTTAATAGGAAGAACTAAAATAAATGCAATAGTACAAAAAGAAACCACTGACAGAGTCAGGATACAACCTGACACCCTGTCAGTCAGGGAGTTGGTAGCAGTCCAATAAAATGGTGGCTGCAGTCCTCCAGAGTTCTGCTGAAGATGGTCCTGTTGAAGCAGTGATCCTGTAGAAAAGGTCTGGTCTTCACCTGAAGGTCCAGTGGTAGCTCTTGTCCTCTGGGAATCCAGTAGGTAAGAGCTGGCTCTGGTGTTGGAAATCTTAGCTTATGTCCAGGATGGGATGCTTGGTTCCTCCCTCTGGGCAGAGCATCTCACAAAGGGAGGATGGAATTTTATCAGTCATGTGGTGAGACTAGATGGCCCATTAACAGGAGATATCCTCCCTAGAGGGAGGATGGGGCATGGGAGAGATAAGGAACCCTGCCCCACCTGGTTTGGACAGCTGGCCCATTAACAGAAGATAGTCCAGAGAGAGGAGGCAAGGGACACAGCCCCACCTGGAGTTAACAGCTCCTGAAGATGGTAAGAGAATACACTGCAACCCAGGACAGTCCAGCAACTCTTCTCCAGACTCTGACCATGGGCCAGCACAAAGCAGGAGAAGCTCACTGCTGGTCTGACTCAAAACAGGGGTGTTGTGCCATGACACAAGAACTGGGACCCCGACCTGCAGGAATGTTGCATCATGCCCTGGGAAGGAGTCCTGTGGGCTCTCAGAGCTGGAACGTCCAGGAGCGCTCTTTCCAGTGACCTGGGCATCAGAAGAACCTCAATAGGATTTTAAACTTTAGCACAAGTTGCATTTCCAAGGGAAAATAAATTTCACTAGCCACGGTCCTCTCGTTCAGGTCTTTTGTAGAGAAGCAGCAGTTTCTTTAAGGGGATACCCTGTGTCTCCAGAAACCTTTCACAGCAGCAGCATTCGAGAAAATAATATCCCAACCCAAAACTTAATGACCCACAGTGGGAGTCACTTCTGTTGCTGCTGTTGCATAGAGTCTTCCCAAAATGAAAATAATATAGATCTTGCATAGTGAACAATGAAAACATGAATATTAACGAAAATATAAATAGAAATTTAGGAAACAGACCACTGCAGTCTATTCTGATACACTGGGCTAAAAAAAAAAAATCCAGTATATAACCAGGGGACTTGCAAAGCATGTGTGGAGCATTCCAAATTCCCATGGTTATGGTAGCTCCATACATAAAGAATAGCCCATTAATTTATTCGTATCCATTATCATGATGGAAAAGAATTCAGTAAGGAGTAATGCTGATGTGTTAGGTCAATTTTTTGATTGTACATTTTTGTTACATTTGGTTTATGAGCCAAATTCAGCTATTTTGTGACTTCATTAATGGCAGTTAACCTTGACCTTGTGAAAATGAGTGAAAACCCTAAGCCCTCTGATTGCTCTGCAAATGCATCCTGTAAGCTTGATCCTTTTCCTTCTGGAGCAGATGCAGAATGTCAGTGGATTATATGTAAAAGAAAAATTGGAGTGTAATTGCACTGTGGCTATGAGGAGTCTTTTATTTGTTCACTTGTGAAGTGGCTCATGGTGTAGCATGGGACTTTGTTTTTCCATCTGTTACATATTCCTGTCAGAAGCAAAAATGTTACTTTGTAAGTGCCATAGTAGTGGCTTATTATTTCTTAAAGTGAAGTATAGTATTTTCCCCTGTGCACAGTGTAGTCTGTAGTTCTGGCACATTAGCTGGCATAAACATTTTGATTAAAGCTTATGAATGTATTAATTACACCTGGGAAGTTTCCAAAGCTTATTTCAAACTGAAAAGTCCTTAAACTGCAGCCCCCAAAACTGAATTCTTCATAGTAAATGTAAAAATGGCTGTACCGGGGTAGTCTTTTCTTTCTCTTGGATGTTACTATAAAGACGTGAGGTGGCGAGGGTGAAAATTGTTTTACCCATTAATTTCCGTGAGCACTTTTTCAGCAAGTCTGTGAGTGTCTGAAGAATTTTTGCTCTCACATTGTTAAACATTTGCTTGGAGTCTACAGAACTTAAAATCCCTTTTAAATCCTCTCTGTTCTCCACGGTCTAGCAGCAGCATCTGCATATACTTAAGCATTTTTCAGAATAACATATGGGTATATGACTTTAGCAGGATGGCACTTAGACTGGCTACTCGAAGCTGTATAAATAAACAGAGCTACCATAAACCAGCTATAGTCCTAATGAACTGTCTGGAAATGTTGATAACACTGGTCCATATAATTTCTTTTGCTCGTATTACAGTTGTGAATCACTAATGGTGGAACAGAGGCAGAATCTGGCCAGCAAAGCCAGTGATGTTGTTTGGGCATCACTGTATTTTTGCAAGTAGCACGAACAAGTTCTTACAACAACCTTCATCTGGATTAGGCTGTGAGGTGCATCTGCAATGAGCTAGAAGCAAATGTAACAGAGGATCTGAATTCTAAAATCACTGGGCCCACGACCCCGGAAAGAAGGGCACATCTTATCTGCCAGCCGTCTGTGCCACCGCCAAACAGCCCAAGAAGTCTCACCAAAGCACTGCTCTGCTCATGCATTCATGCACACATGCATTCATTATGATTGACCTGCCCTAGGAAGGTCCATTAAGTGGAACTCATTTCAAGCACAGATGGTCCTGAATAGCTTAATGTCTGTCTGGTGGCCAGAATAAGTGAATTCTTGATGGCCTTAGACTTCTGATCACATACATGCAGCCAAGGAGGAAATGAAAACATGTTTATCATTTTGATAAACAACCTCTCTCATTGCTGCAAGACGCTCCATGTAACTCAGCAGAGTCAAATACTATTAAATTGTCATCACTGTCAAAGACAGAACGTATAAGTTTTTCTACCTGAGTCATAGTTAATGACTTCCACAATGTATAACACAAATCAGTAGTGCTGTTTGCCTTTTTTATGTTTGTTTACTGATAAGTTCAGGCTTGGCTGGAACGCAGAGGCAAGTTATAATTTTGAAGTGCAAAATATGCTTTTATTATTACCTCCTAGGTAGGGGTATAAAAAACAGAGATGACTAGAAGATGGCTTTTTGGCTTCTGCCAGGCATGCACTCAGACCCAATAGGTGATTAGATACTTTAAATCACAGCCTCCCACAGCAGGCTCATAGTCATGATAAAATATTTCACTCTGCGGCGTATAAACTCAAGGTGGCTTTATAACAGAGACAAAAATGGGCATTATTTTAGGAGTTTAGTGTCCTCCAATTAGAACTATGCTATTTGCAGAGGTAACAAACAGTTGTCTCTGTTTTACAGTAAGAATGATGAATTATTTCAACAGTTTTCTATTTTAAGTCTGTGCAGAACAAGGATTTTTGGAAGGCTAGGGAATATGAGCGGAGGTGCAATGACACAGATGGTTGCCATCTTCAGCAGTCCAGGATCCTCCTGGAAGCCAATTCTGTCCCTCTTGCTTTGGCCACATTTCCCTCGTGCAAAGCTGAGGGCCTCCTCTGAACTGAGTGCTCAGAAAGGATCAGCTGTTTTCACTATCAAGTCCTGCTCATGTTTGGTGTGAAGAAGATATAAGTCACGATCAGACATCTTCATTCATCTCTGAAGCTTCTTGAAGGAAGATCAATGCTCTTCCTGATCTGCAAGCTCCAATTCCATTTCTAATCTTCTGATGTTCTTGGGGCAGAAGGGAATTATTAAAAAAAAAAAAAAAAAGCCAGGTGGATAAAACAGCCACTTCGTGAAATGTAACTGTCAGCATAACATTCAGAAGACACTTTGAGGATTTTAGGGCCCTTTCCTCTCCTTTTAAGTTCAATAGCAAATCCTCAATTTACTTGAATGAGTTGGATGAGGCTGTTATTGTGGAATCAAAGCCAGAATCTACTGTAGCTCAATAGACCATAAACTTCTAAAAACAGAGACATTTCTGGGGTTTATGACAAGGATTCAAACTTTTCTGCACTCACAGCTTATCAGGTCAATAATTGCCTTTTTTTTTCCAGGACTCCTAGCCATGTAATATCTTCCCAGGTCCTCCCATAATCCTGATGAACCACTGAGGAAAAAAATGGCTCAGGAAAGTCATCAGATATTGAATTAGAGCATTTCTTTGTGCTCTCCAGCCCCCTGCCCCAAAAGAAGAAACTTGGAAATAAAAAATAAAAGTCACATGATACAAAGGTGTTTCACATATCCATCTGAATACATTGAGTGGTTTTCAGTGGACAATGAAGATGGATTCATGCTCCTCTCCCCACTCCATTAATTTCCTCATTTATGCAACTGAAGTAGATTTAAATAGAGCCGCCCACCCTCAATATATTTGTGGTTTCTGTGAATGATGTAGTAAGGAGTACACTTTTTCAATGAGGTTTTTTCCTGTTCTCACAGTGTCCATTTATATCTGCCTCTATTCCCATTTCGTATATGGCTTTTTAAAAGTCTCACATGTACACGCATGGTTTGTAAAATCCATACCAGCAAAACGCATTGCATGCAATGCTACCCAGGAGGCATCCATAGGCTAAACATGCTTTAATGGAAATACCTGATCCCACTTAGCAGATTTTTCAGGAAAACAAGCTGTATAACATGCAGAATTTTCTCCATGTGAGGTGGATTTTTTCTTCTCTGTCAGCACTGGAAGGGGTCTTTCTATTATTATAATTATTAATACTTGCATACTTTTATAGCCTATATTGATAAAATTTCCAATAATGTATTTAACTGTCTAGCAGTTTAAAAAAATGGTTTTTCATTGCTGTTATAGTTTCATTAGGTTTTGCCCTTCCTAAACAACTACACACTTTGGGCTAAATTCTTTACTGCTCCAGCAACTTGAGCTTCCACATAACAATTAAAGGTGTTATAAAGCTCCTCCACCACAACCCATTATTCTGAATAGATAACCAAATAAGCAAGACTAGCTCATGTGGTTCTTAGTACTCATACAGCAAATTTATAGAGAAAATTAAGCATTTAGGTTATTCACAGATATTTACCACACAGTCTATGTAGTCTAAAATTAGAAATGCTTATTACTGTGTACGTTATCTTTATTGTTGAAGTTGCAATCAATAAAATCACAAATCTCTCTTCTCCTAGGGCATGACCATAAGATGGATTAAACCAATGAGAATCTTTTCATTGCTTTCAATATGATTTGGATAGGGGAACAGGGAGTTTGTGTGAAGGATTACTTCATAGAAAATGCAAGCATTTGGGGCTGAGTTGATTATCACAATTCCTCTTACTCCTCAGAGACACTTCAAAGACCGTTTGTCAGGGGATGGCTCTCTGAATTGTTGGGATCTCTCTTCTCTGACACCTATTGGCTTTCAAAAAGCTTGTGTCAGCAGGCCAAAAGCACCTAATAACTGAGAGATGCAGCAGCATGTCTCTCCAGATGACTCCAATATTCACTACAGAGTTAATCTCGTGCTTGCAAACTCCACCATATGGCCAACATCAGGCAAGGAAGGATCCTCCCTGCCTACCTGCCCAGTGCTTCACTAAAAATGCCACATTTGTAGAAAACCCAGGCACCAGGACTCGCTCCTGAGCAGGGAGAGGCCACTGGACTCCCAGACCTCTACCAAAACCCACTGTTCACAGCCAGACGTGGGTCAGCATCTCCACACCTCTTATTCTCCTTCCTGGCTGCACAGCACACAGTGTCAAAAGCTCTCAATATTCTTTCAAAAAGAGTGAAAGCCAAAGATAAGAGTGGTGTGGTTTATGCTGTAGTAAAAGCACTGTACATTTAGCAGTTCTTAATGGCATGAAGAAATAATGCTCTTCTAGAAAACCTTGCACATCCTGCCCTTTGGTGGGCAGCACATGAGGTTTTGTGCTAAGCTGAAACAAACCCTGCCAAATTCATGCTGCAATTTCAGAAAGCAACCAAATATCTGTGGGGAACAGCATGACACTATAAAACACTCGAGCTAAATGCAATTTGGAGGGAGGAATGGAGAAATTACCTGGGCAGGGCATTAGCCCACTGTGGTGCTTGTGTCCTTGCACTGCAGTGCTGAGGTGGAGGGGAGTGGCACACCTGACACTTCATTTCTGTGCTCAGCATTCGGCACAAACACCAAGAACTCATAAGCCCAAAGCCACCCCCTGTCTCTCTATCACTCCTCTGTGTTCTCCTTCTAATAAAACTATTGCAAATGTTCATAAAGAACAATTAGGGAGAAGACAAATTAAGCCTGGTGATCTCACACACAATAGGAATGTTTCCTGCCTTAAAACTGCCAATTTAGTGAGTGGGGGAGCAAAGGGAGGTGCTGTTGGGCCACCCTGTAATTTGGAGAGACTCATTATCATTCCCTAAGGGCTGAGTACTAGCACAGAATCAAATATTTGGAGAAGAATCTTATTTCTAGATGGATTCCCTTGGTCTCTGTCCCTGTATGAGAAAATATTTGGGGAAGAGGCCTCCAATATTACAAGCATAAAACCAGCCAACAGCTGTTGCACATTTTCTGTAGTATTTTACCTACATTTCTTCAGGCCTAGCTCTTGTCACCATCATTTTTAGGCCAAAAATTATGTGGATGTCATAGATACTTCTAATATAAGAAAGGCAAGGGACACTTATCTACATTTTCTATTAAAAATGTAGTATAGCAGTACCTGATTTATTTGGGAGCACACAAAAAGACAGAAATAACTCTGTAATCCCACCTGTACAGAAGCTGGGCAGAGGCACAGACAGGAGCACGCCTGGGTGCTTTGATTAGCCACTGCTGTCCTAATCAGAGTGTCAATATTTATATTTGTGTTTTCTTTTTTTTTTTTCTTTTTTTTTTTTTTGCCAGAAGGAGGAACGTGTGAAGTTATAGCAGCACACAGATGCTGTAATAAGAATCGAATTGAGGAAAGATCACAAACAGTAAAATGCTCCTGTCTACCTGGGAAAGTGGCTGGGACTACAAGAAACAGACCTTCCTGTGTTGATGGCAAGTAGCTCCTCCTGTGTATATGTTTCTGTTTGTGTACCATCCAGTAGAAAGCTGTAAGTCTATAGATTGTGCATAGGAATTTTGTTGTGTTCTCTATTTAACAAAATAGAAAAATCTATAAGCATAACTATATATTTAAGCCACTTTCTTGCTACTTCAGTGCATAGTTCTGTGCACACGGGTCATGTTAAGATTTACCTGAAAACTGTGAGCATATTGCCCAGTATGGGTGCTTTGATGAGTGTAAGAGATTTATTGTTGATAAATAACCGGACGAAATTATCCCTTCAGCCTCTTCATGGGGCCCCGTCGGTGCCACATTAGTTTTGATTCATAAATATTTCAAAGGACAACTGCCATTCATTTTGATTTAATTAGCCATTTGGAAAGTCAGTGGCAAGATAACATAAATAAATGAACCTTGTATTCTAGTCCTGAAACAAACGTTACAGAAAGCTGGAAAAAATCTTTGTCTTTTGAAATCACTGCTGCTGTTGTTTGTCATGGGGATTTTTTTAATTTTTTTTTTTTTTCTGGAGGAAAAGCACCATGTTATTTGTGTCTGGGTTTCATATTAGGCTTAGCTTCACAGGGTGTTTTCCTCTCTGGGGCTCCCCTGCCAGCACTGCAAGGTGAAACCACGCAGCAACTGGGGAGAGAGCCGCGGCTGGGAAGCGCTTAGCAAAATATAAATCTCATAAGAAGATGGGGAATAAGTGGTACTAATCCCATTAGTTACCCTCCCCAAACAAGCTGCTCTGTGCTGCAGAATCCCTCAGTGCGGCAGCTTTGTGAAATGGGGTATCTTGTAAAAATCCCTCGCTGTTCTTTTTGGTGAATGCCGGGTGCTGTTGTTCGTACCGACCCCCGGGTGCTTCGGAGAGCCACGGGCTGGTTCCATGCAGCACTGTGGGCTCTGCTCTGGGCTCTCCTCACTCTTTCCATGTTGGAATCCCAAGGGTGGTGCTGTCTCTGCCGATTTTGGATGCACCCAACATTTCCTCTTTGGGTCTGTGTTTGGCACTCAGCTTCACCCCAAGTGAGAGTGGGGAGCTCCACAAGCAAATATTGGGAAAAATGTTCTCTTCTGGGTACCTTTCCCCAATCCCAGGCTGCAAAGGGATTAGAATGGAGTGAGGAGTGTTCCAGTGTAGCTCAGACAGGAGTTGTAGTTAGACAGGAATTATTGGTGGGTGTTGTGGAATGGAGGACTGTGCAGACAAAGCTCAGTCTTGCAGATTTGACACCAAAAAGGTGAGAGATTAGGGGCTGCCTTAGAGGAATGAGAACTTCGTGTTTTCTCAGCAGGTATTTCTGGCATGTGAATATCTGGTTTATATGTTAAAGATACTAAAGGAAATGTTTTATTATTTAAACAACACATTTAAATTTTTAAATTATGAAGAAGTGTTTCATAGCTTGTTACACTGGGAATGCAATTCAGCTTCTGAAGTCGTGATTAAAACCATGCTATGAATGCACCTGTGAATGATTATGCTTTACTCCACATCCTGTCATTCTGTTATTGCTTAATTACCCTGATAAAAAGAAGCTTTTCTTTTTCTGCTAAGCACACTCATAAAATGGTAGGTGAAAACTACAGCTGGTCGTAACCAAAGATCAGCTGTACAAGCCTTGAAGAATTTCATGTTCTTCAGCAGGTCATGAAATACAGAGGCAGCAGGTAGAGCAGAGAGACACCATTAATTCAGCTCTCATAACTCTGTTCAGTTCGGAGAAGCTCAAAGAGTGCTGTGTTAAGAAAAAAGTCGGGTGCAGGTGTGGACTGGAGCCTAATTGCTCTGTCAGGATTACAATGAAGAGAAATATTATTGTCTGGAATTTTGAAAGGAGTTAGGATAAAACAATGGCTAATATGAAAGTGTAAGGCAAGTCCCATTGAAGTCGTTGGTAAGACTCACTGTGACTTCAAAGCCAGCAAACGTGAACTACAAAGGAATGTCTTCCCCTTTCAAGTTTGGTTGTTGCAGTCAGCCCATAGCTGCTTTTGTAGATGGCTGGAGAATGGTTCAAAAGCCCGATATGCTGCCGGTAAAAATTAATCCAAGGGACATTTGCTTTGGCCTTTGTTTTATCCCTGAATTTCCTTTGTGACTTTTGACATACTGACCTGGCTTAAGTTAAAACTTTTTCCAATTTGATGGTTCCGTTCTTGCTAAGACAAACTTCCAAAACTTCCCGTGGGAGTCCCATTGACGTCAGTGCTTTAACTCACACAAAGATTTGGGATTTGCTGTTTATTTTGTACATGAGGACGTTTCAAAAGGTCACCTGCAACTTTCTACCTTCTTTATCCACCATATTGAAAGGATTAAGACCAGTTAATCTCACCAGGTTTTATTTACAGTGTGTAAATGTATATGATTTCAAGCCATAGTATGTCACTAAGAAATATTTGGGTCCTAATTAAATATCCACAGGTGTTCAGGTGCAGCAACATACTCATGCCCTAACAGAGACATCACCTCTGAGAGGTGACAAGGACTGGGAGAGCCCTGTGAGAAGCTTGGCTGCTGGTTGATTATCACCTCGAGCCATCTGCACCCCATGGCTACGTAGTGGTGTGTATAAAACAGGCCAAACTTCAATAATGCCCTGCCAAACTGTGACTTAATGGTATTGGGATCAAGCTTTTGGTGTTTCCCAGTTAAATTTCATCAGAAAACACCTCGTCAAGGCTGCTGCTTTGACAGTTTGAGTCCATGTTGCAGAGGAGAGGTTGCATTGCCTTCCACTCCTACCAGCTCTTGCTCCGGGACACAGCTGGGCTGTGTGGGTGGGACTCTGTGGAGAGCCAGCTTTGTTTTCTCTTCAAGACAATACATTTATAGGTAGGAGTCATCTTAACATTTTTAGTCAGTATCAGGTGTGATGAATGGTCTTTTTGTCCCGTTTGTTGTGAGATCTGATCGTGGGTAGCACACCACCCCAGTACACAGGGCTTGGCATGCAGTCCTCCTCCTCACGGGCCGAAATTCAGCCTGTGGTTATTTGTACTATGGAGGGCGTGAAGCTGACGTGTATTCCCAAATATCACTTCCTGCCAAGTCCAGCAAACATTTTCTTTGGGGTCTCATCTTAATAAAGTGTGGCGAGTCCAGGCCATGGCAGCCTCAGAAGTCATAAAGGATTCCTTGTGGCTCTTTCAGTAGACACTGTCCTAAAAGCTGCCTCCATCACCAGTGAATTATGCAGTTGCAACAGTGGGAGCAAAACAAAAGCCAAACCTTGCCATGAAGCACAGACACCAGTTTCTGTTTCTTTGCCTTTTCTGTTGCACATTTACTTTCACGATTCCCATCACTACTTCAAGGTGTTTTTTGTTTGAAGGATGGTTTCCAAAGCTCCCTTCCCTCTCTACAACATATCTTGCCTGCCACTTGGCCATATATACCACAGGCATCAGGCTGCTCTGCTCTCTGCCACAGATATTATTATTTTCTTCATTTGCCCAAATACCTCTCCAGAGCAAGTCCCAGGTAGATTCACTTCATTAAGTGTTAGAGGAGTCTGAGAGGATCCCTTTTTCTGGGGAAAGCAATGTCCAGCTCTTCCAGCGGGCTCATGGAGGCCCTCAGATACCTCAGCACAAATCACTGTCACTGGTGTGATTTCTCCTGTGGGCTGAGGTTTTACTCCTTTGTCATATCATTACTATTAAAAAAGATACTTCAGAATTTTAATACTGTCACTTTTATACTGGGAATATCATGCTTTGTACCATATCCTTAAAAGTGGTATTGAAGCATCCTGTACAGTCAGTAGCTGATTCTGTCTGTGTGTTCTTCAAGGCTTGTGAATAATATATAATTTGTTCATCTATACTGGAGTTTACTATGTTACGGTCAATGCTCTCAGACACACATTTTTTTAATGTTTCATTTTTCCGTTCCCTTCCCTCCAACCTTCTTCCAAGCTATTTTAAGCTCTTTCACAGGCAACCTCATATTTCTTGCATAATTACCTGTGAAATTTGTTGGACCACAGAGTATGGAATAACAGAAAAGTACCTGCCCTGGCTTTTGAAATCAGCCACAGAGGGACTTTCATGCAGGTTGTGCGTGTTGCCAGTGCTTTTAGGAAATGAGGTGGGTTTAACACCGGTCAGAACCAATGAGCAAAAAGGAAGGTGCTACTAAAATGCTTAGCAGTATCTCTGCCTCTAAATTGTACCTGTAAGAAAAGCCTCTGCAGACACATGAGGTGATCCCATTCCATGTTTTCTGCAACACAGGATTTGAAGCATTGACTTTCAGGCAGCAGGATTAGTGGGTTAGTCTCCATGGTCCTCTCTTGTCCTGTTTTATACCAGTCATGCATCAGGGGAAAGAGAAATCATTCCCTGATACAGGAAAAAAAATGAAATCAAATCAGTATTTCCCTTTCTCACGGACTGACTTTGAATCATCTCAAGTTTCAGATCATTCCACAATGCATGAAATATTAGCACACATGTAGGTACTTCAGATTTCTGTTACTTCGAGGATCACTAGCCACCATGTGGCCCTGTGAATCTGCATCACGCTTCACCAGGACAGCACCACCAAACCAAACACAAGTCTTTCTGACCAGTGGGAGCACCTTGAATTCTAATGCCTCTCTGGGCCAGCACCTCACACCTCTTCAGTCATGCAGCTGGATGATTGGTGCTGCTCACCAGTATTTTAACATGTGCTGTAGTTGGAGCAGGGAGAGGACAGCATTCACAGCACACATTCCACTTGCTGCTGTTTGCCCTGCTTTCTCTCACCCAGAACCAGAAAACAAGTAGGTCCTATCTGGTCCGTCACTCCTTCGGCAGACAGTAAGTGCAGCCACTCTGTTGACATCAGCTAATTTATTTTAATTTTTAAATTATGGGTGAGATACCTGCCGTGGAGTGAGCATCCATAATTCAGGAGTGGTGTGTTCCTTCAGTACAGAGGTGCAGCACAGCCCCTCCTGCTGGTCCTCAGCCCTCAGCATCCTCCCACAGCACTGGTGCTGCCCCAGCTTGCACCAGCTGAGAGGTGGGCATGGGATACACAGACACTTCCTGGCTCTCCCTGGAGTGAAAGCAGGATTCAAGCCTTGTAGAGTCAAATGAAAGACTCCTATTGACTTTGGGTCAGGTCCTTAGTAAATGCTTTGTTAGAGATAATCCTGTATCTATCAGCACTTACATCAAGTGAAAACAGTTCACAGTCACAAAGCCAATAGTTTTCTATTTATCTAATGTGTACCTTAGGTGGTATCACCAGAAAGCCTTTTTTTTTTCCCCACTCTGTGAAAATACTTTCAATCAATTCTTATTTCTTGAAGAAAGGGGGAAAAATGCTTTTTGAAATCCAAGGAGTCAGCTTCTCATCCCTCTAGCTGTGCTTCGGCCTAGATAAGAAGAGATCTCAGGGTCCCACATTATTAATTCACTGTCTATATGAATAACGAGCAGCCTTGGTGAATTATTCCACACTCCTGGGAAAATCTATAGCCCTGTCCTTCTGCAGCACCACTGGAAACAAGCAGTAAGCTCATATTTATTTTTATTTGGTGAATTCAGATGACTTCATTTGTAAGGAGGAAAAAAATGTCACTCTTCCCCACTGACATCCATTTAGTAAGCTCAGAAAAAGTCACAGAATATCACATGTGCTATTAAAAAAGAGGAGAAGAGGGGAGAGAAGTCTAACTTGACTGAAATATTTTAGGCTTTTTTTTCGTCCAGATCATGTCTTCTTGAAACGCCCTTGCAGCCACCCTGGAATCACAGCCAGATCCTGAGAGGTGCTGGCTTCAGAGGGAGCAAAAGCAAAGCTGGCAGTGGCCATGCAGAGGAATTAATTCACTTAGCCAGGCACAGAAGCTCTCGTTACCAGTTTGCCCTCCCATTGCAGGGCAGAGGCTGAGGGGAGCAGAGGGGAGGCGTGTGCCTGACCCTGCCCATGGTGGGTGAGATTTCGTGCCAGGGCACAGCATCATCTCCTGGACCCAGACCATCAGTGAGCAGCCTGGGGAGAGCAGAGAGGCTGTGCTTCTCCCTGAGCGAGTGGATGTGCAAACATGTCTCTGTGTGGGCATATGGATGTATATCTATGCATATATATATATATATATATATGTGTGTGTGTGTGTGTATTTCTGTGCACACGCTGCAGAGCCACCCTGCCACAGCTGGTGCCTCACAGCACCCAGAGCTGCTCAGACACACAGAGGTGCTTTTCTGTGATTAAGGCACACAGGGGCAGGACACTCGAGGAGCAAACCTGCAGCCCACCTGAGCGGGTCTGCAGCGAGGGCTTCCCAGGTGGGCGCTCCCCCATATCCCAGCAGGGGCTGCACCGTGCGTGCCCCATGCAAACTGCACCAGGTCTGGGGACAGGGAAATGGATGGTCCTGTCTGTCTGGTGTGAAGGTGGTGCAGCTAATGAGAGCTTTGTGTTTTGTGTGAGTACCTCTTCATCGCAGCTGTAATTTGTGTCCCCACCTCTATCTAATATTTCTTTCCTTTCCCAGTGACACTGTGGTTTCCTGCGCAGCAGAGCAACCACCCTTTTTAATATCAAGCTCATAGAACGGCTGACTAATCCACCCCAATGAAGTGCAGAGAGCTCACTTAAATCCCAATTTCCGCAGGAAAAACATTTTCTACTTAAGAGGGGTAAAAAAAGCCATAAGGCATGGCACTATCTCCGTCCATGTGAGGGGTGGTCGCTTTTCCAGGCTCCAGCTGACAGATTTCAGTGCTGACACAGAGGGAGCAGAGCCCTCACAGCCAAGCAAGGTGCACAAACAGGATCCCTATGGTGAAATTAGGGAATGGCATGGCTCTGGAGCAGTGTGAAGACACACAGGAACATATAATTACCTCACCTCCATACAGAGGAAAGTAACCTTTCGCTCAAATAGTTGCAATAAACCCGCTAGAGGCTAAATTGAAAAACAGTAGGAGTTTTCTCCTCTGATAGGTAGCATTAAGTGTTAATCACAGCACTGGAAAGAGCCTGGGAAGAGGGTTTGGAGGCAGGGAGGGCAGCCGGCCACACCAGTGTGCCAGGCACCACAGGGAAAAAGAAGCACAACCTGGAAGGGAAAAGAGAGCCTAGAGAAAATTCCCTTGCAGAGATGAAGGACCACGGGCTCAGGTTAAGCACTGGTCAGGCTGCCTGGAGAGCATGGAGAAAACCAGGACAAGGGTTTCACTCCTTTGCAGATATAGATCTGAGACTCAGCCCCCTGTGACCCATGTGCAAATACACAGGTGGTAGATCTAGGGGCAAAAAAAAGCTACAGCAATGACAAGGAAGGCTTCTCACAACAGCCCTTCACCCAGCAATGCTGAGGGAGAGATTTCCAAACGTCAGGAAGGTACAGTCTAGTGAGTATCTGTCCTGCAAGGCAGCAAGAGAAAGAGGTTTGCTGCCGTTTGCTGTCTGTGTGGAGAGGTGATCCAGCTGATGGAGGATGCGTGGTGTCTCAGGAGTGAAAGGGTTAAACCTTTACACCCTGCCTTTAAACAAGCACTGGGTTCATCTTTTCCTTGTGTGGCAGAGCACACGTGCACAGCCCTAGTGCAGCATCCAAAACTCTCTCAGGAAGGGTTTTGACACCCGGAGGCAGATTTTCAGCTGGTGTAAACTGCCTCTTGAAAGCCTGAGAGACCTGCTGGTTTGTGCCAAACGAGGGCACGCTTTGTTGGGTTCAGGAAAACGAGCAGGATGGTGACTGGCATTAATCCTTGCTCACAGTCCTCAGGGAACGTGTGGGACCAGCGTCCAGCTAATCGATGGCCAAGGGGAGCTTAGGGAAACATTAGGGTCGGCTTAGCATCTGTGCTGTATCCTCTCACACCGAGTCCTGGCAGGAATTCTGATGATAATTTATCTCTTCCAGGGAAGACCATATTACTGAGTGGCTAATTCTGCATAAGCTCATGCCATACATCTTTTCTGCATCAGATACTGCGGTTTTGGTGCACTGTGAAATGCTGTGTGCCTACAGGTGTCTCTAATACCCTATAGAAAAGACGTGATTGGAGTATTGCAGAGCAGGAAGTCTTTTTCTCTTTTCTTTCAAAGCTACCTTCCATCTATAAACATGGAGCTAGCTCACAAGGCTTGAATGTGGTTTGTAGGATTAGGGTTTGGGCACAAAAGAAGTGGATGATTAAGTAAGAATGGAAAATGCTCCTCCACAGTGCGCTCTCTTTAAATTAATAAACGAGAACCTGAAGCTATTACACACTGAAATTTTAAAGAGGCAGTGGCCAAATCTTTGAATGAAGCAAACACATAATTTATCCTTTTACTGATGCAGAGAGTTCAAAGAGGAGTCACTAATTTAGCACTGAGAGTGTCTGTTGTGTTGAACTGTGTGAATTAATCTGGCAACAGCAACAGGAGGCGGGCAAGTCAACAAGTGTTTAATTGATTTCAGAGGATCAATTATCCATACAATTGATCACAGACACATTTACAGTTCCTCCTTTCAGAATACAACCAGGTCACTGTAGGACCCAAGCCCCTCAGCAGTTTGTTAGTCTGTAGTCTGCTGTGGGAGATTTCTATGCATTAATATTGCAGAATTGTCTTAAGTTTAGGAATCAAGGAAGGACATTGCAAGCAAGGGATTTATATCAAATCTTAGACTTTGTGCTGTGGAAGCGTGCTACTCAGCATGTAAATAGCCTTCAGATTTTGAACAGGTCTCTATATGTAGGTGTCAAAAAGCAGTTTACTAATCCTGTATATCAAAGAAAGCATTATTCCTCTTTGGGAGCTGTTTTCGTGGACCATTCAGTTTGTTACAATAGCTGCTCAAGGTTAAGCAAGATGGAGGATGGCAAATTTCAATAGTATTTTAAAAGTGCTCCCTCTCCCTTTTGAAACCATCATGCAAAAGACAGCAGTGGGGAAAGGAGCTGTGCTCCACAATTTAAGCATTCTGCCCTGTGTCATTAGTACATAAAAACTATTCTGCAGGCAGATGGATTGCTTTTAATATGTGGGTTTGTGTAATCATTTCCTTTTGATTACAATTCCTAGGCAGCAAGCATACAGCAGAGTTTTCAAGATGCATGTGCATGGTCAGTACATTTTTTTTATCTTCCAAATGTGCCCAGAACTCAGGAACAGCAAGGTGAAACATCAGCACAAGCCATCACTCAGGAATGAAACCGAGAAGCAAATGACACTGTCTTAACTGAGGACAAAGGCAAATCTCCCATTAACTCAAATGAGAGTAGAAAACATCTCTCTCTATTGGTTTTCTTATTACAAAATGCCCTCTCCTTTTTCTCCAGACCCCTCCACGAAATACCATCAAATACGGTTGTGTGTAATATAGTTATGCAAATAACAAATGAACTCTATTTCCTTTAGAAGTTTCCTTTCCTCCTCTTGAAAATTGCCAACTGGACGAACACTTTTTAAAACAAGAGCACCTGTAGTCGCTGTTACAGATAAAAACCCACGTCCATTAGTGCAGTGAACACCTGTGTCACATTAGTTATCCAAGGACACAGGTACCCTTTGCTCTGAGCAGGATGGGGACAGGACAGTGACCACTGCTTTACACCACAGAGCACAGGAACAGAGGAGAAAATCTGAATAGTTTTGGACAGGCTGTCTTTCCTCTGGGATTCAGCTCAGTAGCAGAGGCCCAACCTCGTCATTGCACTGGTGCTATTCATTTCTATTGTTTGTCTGTGCATTGTGATGAATTTGGGTGATCTGAATGTCAGGCAGGGAATCAGGTGATGTGTTTGTGGCAGAGCTGGAGAAGTGTCGTGCTTCCCTCTAGCACCGGGACTGCTCCTTTCCTGGGATGGATGTGCATTTCCAGCCACTCTGCCTCAAAAAAAGAGGGGAATTAACTCATGGAGAAAGGCTTTGGCTGCTCAGGAGAACAGGCAGCCTCCGTTGAGAGAGAAGAGTTGTAGGGCAGCAGAGCAAAGGATGGAGGAGCAGGAATCTGCTGTCAGACCAGGGATGGAGAAAGGCTAAGAAAACAGTGGGGGTTTAATTGATATAAACTCCCCATTATTAAATGTAGCTTGGAAATTAGAAGAGTACTACTAGCTCTAAGAGGAGATTGACAGTAGCTTCCCACTAGGGATGACAGCTGGTTTTGAAGAATTCCAGTGTCTTTTGTCACACCCACAAAATGCAAAGTAATTGGTATTATTTGATCAAATAACACTGCAGCATACTGGCGAGCAATGGGTAGATCACAGACATAAAAGCCAAGATAAAATGCAGTAGAGCAGACTCATAAAATTCATTTTTATGCTAGAGACCAAAAAAAAACTCTCTTGAAGTCTTTAGTTACAGTTTGGCTTTATTTGATACAATCATTTTTTATTGTTTGGTTGACCAACATTGGTATCCTTTTTTTATTCATTTATTTGTAATAACCTGCTGATAAATCAGCTTTAGCAGTGGAACCAATTAATTCTCCATTGTAAATATTGACTTAGATATTTTTAATCTATTCTGTTTGTCAGAGATGTCAGTCCTGGACTTCCCTGGATGTGCAATAATGAGACAGCATTGCAGAATCCTTTTCTACCATTCCTCTGAAACATCCCTTATAAATTTTGTGTGATCATTGCAGGAAAAAAAGCCCACAGCATTTGCAAACACAAAATAAGTAAATTATAGTTTTGCTACCTGGCTTGCACTCTACCAATGACCCCTGGTGCCCACAAGTGGGGATTCCAGCAAAATCTATCCATTTGAGTTTGCAGATTTCCCAGCTGAGCTGCTCATTAACACACGGCAAGATGGAAACTGTGATCAGAAATGATCTGTGATTACCACAGACATGGTCTAAATGTGTTTTGTGTAGCCAGGCTGGATGAACAGAATGAACGAGGGAGGTTTTGGAATTCCTAAAATTCAAATGTAATTTCAGATCTCCCAGGTCTGTGTTTTACTGTTTCATGACACCTTTCGAAAGCAGATACAACTTCCTAATAGGAGGAATAAATTGACAAACCAAGTTAGAAGCTTAAGCTCTGAATGTAACAACCATTATCCACAGGTCTTCAGTGAAACCTCCTGCAAGTGTATGCTGAATCCTGTCGGTGTGTTTCTGAAATCATCAGGAACATTCATTTGCAGCTAGCTTTGGGTTAGACCCTTCCATCTGAACCACTTTCATTTTAAACTCATTATTTATGGTAAGCATAGCCTCACTCTTCATGCATTTTGCATATTAAATTTTCAAGCCAAAATACAGGAGCTGCATTAGCTTCAGTGCTCCCAGCAGGTAATCAGGCTGCTGCGATATCAAACCTTGTGTCACCACCGGTAATAGGCTGAAACAGCCCTACCCTCCTAAGGACTGTGCCTGCCCAGCTCCTATTAAAATTAATGGCCACCGGGCATCCATTCCCTCTAGGCAGCTTTGGAAATATCAGCCAAAATGTAGTTGTAAGTATTAACCTTTAGGAAGTTAGTGTTGGCAGCTCTGCACTGGCTCCCAAAACGAGCAGCTCTGCTGAGGTGTGAGCCCAGCTCTGCTTTGATGGGACCGGCTCCTCCGGGCTGCTGTGGGAGCACCTGGGGGCCACTGGCACCTTGGGCCTTCTTTTGGCACCTTGGGCCTTCTTTTGGCACCTTGGGGTTGTTTGAGCACCTTGGGGCTGTTTTGGCACCTTGGGGCTTCCTTTGGCACCTTGGGGCTTCTTTGGAAATTTGGGGCTTCTTTTGGCACCTTGGGGCTGTTTTGGCACCTTGAGGATGTTTTGGCACCTTTGGGCTTCCTTTGGCACCTTGGGGCTTCTTTTGGCACCTTGGGGCCTCTTTTGGCAACTTGAGGCTCTTTTGGCACCTTGGGGCTTCTTTTGGCACCTTTGGGCTTCTTTTGGCACCTTGGGGCTGTTTTGGTGCCTTAGAGCTTCTTTGGCAATTTGGGGCTTCTTTTGGCACCTTGGGGCTGTTTTGGCACCTTTGGGCTTCTTTTGGCACCTTGGGGCTTTTTTTGGCACCTTGGGGCTGTTTTGGCACCTTGGGGCTGTTTTGGCCCCTTGGGGCTTCTTTTGGCATCTTGGGACTTCTTTTGGCACCTTGAGGCTTCTTTTAGCACGCTAGGGCTCTTTTGAGACCTTGGGGCTTCTTTTGACACCTTGGGGCTTCTTTTGGTACCTTGGGACTGTTTTGGCACCTTGGGGCTTCTTTTGGCATCTTGGGACTTCTTTTGGCACCTTGAGGCTTCTTTTGGCACCTTGGGGCTGTTTTGGCTGAGCAGAGCCTGGGCACTCAGGAGGGAAATCGCCAGGCTGCCGTTCTCCTCCTCCCAGAAGCAGCCTGCAGGGAGCGTGGCTTTTTCCTGGTCATCAGAGGCAAGGAAGCCCAGTCCCATAAAGGTCAGTAGAGGCGGTGTGAAAATGCTGCTCTGACTCAACGTTGAAGTCTGGGGCAGAAACGCCAAAAATATTGCAGCCTAACTGTTAAAATAAGCATATTTGGTATAGAAAAAAACTGCCTGTGAACGCTTTTATACATTAAACCTTCTGAAGAACTTTGCCCTCCTGATTTAACATTCTTTAATTACTTGAGGTTTTTTGTTGTTTGGTTTTTTTTTCCTTTCCTGTCTATGTTTGCAAAGAAAAATAGTCTGGCATTTTAAAAGAAAAATAGGATTAGAATAATTTATTATTGGATTGCTATTAAACTAATAGAAACAGCAGTATAAATTCATGTCTATAAACAACCTCCAGGTCTCAGGTCTAATCCATACAGATGGTGACCTGTGAGGAAGCAGTGTTCCAGGAATAAATTTGCTGGTTTAGACTGGAGGGTTTCAACTCAGCTAATAAACTCTCAGTGGTGCATGACTGAAATGTTAGTGCAGTAGCTGGAGTGCAAACTGTCCCCTGTTCCATTTTTTTTTTCACCAAATAGTTCTAAAATAACCAAAGTGTAATCATCACACTCAACTAGCAGATTGTTCATGGACACAAAATACAGTCCTAAATCAAATAAATTGCTAACTGTGAAGCATTTGCTGGGCTCTGCTTTGCATAGTATGAGATAAGAAGCAAATATAACGCACTGGTCTCTATTACTAAATGCTGCTAAAAATGCAAAGTGATAAATGTGCTCTTTCAATTTCAATATAGCATCATTAGTAGAGAAACCCTGTAAGGATCACCTGCATCTTAATGACCTCCATCTTCACCACCACTGTGAGTGCAGCTCTGTGCTTTTGCTGGATACCTATGCCATTTTAGGAAGTATTAATGTTATTTTGCTGAATTCTGTTGCATTTTTGTTCTGGTATTCTTACTTTTTTTACTTTACCTTCCTAAATATGAGTGTCTAGTAGTGAGAGATCCGGAGGAGATGTGTAGCCAGGGACATCAGCAGTGCTGGCAGATCAGAAGAAGCAGGAGGGCCAGCCAGAGCCCTTCCTGGCTCTGCTGAGTCCACAGGTTTTGGGCAGAATTATGGGCAAGGCTTACTGCAGTATCCCTGTGCTCAGGGTATGGATTGTGCACTTATTCTGATGGCTTTTCCTGAAATATTGGGTCTTGCTCCACGTAGCTTTCTGTAGAATACAAATCAGCCATGTTGGTGTAGTGTCCTGCTTGTACAACATGCTTTGGTTATCTCTACCCTTGTATTTGCTCGCTTCATGGCATGCTACAATATGTCAAAGAATGCAGATGCTGCTGCCTCCTGTATAATTTTTCAGCTAAAAATGACAGGTGCCTGGAATTATTACCGTATTATTTTGGTTTGAGGTTTTTTCACTAAGAAAACAACACCGTAGATGTTGAGAGGTTCTTCCCAGGAGTTTAGCAGAGACCAAAGGGGCTACACTTGCACTCTGAAATCGAAAAAAAAATTACAATCTGCTGTTTTATGCTGCAAAACAAGGCAGGCATCCAGCAAGGGCAGGAGCACAGGCTTCACGTAGTGAGAAGAAAAATTGGGCTGTGGGCAAGACAGGAGTGATGAGAAGCCACACTGCAGAGTGTCAGCAGACTTGCTGTGTAGGTAATACTGGATGCAGTAAATAACCTCAAATATTTGGATTTTCTTTCCTGTTTTTGAAACCTGAAAGAATGTACGATAAATAGATTAAAGACATGCAATGTTCAGATCAGTATTACTGTACCTGTGAAGGATGAGATAAAAACAGAGCACGAGGGGCAGTTCCACAGGGTCGTGGTTGACAGTCAGTCTGGGGAAACCCTAAGGTAAAAGGAGATATTCCTACAGCCTGCTTTTCATTCCCATCCAAAAATACCCTTCCTTCCAATTTCTCTTTGGTGTCAAAATAAATGAAAATGTTTCATAGTGATTAATGGTGTGCTGGCTACACAGTGAACGCCAGTGGGATGCAGCTGATCAGCAAAGAGGATATTTTCAGAAAACCTCATCATATTTTGTTTTGACTTTATGCTGACACATTGAATTTTGGCCAAAAAAAAGTGATGCAATTCAGCCAGTTGCATAGGCAGGCGTGTGAGCGCTCAGACACACACGGGGACAGTCAGTCCCACGGTGGTTCTCCGGTAGGAGATGCCTCTCCAGAGAAATGCTCCATCACTGGACACGTGCTGGGCTGCTGGCCACCCTTTGCACCCGGATTGTCCTCCCCAAGGGTTCTGTCTGCAGGACAGGATTGCAGGAGCATCCCCGTGGCCTCCAACACCAGCCAGTGTTGCATGGCACTGTGGGACCCAGCACGTGCCACCTCTGAGGACAGAAGGAGGTGAGAAATGTCACCGTGTCCTTGTTTCCTTTAGGAAACAGTTTAGTTATTTAAAAAGTGCTTACAAGGTTTTGGAGGAACGACCAAAAAAACCTGCAACCTAATGCAAATTAACTCTGTGCTTGTAGGTTTTGATGGAGCTGGTTATACATAAAGTCTGTGCTGTGTGTATTCACCTGGAGACCTAAACTATTATGCAGAAAAAAGAACAACAACAGCACAATATTGTTGCTTTCACTACCATTGATCTTTAATTTCCCGCTTCAATTTTGCCTTCTAGATTTAGGGGTTGTTTTTTGTACTGCTGTGTATGTGAGATGTTTAAAACTTGCTTGAGATTTCAATTTCCAGAGGGTTCTGTTGGCTGAGGTTGTAGCTTATCTAATATTTTGACGAAGTCCAAGCTCTGTGCTGAAAAATCAATTTAGTTTTAAGCTGTTGTTTTCACCACTACAGTGAATAATCCAATTTTTAATTATTTTTATGTTACTTTTTTATTTTTTGACTATTATTTGCTGAAAATTTAGTTGTTTGTCATTACTGTAATTTTAGTGGAAGGGACACTGGAGAAACCAAGCCTCGCTGGAATAGATTGTTATCCAGTGTAATGTATTGATCAGGTCAGGCAGTAAATTAACAGGAGCAGAACACCATTAAATTTTGAACTTAATTGCCTTCTACTCTTAATTTCTATTGGATATAATCAATAGGTGCCAGAGGAAAGTTGAAAGAGTTATTTAGCAAGCTGCTATTTCCTGCAGCATAATGGAAAACTAATGTTTCATCTTCTAGTTGATGCAAATAATTTGCAGTTTGAGTGTGGCCACTTAAGCATTTTATCAAAGACTCACTTTTAGTTCTGTCTTGATTAATCTTCATCCCTCCAAGAAAGAAACATGATTTAGTGACACAGTCTGTTTTGGCTTCTCTGCCCCTTTGATCTTTGTTTCCCTGGAGGATCTCTGCAGTCTCTATTCCCATCTCCAGCCCTGCACACCCTGACTGTTTCCAGAGAAGGGTTTTCAGGCCAGTGCCTCTCAGCATCATTTTGTTTTCCAAGGAAATGCCATGCTACAGCCAGTGGAAATGGAGACCATAGCCTTGGTCTTGGCTTTTCTTCTTGGTTCTTTTCCCAGCTCATTTGGGCAAGTTGCTCGTTTCTCTTATTTTCCTGCCTGAAAAACACCAATGTAAACCACTGCCTTCACCAACGGCTGGTGTCAAGCTGAAGTGTTGCACTTTCTTGCTGAACTCCTTGTGCTGATGATATGTTTTGTTCTCCTCTCCAGCCTCAGTTTGTTACTCCTTCTGTCTCACATTTCCCTCTGTAGTAATATTTTAGATACCTTGTTGAATTTCAGTATTGCTTATCCAGCTGTAATCTAAACCCAGTCCCTTATAAATCAATATCTCAGTGCTATTATTATTTTTACACCTCTTTGAGCACTCTTTCCATTACCTGGTCTTTTGCTAATAAAATGCTGCAAAGGAAACACCGTGTTTCGGGTGGCCCCATGCCAAAGCCATGTGCCCAGTGTCACTGCCCTGTGGAATTACAGGGACATTGAAAAGCCATTGAATGGAGGATAGACATCTGATGCAAATTAGGGAATTATTGCAAATTTTGGTGGGCCTTGGAAGCTGTATTACTGAAGCAGCACACAGAATAAAACAGGCCAAGGTAATCATACCTCATCTTTTACAACGGCGTCAGTTCTGTGCCAGTGGTGCTATTCCATATTTATAACTTTATATTGGCATGAGGCAATTCACATTCAAGCTAATGGGAGTTTTCCAGGAGTGTTGATTCAGGTTCCTGATGAGAAATGAGTATAGCCCCTTTTGCTCATCTTCACAGCAGAAATAGCAGTTAGAGTTGAGAAGAGTCTACTTGAGGTTTTATGAAGTGGAGCATAATGATGCACAAAACGAACAGACCTTCATAGAAGTCTCATTTTCTGAGAGAGTTGACCTATACTTGCTCTGAAAACCAAGTATCTTCAGGGAGTGGCAAGTTACCCAGCTCAAAATAGAGTGACAATGAGTGATCCTCGCTCTGAAATCTTGACCTACATCTGTCCACAACTCTTTCCATTATAAAATGTGTATAATAGGTATTTTACTGGGAGCACATCTGTTTTTATTCAAGTCCTATATAATAAAAAAAACATTGCTTGCTGCTTGTGCAAATTCAAAACCTGCCAAATCATCAAAAGAGCTGAGTATGAATTTACCTCTTTGACAATTATTCCTTGTCACATTATTCTGGTTAACAGGGAATTCATCACAGTGGAGAAGAAAAAATAAAGCCTCTTGACAGTTACAAGGAATTACCTGTGCTTACAATAATATATTTTCCAAGGGAAGGCTGGAGGGCAGAGTTTGACAGTGCTGAAGCTGTACCACCTGCAGTGATGTCCTGTGACCATCATTGGCCTGGATTTAACCTTTGCAGAGGGAAGACTTGTTTGTCGTGTTACAGACTAGCAGGAATTGTGGAAGGTTTGAAGACTTGTTTGTCATGTTACAGACTAGCAGGAATTGCGGAAGGTTTGAAGACGTGTTTGTCGTGTTACAGACTAGCAGGAATTGTGGAAGGTTCGAAGACTTGTTTGTCGTGTTACAGACTAGCAGGAATTGTGGAAGGTTTGAAGACTTGTTTGTCGTGTTACAGACTAGCAGGAATTGTGGAAGGTTCGCAGTCCCAGCTCCCCAAAGAGGCTGAAACTCTCCTGTTTTGGCCGTTCCACTGGTGTCCATCACATCACTGGACTTTATGCTGGGAGGAGACAGAAGAGGTGGTGTTGTACCTGTTGTGTATTTATGGGACTGAAGCTCAAAGCCCAGGTGTCCCTGGAAGCCTGTGGCCAGACAGGAAATTGGATGTGGGGCTAATTGAGTGCCCCTGGCCAGGAGGGTGTCAGCAGTTATAATGGCATTCCCATTTCCCATGAAGAGCTTCTCCTCGTGTTTCACTCTTCTGCCAAGAGAAAGAAAAAAGGAGATTTTTCTCTGTCTCGCTCAGGAGAATCCCCTTTTCATCCAAATGAATTATGCTGTCTTTGAGGCGCCAGATTAATCTGTCTGTGATATCCCTCGTGCATTGCTTCCAGACTAACACATTATCTGTGTTCCTTCTTCCATGATCTGCTGGTACAGATGAAAGCTAACACACATGGTAGGCTGGAAAGACTGCTGCCCACTGCCATGGAAATCTCTCCAGGAGCAAATCTGCCCTGCTGGAGAAGAGAGGTGCATAATAAGACAACATTTATGTTAAGGTTGATTACAAGGATAGTTTGGTGCAGTTGAACCGCCTTCTCCGACTTGCTGTCATCATAAAAACTTTGTGAACCATAGATTATTGCATTTTAGGTACACACAGCAGGACAGGCAGACAAAGTGGGAAGTCTCAGAGACACACATGAATTGGGATTAAATGGAGCAAACTAATTCTCAATCAGATCTACTCACCACTAAAACAAAGAAGATGGAAAAAGACAGGATCAAAATTAGCAAGATAACAGATTGTATTTCTGGTTGAGAAGAAGTCCTGGGTTATGAGATGCTGGTGGATTTAAAGTTCAATTCTACCCTTATTTGCTGTGCACATTTGTAAAGCATGTTTGTAGTCATCACCTTCTAGTTGAATCAGGGCAGTGAGTTTTTATTTTTCTGGGAGTGCTGGAGGTTTTATAGCTTAGCCTTGGCAGAAGTCTGCCTGTGGTAATATACAATTCACGTCGTGGTTAGCCTGGCACTGCAATTGTTGCTGCTCTGTCTATTCTCTGCTGTGTTTGTAAAAGGATCAGGACTGGAGCTGCGAGGTTTTCTTGTGATCCCTAAATCCAGAAGTGTATTTGCACCGTTTTTATCCCCAGAAAGTTATCCACTGCTCACAACTTGCTTTCCTGAGAAATAGTCAGACAAAATATTTCGGAAATCAGGTATTTTTGTGCATGCTCTGTGCAGTATTAAGAAATTATACCAGACAGTAACTCTAGTTATGACCCAAAACCTCCACATAACAACAAAACAACAAAGCCCCAAAATCCAAAAGAAAGGGAAAAAAGTAACCTGCCAAAAAAGATACTGCTCTTCAGAGGTTTTGCAAGGTACTTCTGGGAGTTTCAGGCAAAGATAATATATTCTTTGCATAACTGTTCAAACTGAGTGCATTGACTCTATGCATAAACTGTTTTTTACTCTGTCTTGTCATTCAGTCTAAAGAGTGTTTTGGTGGTGCTTTGGAGTTTCTCAAAACGTCGACACTGGCAGGTGTGAGACCTCTGGACTCTGCTGAAGGGAAGCTTCCGTTTCTGGAAACTTTGCCATTAGTTTCATGTCCAGCAGAACTAACAAACGATGGCTGCAGGAAAACTGTCTAACAGACAGTGGAAAGGTCTTTATACTGCATTACTGGAAATACAAGTGTGAAACCTTGCCACGTATTTGCACGTATTTTCCAGGAGTTTCCAAACAAGATTTCCTCATCTTTGTCCTGAATGACAAGCAAGTGCATTTTATAAACATATGTTCAGCACTGCCATAAATAACAATTTCTCTTTTTTGCCTTTGCAAGCCATCATCAGGAGGCAATGGCATCACCTCCTCATTCCCACCTTCCATCTACCCACAGAGCCACAAGAGCATGCATGTAAAAATGCATAAAAATGTCAGCCTTGCAATTTAAATGTCAGCTCTTCAATCTTATTCCAGTACATTTAGACCCTCCTTTGCATAGAGTGTGGCTGGCTTCTTACAATTCTACTTTTCTTCAGAATGACAGAGGAAGCATCCGTGGCCCTTTCTGATAGTTCCATTTGTTACTGTCCCCTTGAAGAGCACAAATGTAATGCAGTGTGCTCTGCTGAGAGACCAGTCCCAGGACACCCCTTAGGGATATTAAATGCACAGTTCCATTGTTTTTGTGTTGATCTGACTCCCTTTTGCTTCACCAGAGTTCAGCAGGCTCTTGCTGAAATGCTGCTGGGATGTGGCTTTGCTGTGATATCTCCCAGCACCTCTGCGTGGGGAGAAGATGCTGCAGAGCTGTGTCCAACTCTTTCAGCGCCCTGGAAAAAAGCAAACACAGAATTAGATATGTAGATATAGATATATATTGGTGTGCAATCCATTTCACAGCTATCTGGTTGTCTAGGTGGATTTTTTTTTCCCCATCCTGTGTAGTTTTTTCAGGTCTGCATCAAGGGGAGCCATTTGGCATCATGCTGAGTGATGCTTTGGTGGGTGCTGCAGGCTGCTGAAGAGCACACACACCCCTCTGCTGCACTGCTGAAGCTGCAGGCACAGCCTTCCCCTCCCTCTCTCCCCTTACAGCAAACTGGTATTCTAGAACTCACTTTCAAAGACTGAGGGCTTCCACTGACTTACATAAATTCCATGTTTGGGCACCTAAGCAACTTGCCCTTGGTGGTTTTCTAAATTAAAAATTACAATTTAAACCAAAAAGCACTATCTATACAATTCATATTCTCATATTTATTCCATTTGAAATTAAGACCAAATACAATGAGTGTGAAAAATAAATTTACATAACTTCTTAGTTTTTGAAGGGTTTCCTCCCAAACAGTAATAAGAAATGTACATGTGTACATTAAGAGATTTCTCTGGAGTCAGATTTTTTTAGTATTATTCTTATTTAGCTAGATAAAATCTTACAGCCATTCTTAAGGAACTCATGACAGCCTTTCTATTCCACCACCCGCAGAAAGTGGAAAGGATTGCCTCTGCTTCTCTTTCTGGTAGAGAACACAAATACAACCCAATATTTTCACTGAAGGATCAGGGATATTTTTACCATTTTCCCTCATGTCCTGCAGAGCAGCTTGTACAATCCACAGTGATCCAAGGACAAGAATATGCTTTCCCTTCTACCTTGGCAGGATTTTACAATGTCAAGGTAGGGCCTGAAAAGTGCTTTGAGATCCTTGCTGCAGAAGTGGTAAAAAGACACAGGAAGCTGCTCTGGTGTGATGAGGCACCAACTTGGCTGCAGCATGAGCCTCCCCATTACTACAAAACCCTTTGGAGGTCAAAAGCTGTCCTAATTTGACTGTTTCCACCTGCTTTTTAATAGAATAAAATTCTGATATTGTTTGAATAATTCATTTATATTAAAATACAAAATGTTGAAGCACATCAGCCACTGAAGACTCTTCCTTGCAGAAGCCCTTCTGCATTTCCCTGGCCAGGGCTGCTGCTCCCTGCGAGGCAGAGCTGGAAGGACTCCCCATGAGCTCCCAACACAGAATTGAAGCCTTGAATGCTCCCTGACCATGAATTGAGGCCCTGAATATTCATTTTGTCCATTCTTTAGAAAAATAGTTACAATTTAAAGTACAAGAATAGCTCCATTCATGAGCCACGGTGTGAGCAAAGCCTCTGCCACCGGTGCCGTATCTGCATTTCTTAATAAGAAGCCAACAAAGCTTATATATTGCCACGTATAAAAATAATGAAAAAGAGATATCCAAGGAGAGAAATTATGTTTTTGTCATGAAGTGGTGTGGGTTGATTATAAGCATAGGTATTATTTCTGTCTGTTGTTCACCTCTCTGTGCAGAGTGGGGCAATCAGGACGCGGAGTGCTCCTGGTGCAGGGCTGGGTGATATCAGGGTTTCAACATTTGGAACAGCAGATACTTAGGGTAAAACTTTCCCCTGATTTGAGCTGAACTATTCATCACACACGTAGCTGTCATTAATCTTACATGCAGAGCCAGGCTTCTCATATTTCAAAACCTTTGGAGAGGCAGCTTTTTAATCTATATTTGGTTCTTCTTTTTTCCCCCTCTGAGATTGATTTCTCTTTGCATATAATGCTGCAGTAGTTTCAATTTAAACAGAACCCTGAAATAAAATACTCAAATTTAAAACCCTAGCAGAGAGAAAGGAAACAATTATCTTGAAACTCTTTTTTTTTTTTTTGGAGGTAAAAAACTTCAATGACAGCACTGCTGACTGCCAAAATTGACATGTATTTTAACTTCTGTTTCAAGCAATGCATTATCTTAATCACAACAAGAGGGCACATACTCCAGGATGGAGCCATAAATTCAATTAATCTCAGTAGTAATTCTCAAAGCAATTCATTATAATAGAATGCAGCACCTTGAAGTATCTAAATTACAGTAGCTGAAGATGCTTAATGGCCAGAGGCAGATGCAGAAGCTGCCCAGCAGCTCCTGGTGGCAAGTTCTAACTTCTTCTGCCTCCTCTCTGACACACCATTCCAGACAAAAGGCAGATCTGCTCCTGTGAGCCAGGAGAATGAAGAAAAAGGACAAGGAAACAAAAGTGTCCGGAAAAACAGGAGAAAAGATAGAATCACTGTGAGGCAGCAAGTGGCAGGAGGGTAAGGTCTAAGCTTATTCTCAAAAATACATGAACTATGGCAGCTGCAGGTTTTGAAGTATTCCTATCAAAAATTTCTGGTGACCAAGAGCAAAATTTTTAAGTGGTTTGCATCTCTCTTTGGGTTCCTGAGATAATAATATAGCTGCCTGCTCCTTATTCTGTAGGTCATTAATACAGCTCATACTCTAAACCCTTCTGTCTGCTAATACTCAAAAAGGATGTTCTTGGAATCCCAACCTCTTTGCCGTTTTGCCGAGCAGAGTCTGGACACGAAGCATTATAAACTCAGCACTGTGTGTCACTATGGGAACAGCTCCTGCTGCCAGACAGCGCTGGGAATGAGCTGGGAGCTGGCTGTTCAGGCATGTGTGTGTCTGTGTGTGTGTGTGTGTGTGTGTGTCTGCCAGGCAGGCACATGCATCAACATTCCAGTGCAGATATGTAAATTTTACCATTATGTGTTTGCGCCCTCTTTGCTTCCCCATTTCTTCTTATTTTGCTTCATTTAGCATAGATTATCTCGGTGGGTCTGGCAACTAGTCAATTACTGAATTCCTTTCAAAGCAAGGAGAAAGGAAGATTACAAAACTCATCAAGCTGGCATAAATCACCATATCTTCCCCACCTGAGGATCTGACCCTTTAACAGTAGTTTCTTTCTTCTTTATAAAGGTAATTATTCTATTAAAATTAATAGTAAAATGAATACTGCTGTGACTGAATTACGTGGGATAAGCGTGAAATACTGTGATCTGTTCTGCTATGAATTAGTAATTATAGTGTGCCCGGTGAAATTTGCATACTTTGCTCTCCTTCCCTGCTATCTGCCTGGGTTTAGTTGCCAGCGCTCTCTCCAGGGTTGGAGCTGGAGATTGCTGGTGGTTTATGCAAAGAGGAGGTGTTTGCAGAACATAGCACCCCTGAGTTTTAAGATAGCAGAAGAAGTTACGAGATAAGCTCGGGTTTGTTTGGTATTTGAAATAGCAGTGATTGCCTTTCTAAATGGGATGAGGTGCGGGGCTTTTTGTGCTCACGTAGATGAGGTGAGGGGAAAAAGAAGAGGAGGGGGGGAAAAAACTCTGCCTCCTTTCCTCCTCCTGTGTCTGTGTGAAAAGTTTGTGTTCATATGACTTTGAGTGGGTGCTGCCTGGAGCAGTGAAAGCAGCTGGTGTCTCAAAGGGATGGCAGCTGGAATAAGGGGAGCCAGTGCAGGAGGAGCTGGTGGAGCTGCAGTAGCCTCTGCTCCAGGAGCTGTGTCCAGCTGCTTGCGCTCGGGTGCTTCACGCCAAGTTTGAAGGTGACCTTGAAGAGGATAAACGACACCAGGATGAAAGGCAGCCTTTCCCACACGTGCATTGAGACCTGCCGTGGGCCAGCAAGAGCAATCGCTTATCTGCTAAAGGGTGGAATGTAATCATCCTGTTATAGATATATATTATAATATTGGCTTTCTGTAGATATTAAAGAATGTTAAAATGGTTTCACTATAAGAATGTAGTTTGTTTTGTTAATAGTTAATGTAGTTATACGTGCAGGAGAACTAATTTATCTTTGAGTGGAAGAAATCTGTGTAGATAGGATACAAGAAAGTTTAAGGGGGGTTAAGGAATGATTTATTTAGAGCTTTTTGTTATCGCTGGTGCTTGTCAGAAGTAGGATGGGAGGATGTAGATTTATTGTAAAAAGGAGAGTGATCTGACCTGGTCTCTGCTCTCCAAAACCCCTGAAAAGACTGAAGCGAGGTTCATAGCATGGGCCGAACCCAAGAGCCTAAAGAGCATGCGTGACAAGGAAAGGTAAAAAGTTCAACTGAGAGGAAAACCCCTTACTTCATCTCTGAGACCCCGACCCACGATCACCAGGATGCACTGCACAGGTGAAAATAACCTTTGAGTTCAGTATAATACAAAGCGAGGATAGGTCATGTATATGTATAGGCGTATTGGGAAGTCTAATGCGTATGTAATACTTTAAAGGATAAATACAGAGATAAGTGCTGGGTCAGGGCGCACCGTTGGTGGGACAGAGACTCCCCGGCCGCCCAGCGCTGTAACTTTCGCTTTATTGCCTTGTCCCTTATTGTCTTTTTATTAAAAAACTTTTAATATCTAACAGGAGAGTGAAGTGCGTTTTTCACAATCCCTTTTGGTTTTTTGTGCTGCTGTAAGGTCATAGGGCAAAAGTCAAGCGTCGGGCCCAGGCTGGTTTCTCAGGAAGAGAAGGGAGGGAAGTTTTCCCTGCAGCCTTACAGCCATGCCAGGATACCTGCTCAGCTCAGGGACTCTTCACCTCAGCACGAGCTAAACACCCCACATCCCGATGGAACAGGATCTGGGGAGAAAATGGAGAGAGATGGAGATGAGAGAGAGCCGCTCCCCTTCAATGAGCAGTGCCTGGAATCTGACATCCTGCAAGAGCTCTGTGCTCAACTCGGCTCCAGAGGTGGAGAGAGGAAACCAGAGATGCCCAGACGGGCTGGGAAAGCTCTAACTGGCTGCGTTCCTGTGAAGTAATTGCTTTTGTTAATAGGATTTTATTGTTATTATCCATATTAGGATGATGGCAGGCTGGTTTAGATAGCTTATGCTTGATTAAATAATGGCCTGCTGTAGTGATAAATTCAAACATGTTCCAATGGATAACAAACTTATTTCTCTTCCCTGAAAATAGTGTGTAGCAATAATGTCTAAAAAAAATAATAAAAAGGGAAAAAGGAGACTTATGCTGACACACTTAACATAATATATTTTAGTTCCTTGGATAAACTTTGATGCTGAAAATCCCCAAGTTAATAGAAAGTTGTTCTTTTCCCCTCCCTAAAATAGCCTGTGCAGTGCACAGCTTATCCAGATCAATAGAAGCATTTTTTCACCCCAGGAAAGCAACCTTAGACAACTTGTAAAAAGGTCATATAAACTTTTGATGCAAGCCATTATTTTTAATTCATATGGTCTACCCATGTTTCCTAGCACCTGAACTGTCCGTTCTGCAAATTACATTCCTTTTGTGAATATAAACAGTTTATTAAAACGCCTGTATTAATTATTTAAATGAGTTTATAAATATTTGAGGAAGCCCATGCAAAAGGCGCTCATCATAAATTATATTCTACCTTCATTGAAAGCTAAATTAAAGAACTCTGAGTATAGCCTTTTGTGAGAAAGCCCTTTCAGCTGCCTGTCATCACAAGGTCTGGGATAGGAGCAATTTGTCTAAGTAGCAGTAAAAAAACATAAAAATCACCACCTAAAGGTCAAAATGAGATAACAACATTTGTATCTTAGAGTGTTTGTACTAAACGTGACACAACTGAGTATGGGACCGTTTCTTTAGCTGTGCTCAGTGTCTTATGGGGGAGCCACCAGTTTCCAGCCTCAACTTTGGGATCACAGGTGTGGAGACTGAATTACTGACAAAAGGGGAAGGATTGGTGCTAAGGAGAGGCCTGAAGCAAGTGAAAGGAGAAATCACTCACACAGATCAATTGATTGAATGAGAAGTCAGATACTGTAAGTGGTGCTGGAAAGAATATCAACCCTGAGAGTCTGTGGCAGATCAGCCTGAGCACTGCAAGGGGATTTATTATGTGAAAGGAAATGAAAAAGATAAAATTATATAAAAAAATGGCAGCAGCAGCAGAAGAATGGCAAAAACTTCTCTGGATAAACTTTTCTGGAAATTCTTTTCTGCACAGAAGAAGGTTTCCTATTGAAGCTCTCAGTTTGCAGTGTTGGTGGGCAAGGTAAAGAGCCACCTTGTGGGCATTGCCATCTTTTGGGCCCCATTCCCTGTGCCCATGGTCATGTCTGGCTGTCAAGCACATTATAAACGGCAGGTGCCAGTCAGGACAGAAGTGCTTCTGCAGAATTTAAGTAATGGATAATTAAATTGTTTAAACAGAAAGAGGTGTCTGGTGATGAACCCCTTCACCCTGTGCTTCCTTCTTTGCTGCCCTGTGTCCAAGGAGCCTCGTGAGGTGGGCACATGGGTTCCATGACAATTTGGTAAAGCCAGTTTGTGGTCACGCAGGGTGGCCCAGGAGATGCTCCTGCTGTAAAGCCTCAGAGTGTGGCCTGAGGTGATGGTTGGCAAAAGCAAAGCACGTGCAGAGATGGGCTGGGCTCTGAGCAATGACAGCTCGGGTTAGTTGCACGCAGCCAGTCTTTACAGCTTTCACAGCACTCTTCCACCGACCTGCTTCTCTTGTTCATCCACCTTCTCTTCTACTGGTGATCGCTGTTAAAGCAGAAAATCAGAAATAGGACGTCTGAGGACTGCAACGTAATGCCCATAATCAGGGGGTTCACTAGGCAATTATCCTTCCTATTTGATCAGGTATTTTTGAAGATTAATATTTAGAAAGAAAACCCAGCTATTTCGACCTTGTTCTGTTTTAAAGTGCTTTAAAATGACGGAGGAAGGGACTATTGTAAAATTAGAGAATTATAAAATCATAAGATTTCATCTAAAGCTTTCTGTTTGGTTTTCTGGTAACTATAGCAATTCCCAGTGTCTTTGTTTAGCTATTTGTCTTCGAAGGGCTCCTGTTTGCATACATTTTGCAACTGGCAGAGCTGAACACATTCTGCAAAACCTTTTCCACTAATTCATGCTCATAATTGTAAAGAGCTTGCGCTGGGCACGCTCAGGCTGCACGTACATTCATTTTGTATGAGCATTAATGAGATCAAGTAGAACAAGGACAGATGTTTGTGAAAAACAAACTCCCTCTTGTAGCGCTGAGAACAGAGCTTACGGCTTCGTAGCTGAGAATCACCTGGGCAGGGTGGGCACGAGATTCCTGGAGTACCCGGAGTCTGAGGCTCACAGCTCCTTCCACCTTCTTATTTTTTCAAGAGCACATCTCGTGCATTACAATGGAAATAATGATCTTTGTATAAATTCAGGATTATTCACTCTAAGGACAACAGGGTAAGGTCATTGTATAAATTATTAGGAGCAAAGAGTTACTGAGAAGAAGTGAAATCCAGGGCCTCTTCCAAGGTAAAAAAGAAAGAGGAAAAATATCGCTGCGAATGGTAGTGAATTCTGATCTTTTAAAATAATACAACTCAGAGTTAAATTGAATGGAGGCAAAAAGACATGAGCTGTGCCAATAGCAACGTGGCCATGAAATTTCAAGTGCCCATTAAAAGACTTCTCAGCTTTGTAAAAGGTCTCAGAGAAAATAAGCATTATGAGCACTGAAGGAAAATATAATTTCAAAGGAAAGCTTGTCAGTTAAGGTCAGTTTAATATCCACACATGAATTTCACTGTTTGTAAGTCTTGCTGATAAGCTTTTATAATTGAGTTACTTCTCTTATTCCATGCATATTGAAGCAGTAATTAAGCTACGATATGAAATACAAAGTATCGTGTGCTCAATTCATCAATTTTTGTTCAGTCTCGCAGTTCTTGTTCCAGTTGCACTGGCATCGTTGCACTGAAATATCTCCCAATCTATCATGTCAAGATTATGCATGATGTAATTTGTAATAGCAGCTAGGGATTTGTTTACAAAAAACAAATGTTCCTTTAATCTTTGAAACAAAATTAGACTTGTCTTACATCACAGAACAAAGATATGTGAATGGATACAACACTTTAATAAATCAGTAATTACCTTGTGTAGTGCCAGTTGGCTCATTTAACTTAACCTTTGAAAACAACTTCCTCCACACAGATTTTAAAACGTACTCTTCTGGACTCTGGAGATTTAAGTGCTCTATAGGTGTGTTATTTAAACCACAGCAATTCCCAGTTCATGGGAGAGAATTTGGCCCTTATTGTCTTTTCCCAGCAGAGGCAATTGCAAGTTAACTGAACTACCTCCTCGGGAAATTTGCAGGCTCTGCCTTTCGGTACCACCGTGCGTAAAGCAGCAAACATCACGTGCGAGTTCAGAGTATCATCATTAGGACAACAAAACCTCCCTTAGTTTTCCTTCCACACGGAATCATCCCTGCGGCAAGAGCACAGGGCACCTGACCCGAAGCACGGTGGCTTTGGGTCGGTGCAGGTTTGAATAAACAAATTTCTGTAGCTGGACTGAAATTATCTAGTGGGTCCAGACACCAGCAAAGGGCTGCTCCCACCCTTCCCCGGGATTTTGCTTCAGGAATCTTCCAGGTCTGATTATTATCCTCTTTCCATCTTTTTTAAGGGGAGAATGGCAGGTGCTGCATGTTCTTCACACCTCTGAGCAGTCTCTTTTCCCAAAAACTCTCTGATATCCAGATTTTAGGAGAAATATAGAATCATAGAATCACAGAATGGTTTGCGTTGGAAGGGACCTTAAAGCCCATCCCACTCCACCCCCTGCCATGGCAGGGACACCTTCCACTATCCCAGGTCACTCCAAGCCCCATCCAGCCTGGCCTTGGACACTCCCAGGGATCCAGGGGCAGCCACAGCCCCTCTGGGCAGCCTGTGCCAGGTTCCCTCACAGGGAAGAATTTCTTCTCAATATCCAATCCAAACCTGCTCTCTTCCACCCTTTTACTGCTCAGGTTCTTTCATGTTCCCAGTTCTTTTGCCACTTTTCCTGCCCTGCCTTGCTTTCTCCAGCAGCAGGCACCCATCTGATAGCCCCCACTACTGCAGAGACACTCGGAATCTCAGCCACATATTTCAACATTTTCTGAGTTTGGAGCTCCAGCCACAGGCCTTTAAAGCACAGAGGATTTCGTATTTTTCATAGAGGAAGAGAGGGACAATACAATAGCTTGCATTTCAAAAAGAAAACCAAAGCAAAAACCATTTTTCACTGGAAAAGCATACACAAAAAAACAAAAGAAAAAAAAGGTGGTTTTCGTTGACTAATGACACATAATTACATTGTATCCTACTAATTTCTGTAGGTTCAATGGAAGAATTTTCTATGTATATTTATTTACAGGAATCTTCTCTGTTAACAGGAGTTTCTCTGGTAATGAGAGAAACGCTACACAATTTATTCCCAAGTGGTACACCAGAATTTAATTTCATAACTGATAACCCTCCACTATATTATGCATGCTTTGTTATGCCTTATAAATGCATCACAGTTATATAATTTATTCATTTCCAGTGTTCTTTCATAGAGTGCTTTGCTGCTAGGCTGTGATTCTGGCACCTCGTTCAGTCAAAATTTCACAATAGACTTTCACCCTTCCGAGCCCATCTCGCAGCTTTTCCCTTCCACGTCCCCAAATCCAACACCCACAGCAGCAAAGGGAATTCATTTTTGAGCAAACGGCAACTTTTGCAGACACCAGATTTGGTTTTAAGTCTGAAAAAACTGAGAGTTTTTTTTCCCTGTTTCTCCAGTAACTGTTGGATCACACACTAAACACAGATTGTAGGTTTCCATATATATTTATGTATATGATTTAGGGTCCCAGCAGCCACTGGAGGAACAGCACTGCAGGGCCACCCACAAAGCTCTGTGTACACCCCTAATCTTCATCTCCCAGCCTGGCTCTTCTCCCTCTGCATTTCAACTCGTTCATTTACTTTATTAATGAATTATTATTCCTGAAAAATTACCGTCGCCTGGAGATATAATTCTTTGATGGCACACCAGTCCTCAACCCTGGCCTGAAACGTGTCTCTGAATATTTATAAGTAGCTTCCTCTTGTCTTTCCAAATATCTATAAATATGTTGCATTTCATTGGCATTTCATTAAGTATATAACAATAAGATTAAGCTCTCACTAGGTTATCTGAGGCCATTCAAAGAAGGTGTAAATAACACTGCTCCATTGCACAAATATTTTAGCAGCCTGCTCTCAGCTTTCTTCTGCAGGGAAGGGTGGATTCAGTTCCCAACTTCAGTAATAAATAGCAACGATGGGTCTCCCTAACCTACAAAAGAACCCCAGACAGGCTGGGAGGGGGTCCTCGGTCACCTGCGCAGCTCCCTGAATGTTGGATTTCATGTTCTCATCAGTCTCATTAGCACTCATTAGTGCCGGCAGGTGGCTCTCAAATGCCCCACTGTCTTTGCAGGGAGGTTGTGTCAACCCCCAATAAACTCGCACAAGTAAAACTATAAATAAAGTTGGCGGCTTGATGCTTGCCTTGGATATACATTGCTGTGCAAGAATTCTGGAAATTCCCAGAAAAAATATAAGACTGCGTTCCAGCACTCCGGAAGGTCATAGAATACACTATGCATTTTTGGGGAGACAAGTTTATCATACATGATTTATTTTATGATTTCATGTCCTTTCTCTCTGCCACAGATATCTGCAAAAATCTGTTTTGTAAAGGCTTGCTCTGCCTTTCCTTTGCAGAAATCAAGTTTCCCGATAGATAATATGCTGAGGGTTCAGTTAGAATATCAGCTATGATCCATGACTTTCAGAGAAAAAGTGACAAGTTTTAGTCATGTCTGAGTTCAGTGGAATGTGGAATAATTACAGCTTTAAAAAGCCTACCACACTTTTGGAGTACGGGATTATCAAATGAGAACAGAGCTGAGAGCCAGCTGCCTGCAGGACTGGCCTGGGACCTGCTGGCATCTCCTGAAGGAGTGCCCCAAGAGGCCTCCCAGTCTGACAGCTTCTGCTGCCTTCATTTTTGTATTACCTAAAATCCCAGACTTTGAAAAGATCTCACAAGTCGAGCTGCAAGGGGCTAAGAAACATTTTGATTTCTTTGCCTTGTCATTACTGCTGAGATCTACCTGAGTCAGGAAATGGTTATGCAAATTCTACAGTTCTCCTTCAACTCCGGCTGCCTTACCTGTGTGCCTTACCTGTGTGCCTAGCCAACAAATCAGAGTGTTTCACCTCTGACCAGGTGGGCACACTTTACAGTGCTCAGAGGACCTGACTGTCACCATCGATGGGCTCAGAGAAGTGAAGATGCACATCCACTCACCATGAAGGTGCTGCCCATGGGGAATCCTGGTCCTGCATCAGCTCTGGATGCCCCTCAGCCATGTGTCTCAGCAGCAGTTGTTTCCACAGGTGGAAAAAAAAGGGCATGGAAAAATGACAAAGCTGCAGCAGTTGAGACTCCCAGGCTCAACAGCACTGAGGGCTAGAAACTCCTTGGCAAAATCTAAGCTATTTTGTGTGAAATCTGCTCTTTAACAGATCATCTCCATGCAGCTCAAAGGCAGGGATGTGCTTAAGGACATTCTGGCAGCGCTTCACATAATTTTAATGTTATAATTTATTTTCATAGTACTTGAGAAACCCATTCTTCAAGTTGTAAAAACGGAGAAAAGAATGCCAGTCCCAAACTCCTTCAATTCAGCGTTAAAGTCCAGCAGGGCAGGAGAGACAGAGGGCAACATACAAGGAAACACAGCAAGAATTACTCATCCTTTTAAGTAAATAAAATCACAAATGGCAAACTGGTATAGCAAGGAGGTGATTTACCTGTAGTAATGGAGAAAGGGAGAAGCAGAGCTGGGATTAAACAAGCCTTGGGAGTTTCTGCTTCTCAAGCCATTAGCCACCACCACCTCTATTGGTCACACCGTTACGAGGGGAGTACACAATGTGTTTATGTCATTTTTCCTAATTTACCTAACAGCCTGTCAGCTGCTAGGAAATGGCAATGTAAGTGCTTTTTCACTAGTGAGTCTTCCCATGCTGTCGAATTAGCACCCTTTTTTGCTGGTTTATGCAGATCTCAAAAGGAAATTGTTCATGGATTCTTTGCGTCTAATCTGCCCTTTCATGTTTAATAGTGCAGCCCACAGCGTTGTTCAGACACGTAATACACTCTTAAAAATACCTTACTCTAGCTGCTGAATATTTTGAAATGGAGAATCAGGAATTCCGAATGGAAAAATAAAATTAAAATCTCCCAATTCTTTCATCTTTGCCAGTGAATGAATAAAATATTTTTTAAAAACCTGGAGAATATTGCACACATCAGAGTGTTCAAAAAAATAAAAGAAGTTTAGTATGCTGATGTCTTTTTAATGTTTACTACAATTAAAAAATATTAAATTAACTCAGCAAGGCAGAATTTGAGGCAATTAGGGATATGAGACACCACTTGCCAGACTGATTGCACTGTGTTTGTATTTTAAACGGGAGAAAAGTCCATTTTCCCAGAGCTATGAGAGGTCTGTTATCAAAGTCTGTGAAGCATTGCACTGCAGGAGCATTAGATTGGTACTTCTAAAATTGAGTAAGATTGAATTAAAGCAGAGAGTTTGATAGTTTGCACTCCCTGTAGGAAACATCCTGCATTTCTTCCAGATAGCAATATTCAACCTGAAATCTTTTGTTTCGGATTTGTGCTCTTTAACTTATCAGATTACTTCTCTGCAGCTCCCAGAGTGGCTGCTCTCTCAGCCTGTTCATGAAATACATAACCCTTCAGATGACACTTTCTTTCAGTCCAGTTCTCTCACCCTCCCAGAAAGTGCGTTCCCACCCCAGTAATTCATTCTGCTCCCCTTGACATCCCAATAAACTAAGAGAAACTGCATGTCTCATTCAATTCTCTGAGATTTTGTTGTATAAGGAATAGGTGAGCACCGGGCTATAGTTTTTCCCATCCTTTTTTTTCCAAAAAAAAACCCAAACCACTTGGAAGATTTTACCCACCTCTGTGCTGTTGCTATTGCCAAAATCTCCATCAAGTGCAAGAATCTCTCACAGGGAGTTTGAACTTTCCTATAATTTAATCCATTTAGAAAATGACTCACAATATATTGAATAAAGTGGAGAAAATTGATACCTTTTCATTAAGCTGACAAAGTCTTTTTCACTTCTGACATCCGTGAAATGTGTTCTCTATTTAAATTTTATTTATATCAATCTTCGCTGGTGGAAACGAGATTAAAATGGAATGCTCTATACTTACAGGGAAAACTTTCCCATCCTGCAATGAGTGTCGTAGTGGTTTTGAAAATGAGCTCTGCTTCTTATTCCTTGCAGTAACACGATACCTATGATCAGGAGGAACCACAATCTAATATCTCCATTCCTTTGTATTCTATTTCTATATAAACAAAATGTGTGCACTTTATCACAGGCAAAAGGAGAGCTGCTGTGGCTTTATAATGGCAACTGCAGAAGCAATCTTGGAACATTTTAATACATAGCATGTTCCCTCTAAACTGTTGAAAAATGCATGATGATACTTTGCTCTGTTTTCATATTTCAGGGTATTCCATAAACATGAATTAAAGTTATCTATTACTCTGTGAGGATGGTCTTATCGTTACATTGTTAAATATAATGTCTTTATACTTATTGCCATATAGAGTCTGTCATATTGTTAAAGCAATTTCCTAAATACAAATGCAGAAAAGTTAAGGAGAATTTTATCTGTTAAAAAAAAAAAAACCAAACCAAAACAGAACAAAAAACTTTGGGTTTTCTCTACAGACAGGAGTAGCAAAAATGGTAGAAGCAATTGCCTGTGAGTGTCTGGGCTGTGTGTGCACATTTTCTCTGTCCACGTCCTGTTAATCACCTGTGAAACAGCTTTGAGGAACTGAGTAGCTTCACTTTAATGCAAGAACTTGAAGACTGAGAAATGTGAAACATCATAAATTCAGGAGTTTCAACAGGCAGCTTTAATCAAATGGATTGTGTGTTTTTCCAAACTTTCTTTGACTCAGGAGGAAGATGATTGAACAATTAGTGTTTCCATGTTGATTTGATCTTTTAGGTGTAGATATATGAAGGTGCTCAGTGCATTTCTGTTGCCCCTTAATAGAATACTTTGATACTGAAATTCAAGGGGAAAATTTCCGCAGCCAGCTGCCTTCATGCATCAAAACTTTGTGCTCCAGATGATGCACAAGAGCAAATCAAAGCACGGTCACTACCCTTGTGCAACCTCCAAAGGTTCTCCTGAACTTTGAAGGCTGAATCCTACTGAATCCAAGCTAAACTGGCAGTTCCCTGCAGCCACCTAAGGATTTGGGCTTTATGTTTGGGAACAAATGTATTTTAAAATGCAATAGAGTTGTGTAAACATGAGAAAATAAAAGCTATTTTATTGCTTTTCCCCTGTATCCTATCTGATCTCCAGATTTCTTATCTGTAGTTTATTTCTCTGGAGCCCATGATTAGCAAATGCCATTTCAACCAAATGCTTTTTCTGTGTGTTAATCCATGCAGACTAAAAAGTTAAATATTTTGATCAAAATTATTCTATGGCTTTGCAAACAAAGACTTTAAAAGACAGTGTGAATTGGGCTGAAAAAGAAACCTTGAGAATTTCCTGAAGAAAGTTGCTTTTTTCCCCAGCTCCATTGGTGATATGTTAAGAGTTTAATATTCTTATAAAAGAGGCATTTTCTTGAAAATACTTCAGATATAAACAATCTCTTATTTAACCTAGGAGGAGATGGGGGAAGAAAAAAAAGCACTGAAACAAACCACAAGCGAAGCAGGGGCAGTCAAGGCTCTTCTATTCCACACCCTTTTCCTTTCCCCATGGCAGAGGGATCTGTCTCAGTCAATTCAGCCTTGCATGAAGAAACTCTAGTGCTTGGTGTATTCCCCAGACGGTGAGAAGAACACAGTGAGAAGCACTCCAGAATGCTGCAGGTGTATGATTCAGCATGGTGTGAGCACTCCCAGCCTGCGCTGCCTGGTGATTAACAGTAGTCTCTAATTCTCGCCCAGAATGAGTGGTTCGGGTCACTGAGAAGATCAGGTTCCTCGGGATCTAGGAGTTCTTGAATAAAAACCACCCTGAGGGGAAGCATTTTAACTTGAGCAAGTCCCTCTCTCACACGACTGCTTCAGCTCATCTCAGAGTGACATAACCTAAACATAGAGAAGCTGCATCATTTCCCTGGCAAAGGTTTCTCCCCTCCTCGTACAGGTGATGTCTTGGGGTGATTCTATGACCATACTGTATTCCCCATTGCCTGCTTGATTTCTAGTGAACCTTTAAATTGCAAAGGGGGGAGAGAGAAGCCGAGAGAACTCTTCAAAGCGGCCAGTTTGACCTTGCAACGAGAATGTTTTGCATTGTTTTCTCTCCCGATACTGACAACATTTGTTGGTTAGAGGACTTTTGCTCTCTAGTCTCTTCGGCTTTCAGCGGAGAAGGGACTGTGATCTGCCTCAGCGGCTTCTGTTCCTTTTTGGACGGTTTTTGGCTTGCTTTTCATCCCGGACCAGCTCCCATCGCCGGCCCTGCTCGGCGGGACCCTCCAAGGGGGATCGTCGGACCCTGCCTGGCCCGGCCCAGCTCAGGACTGCAGGTTTTACCTACAGAAAGAACTCTAAAATCCATAGTCCTCTTTTAGGGGACAGGCGAGGGGGTTTCAATATCCTTTTTTCCCCGTGACAGCAGGGGACTCTGTTTGTTAAATAAATAGTTTTTTTTTCTTTTTCTCAAGCCATTATTTTCCCGAACCCATGGGGGAGGTGCTGCCGGGGCCTGCTTGCCTGGCAGGCAGGAGAGAGAGAGAGAGAGAGACGCCCCTCCCGGGTTGTTTCCTCCCGGATTTGTGTCCAAACCGGCACAGGTGGGCACAATCTCAAATGCTGCAAACTCTGATTCCTTTTAAGGCTTTTTCTTCCCTCTTTGAACAGAGCTGGAGGTGTAAAGCTTTGAAATCAAGTAGAACTCAAAGGATCAGCAATGCCCAAGAAACACAACTGGTCCTAAAGATTAAAAGGCTCTTAATAGAAGAGAAAGCCTATAAACACAAGATTCAAAGAAAGTAATTTTCTTTGGGTTTTGGATGCCCCTGCCATGGTGTGGGGCTGAGACCAGACCACAGTGAGCTTTGTAGTATTTCAGACTTACAAAAGATTTTGCCTACTCACATATTAGAGGCAGAGGAGCTTTTCATCTGCAAATTTCCCCCATTAGTTTTCCCCCATTATAAAAGGAGCCTGGTCTTCAGCCCAGGTGAGGGTGCTCGCTGATGGACACTTGGGTGTAATTGCAATGTGATCACAAATTAATTTTAAAAAAAAAATTTTTTAAAAAAAAGTTATTTTTATATATATATATATATTTATACATACATACATATATATATATATATTTACACACACACACACACACATATATATATGTATATACTAAAACCTATACACCACTACATGACTCAGTTGCCATTAAGGTTCAGCAGTGACTTTACGCTTATTTTTCAAGGTCAAGATCTGAATACTTGGGCTGTGTTTAACAGCATTGATAAGTCGTGGGCTCATTTTAATTGCCATGACCAGCATTGCTGCCTCTCAGTCTGTATTCATCTCATATCTCTGTTTTACACTGAAAAATCCCCGGGCCCTGGGCTCAGGTTTGTGGGTTTTGGTACCTTGCACTGTAGGATCCTTCTCCGTGGTTACTTAATGCTACAGCACTGCTCCTAGTAAATAATGATGGTCACCACTTGTGATTCCACGTCACAGGATTCTTCTCACGCCTCCTGAGGATGCTCTGCTCTGATGATTGCTGCAAAGGCCAGTATTTAGCAGAATATGGTTTTTCAGCTTGCCCACTGCACAATCTATTATTAGAGCACAGATTCAGCCCTTGTGCCTTTTCATGCATAGCAAAGAGAGAGTTCTTTTTTCTCTACTGTTGGCAGCATTAATGATACCCTTCTGAAAAAGGTGTGTGAATAGCATCATTAAACTGCCTTGCCAGCACAGGTGTAAAGGGCTTTTTTTTTGTGTCTTGTATGTATGGAGAAATGATATTTTATATGATAAAAATCAGATATAAGCTTTGGGAAGAACCAGGAAAGACAACACTGAGAGCTATGTGATTGTTGTAGGGCCCCTCAAACTGAACTATTCTGTTGAATTCTATATTCAAGAATTTAATTATAAGCTCTGTAATGCCCTTAAATCAATGCATGAACAACAGGGCATTTTCCAGAGCTGGTGTGTACATATTAATATATATATAAGGTAGGCAGCTGCTTCAAAGGTATTTTGTGGGCTTGAAGTAGCCGTGAGGGATGATTTGAGTGGGTTAAGCATCTCTCTTTGAGTGACTGTGCAGAAAGCTTTGACAGGCTTCCTGAGTGCAACCATGAAATTAATTCTCGCCAGAGAAAGCACACCACAGAAAGAGCCACTCATGAGCCAGCTCGTCACAGTTGCAAGGTTAGCTAAAGTTTATCAAAATCCCCAGACAAAAAATGTCATTAAGATACAGTTAAGGATATAGTCAGATACCAATTCCCAGGCAAGAAACTTCATTAAGGTACATTCAAGGTTGTAAACATATGTGCCAATTAAATTCAAACAAGAGGGTCCAAACGCTGCCATTATTTACAATGTTAAATATTTGGAAATTAAAAGTTACTTCTAGAGATAATATGGCTTCTATAAAATTCATAATCGTGTTTCAACAAACAGCTGCTGCTGCTGTTCAGCATTACCTTACCCTCTGTTTCTAGTTGTGATGCTTCCTGTGATGGCATACTGGGAAAGCTAAAAGCCTCCATGGCTTCAAATAACTCTGGACAGATTTGTGGTAAAAAAAATCCAGCTGCAGGTTCCTGAAAGCAAAGCAGACAGAGTTTTATCTGGAGTACACTGAGCCAGAAGTCCTGAAGACCTTTGTGTTATTCTGAGGAAAACCTCTTCAGACTTGCCTTGTGCTTGTACATGTCCATGAAGATCAGCCTGGCACTCAGGGAGAGGGGCTGCTAGGCTGGGTGGTCCCTTGGTCTGCAGCAGAACTGCTGCCATCACAGCATTCCCTGCAGCCACAGCACAGGAGCAGACAGGATCTCCTGTGTGAGGCGGCTGTGGCAAGCAGTGCGCTGTCTTAGGCAATAGAGGATGCCAAACAAGTAATTAAATATGAAATCCTTACAACTAAACTCCAGTCAAAGGGACACTCTGCCTTTTAACTGCAGCGTTAGACCCTTGAGATATTATTTAATTAGATTTGTTCGTTGTAACATAGCTGTGAACATTGTCTTTTCTCTTTTAGCTTCTATAGTGATTGGGAAATGGTGGTGTGAGATGGAGCCCTGCCTAGAAGGAGAGGAATGTAAGACGTTGCCTGATAATTCTGGATGGATGTGTGCGACTGGCAATAAAATCAAGACCACCAGAGTAAGTCTCATTTCTGTCTACACCCAGGAGGTCTTAATAAGAAAGGGAATCACTAATGACTGCTGTAAAAGTCTTAAGACCACTGTCATGATCACCCAGTGTTTCTGGCCATAATTAGGTGAAAATTCAGATGGGTTGTGCTGGTCAGCTGGGTCCAGGCTTGGTAACCAGCAGGTCGGAGCTGCTGAATTTCCAGGTCTCTTTCTTGCAGACCTTGTCACCTCAAAAACCCCTAATGCACAGCACTGAGTCCCTTTCTGGTGGCTAAAGGGAAGAATGTTAGCTCAAAGGGATCTGCTGGATCCTCTATCCATTTGTCTTGGGGTGATTCTATGACCATACTGTATTCCCCATCGCCTGCTTGATTTCTAGTGAACCTTTAAATTGCAAAGGGGGGAGAGAGAAGCCGAGAGAACTCTTCAAAGCGGCCAGCTTGACCTTGCAACTAGAATGTTTTGCATTCTTTTCTCTCCCAATTCTGACAACATTCGTTGGTTAGAGGACTTTTGCTCTCTAGTCTCTTCGGCTGTCAGCAGAGAAGGGACTGTGATCTGCCTCCGCGGCTTCTTTTCCTCTTTGGACTGTTTTTGGCTTGCTTTTCATCCCAGACCAGCTCCCATCTCCGGCCCTGCTCGGCGGGACCCTCCAAGGGGGATCGTCAGACCCTGCCTGGCCCAGCTCAGGACTGCAGGTTTTACCTACAGCAAGAACTCTATTATCCATAGTCCTCTTTTAGGGGACAGGGGAGGGGGTGTTAATATCCTTTTTTCCCCGTGACAGCGTGGGACTCTGATTGTCAAATAAATAGCTTTGTTCACTGTCACTCGAGAAATTATTTTCCCGAACCCGTGGGGGAGGGGCTGCCGAGGCCTGCTTGCCTGGCAGGCAGGAGAGAGACGGAGAGAGAGACGCCCCTCTCGGGTTGTTTCCTCCTGGATTTGTGTCCAAACCGGCACACCATTCCTTGGTTGTTCCAGGCCACATCTGCATTAGCAGCTGCACAAGTGCTTTGCAGCAGAGGACTCAGCTCTGTTTGCACTGCAGGTCTCACTTCAGAGCAGCTCCAGCCCCAGGAACTCATTAGTGACAAGCTCTTGAGATGCTGCAGGTTCAGGTAACACAGGCCAGCAGGTGACGACAGCTTTCACCACACCTGCCAGGAAAAGGCAGAGAGGGCTGCAAAGAGAGAGTGAATGAGCTGCCTAAACTCCCACTATGAGATCACCTTGGGAATAAAAGTGTTTTTCAGAAATACACTCCAGCTTTCCTTTTGCATTGTGCGACTGTTCCACAACCATTTTCTTAAAACTGTCACCTATACCTGTATTCAACAATTTTAATTAATTGATTTTCATACCACGATTGAACTTCTTTTTCCAAGAAAATTACATGGTTGTCAACTCAAAACGTTTTTATAAATATATAAATTTTCATTTTCTGTGAATTGGAAAACAGCTTTTGAAACCTGCTAAATGAAAAGGAGTGAATTTTCAAGAAATTTTTCCCTGTTTGATAAGAAATTCTACACACTCATCCCCAGCTGCTAATTCACAGGAATGTGCAGCTTAGTGTTGTGATTTCCTGATTTCTTCCTTTCTCTCCAATCCTAACTCCAGTCATTTTTCATGTCTTCTAAGCCTTCTGTTGAAGGAGGAGATTTTACCCTAATTGATCCCCACGCCACCTGAATCCTTTTCTTTCCCTCCATAGGACCTACACCAGGATGAATGATTTGTATTGCAGCCCTCATTTCTGGAGCAGAACCTTCTGCCACACCAACGCATTAAATTATCAGGAAACCTACTCACTTAGGAGGTTTTCTTTGTAGGAAGCAGGAAGTGGCCCCCAAAAACAAGATCCATGTGATCTCTTTGTCACGTCCCAGAGAAACGGAGGAAGGGTGGAGGGAACTGGGACTCCCTGACTCAGTTTCTTCCTGCAGTGTTGTTCCTGCAAATCACTGTGTGCCCACAGCTGGTCTCTTCCCACTGGAAGGTTGTTTCCTCATGTGTGTGCCTTGCAGTGCAATTAAAAAATCCCAAACCACAAACTCACTGCGTGTCCTTTCCAGTGAGGCAGCTGGGGAGTTCAAATGGAAGAAAGTGATGTAGAAGAACTAAGAAGCAACATGAAGTATCTTATACCATAATTCAGCCCTTCTGCAGTCTGTCTACAAGTTATATAATTGAGGAATTGCATCTTCTTTCTCCAGTGAAGCTGTCCTTCTCTCAACTCCCCCAGTCCTCATCATATAAACTAGTTTTAGGCGATAGAAGTGATTGCTAGAAATTTAGCAGCTTCATTAATATGCAGATGTATGGTCCAATCTATTCAGTATGCATTATTGTATTTCATTTAAATTAAATACTTGCAGAGTGAGCGCTCATAACTGAAAAAATATTTCTTCATTTACCCACAGGAGTTATTTTAATTAGCTTGTGAGGGGAGTACCTTATGGTGCTGCTTCCAGTAGAATTTTGCTTTGTTGCTTTAAAATATCATTACAGAGCCCAATTGACAAAGGCAACATGACATGATGCGCTCAGCAACTGTCTCTTGCATTTTCTGAGGAAAAATTCTACTTCTTAGTCCCTGAAACTTTGCTCGAATCCGTACCACTGCGTCAAGTCTAGCAACATAAATATAAAATAATGGAAGCAATCGGATCCTGAAACACGCTTTTTTTTTTTTTTTTTTCCCTTTGTTTTGCCATTTCAGACAGCAGCAGAGAACAAGATTACGATGTAATCTGCCCTGACCACAATCCAGGTTCCAAGACTGGGCCACGTGTGTCTAATTTGAGTAGTTAAGGAAGTTAAGAAAGCAGAAGAAACAAGACGAATCAGTCAACATCCCAGTTCCCTCTGTGGTGATTAGGCAGAAAGCCACAGCAGCACTGCAGGCTGGGGACAGAGTGGCTGGACAGCAGCCAGGCACAAAGGGACCTGGGGGGACTGGCTGACAGCCAACTGAACAGGAGCCAGCAGTGTGCCCAGGTGGCCAAGAAGGCCAGTGGCACCCTGGCCTGGATCAGGAATGGTGTGGCCAGCAGGAGCAGGGCAGTCATTCTCCCCCTGTACTCGGCACTGGTGAGGCCCCACCTCGAGTGCTGTGTCCAGTTCTGGGCCCCTCTCTGTAGGAAGGACGTTGGGATGCTCGAACGTGTCCAGAGGAGGGAACAAGGCTGGTGAAGGGCTTGGAACACAAGCCCTGTGGAGAACGGCTGAGGGAGCTGGGGTTGTTTAGCCTGGAGAAAAGGAGGCTCAGGAGTGACCTCATCACTCTCTACAACTCCCTGTAGGGTGGCTGTAGGCGGGTGGGGGTCGGGCTCTTCTCCCAGGCAGCCACTGACAGAAAGAGGGGACACAGCCTTAAGGTGTGCCAGGGGAAGTTTAGAAAGAAATTCTAAACTTTAGAAAGAATTTAGAAAGGAATTCTTCGCTGAAAGAGTGATTGTGTGCTGGAATCATTGCCCAGGGAGATGGTGGAGTCACCATCCCTAGACGTGTTTAAAAAAAGACTGGATGTGGCACTGTGTGCCATGGTTTAGTTGATGAGGAGGTGTTAGGTCATAGGTTGGACACGATGATCTTAGAGGTCATTTCCAACCTAGTTCATTCTGTGATTCTGTGATTTTGTCTCCATAGGCTGTAAACTGTAAACTTTTAATGAAGGCTTTTCCTTATACTAAATACATTCACGTTAGGCAGCTGCTGTCCTGACAAGGAAAACATTCACATTTGTGACTCTTGAGATTAAGATACCCATTAGTACGTCCTTCCAGGCCCACAGTAAATCACATATAAGCATGTGTGTATTTTTATTTATTTATTTAGATAGTTATTTATGAATACATGGATATGCACAATATATATAATTTTCTAGGGTAGTGCATAACTTCATGGTTGGGTCTCAGATGTGATTAATACTGATTAGTGTCAGAAGGAGGTGGACAACAGACTCAGTGAAGTCTTTACCAGCACATTCTTCATTCCTTCCTTTTCATGCATTAATTTCTGTGTTTAGCCCTTTAGCATAGCTCACTAATTAAGTTTTTAAAACCAAAGTTATAAAACTCACAGCTTCCTTAAATCGATTTGTTTTCTATTGATGGTCAGGCAGGTGACAAACACTGGAAAGAAATCATTTTGTCGTTCAATTTTTGGAGCAGTTTCAATGGTTTTTTTAATCGCTTATCCCTCCTTTTTTTGGTGTTTTTTTTAAAATTTATTTAAGAACATAACTTTCAATTCTCTCCTTAAAAATGTGGGGCTCTTGGAGCTGTACTAGGACCTGCTGGAGGTCACATCACCACTTTCAGCACAGCAACTGGCACCAGTGGAAATAGAAGAGCAGCATCTCGAGCTGGATGCTGCTGATATTCTGGAGGATGGAAATTAATGTGTTGATCAGTTGGGAATGGGCAGAGCAGCTCAGTTCAAAGCCCCTCTCCAGTTTCTCAGCCTATGCCTTGTGTTACAGCCTGTTTGATCAGGTTTAACCAGTTTGAACCAGTTTTGATCCATCTGAAGTGGTTCTGACCAGTTTGAGCCAGTTTGAATTGATTTTGATAGGTTCGATTTGGTTTGAACTGGTTAAAATTGATTTCTACAATTTTTATCCCGTTTTGACCAGTTTAATCTGGTTTGAACTGGTTTTGACTGGTTTAATCTGGTTTAAACTATTCATTTCAGTTTTAACTGGTGGGATTCAGTTTCATTCAATTTTAACCAGCTGGATCTCGTGTAAATCTCTCTTGCTCTAATACTTACTGCTGCATTTAATCACCTCCTGCTTAGCTAATAATCTGTAGCCCTGATTTATTGGCCAAGCCTGATCATATTCAAGTCAATGTGAGTTCCATTGCTGACCCAGGAGCTTGGCAAAGGGCTGAACCCCTCGTGGCATTCATCTGAGTGTATCAGTACAGGAAAGAAACAGAAGCATAACAAAAGCATCTCCTTGAGAGCACTATTTTTGCTGTCAGTCAGTTGTTCTTATTTCAGCATCCTAAAAAAACCATCTGGGCATTGGTGTTTCCTCTTGCAACACTAGTGCAGCACTCGGACCAATTTTGGTGGTGGTCACAAAGAGCGATGGGTTTCGGTCTGTCGCAGGGTGTGTTATCTCACCCGAGGTGAGCAGGTGGAGTAGCTGCTGTGGCCAGTCACTGCCCTGCCCTCTTGGGTAAGTGGGCTGGAGTGGTTCCAAGCAAACCTGAAAGGTGCATGCATCTGCTTGCCTTTTCCAGCCGGAGTCACTGGAACCACTCTGGGAACGAGAGGGTGGAAGGCTGGGGTGAGCACAGCTCCAGGCCCAAACGTGTCATGGAATGTCCATACTTGAAGGGCTCCTACAAGGGAGATGGAGAGAGACTCTCCAAGGGCATTAGGTGACAGCACGAGGGGGAATGGCTTCAGGCTGACAGACAGTAGGTTTGACTGGATATTAGGAAGGAATTCTTCCCTGTAAGGTTGTGGAGGCCCTGGCACATGTTGCCCAGAGAAGCTGTGGCTGCCCCATCCCTGGAAGTGTCCAAGGCCAGGTTGGATGGGGCTTGGAGCAACCTGGGATAGTGGAAGGTGTCCCTGCCAAACCAAGGCATTCTATGATTCTGTGATCTCCAGCACCATCAGCCCGGTGGTTAATGCACATCCAGCATCTTCCAAGGCAGAGGCAGGAGCTTGCTCAGGATCTGTCTCTTGCATATTTTTACACCCCTGCAGTGCTAAAAGACACACGCCCCTCCAGTATTGCATTTAAACTCAGCTATATCAATCAACTATATGCCACAGAGCTTGGGTCTTTTCTGAAAGAATATATTAAAAAAATAACATATTATGCATAACTAAGTCTTTCCCATTTTCTCACTGCAGATCCACCCAAGGACTTAACAGAGCGCCCACGTCTGCACGGAGACAGTGAAAGCCCTGCTGATTTATGAGGACAAAGTAGTGAAAGTTTAAAACCATCTCAGCATTTACAAGCCAAATGGATTTCTTATTTGCACTTTGACTGTTTACCAGAAAACAACAGTGGCTTTACTGTGTGAAAGAAAGGATTCGGTGGAAATAATGGCCCTGATTTTTGACAGCTGAAAATAAAAAATGAAGAAAGTGATTCCTTTGGTAAAGTTTCTGAGATTGTGAAGTACGAGCAACAGTATAAGTTTGGATCTACAATTTACTTTATACCAGTTAAAGTACATATATATATAGAAATATATATATATTAATATATGATATTTTGAAATAAAAGCCTCACTCTTCAAGAAATTGAATAGTACCACACTTTGCTGCAGCTGCTGTAATTTTTTTTTTTCCTTTTTTGCAATGGTCTGGAAGTTCCCTATCTGTTTGAGAGAGAAATGTGGCAGTGAAGAGGCAAAGCAAACCTGCTGTGGTACAAGGACGCCTAAGAGCTACACGAATCCTACCGATGCAGCATCCAGAGCTTCCTGTTCCCTTCGGCAGAATTTTGAGGGCATTTGTTGTTCCACTTTGTGTTCTGGAGGCTTTTCCCCTTGTGCAATACTAGCATGCTGCCTTTGCTTCATTAACCATACTTGATTGATATATAACAATGATAATTCTATCCTCCTCCAAGAAAATATTTTTAGAGCTGTTAGATATTCCATGAAGAAGAGATGGACAACTACTGAGTGAAGTACAGTATGTATTAAAAGTTTATTTGGCAGAGTTTGGTAGACTGTGAGCTCCCTTCTTATTAAAGATGTACTGTACGTACAATGTCTTCAGACTTTGTATAGCTCGTAGAGACTCCAGTAAAAACCCAGTAACCACCTCCAAAGCTTTGCATTGTTGGCTCACTAATTCTCTGAAACAACAACAAAGCTATTTCTTTCCAGACCAACACGTGAGGGGAATTTTTCATACGGTTTGGTTTTTCAGGAGCCCATTTGCAGCTGGTGAACAGGCACCTCAGCTCTAAGCATGCCTCTGTGGACACCTGGCTTTGTGCTCTGATCCCACAGCACACATGGGAGAACTACCTAAATTTAAGTTTCCCTCGTTGCAGGCCAGGCTAATTCTCATTGAGAGCGTTTGCCACCAGCTAAAGGCAATCCCACAGCACAGCAAATGCACAGCAGTTTGTGGCAAGCACAAACTTGTGGCTGATCCCTGCTTTCACTTCAGCATAGTTTCCTTGGTTTATTTTCAATCTGCTTCTTGCTATGGTGAATTCAGCTGAGCTGAGATGCTCCTCAGCAAGGATGTGTCCACAGAGACCTTGACCTGGTCACTGCAAGCGGTCTCAACTCCCATTTCTGGCTGAGCTGTAGCTGTTCACCAGGCAGTCTGGCCCTGGCATTGCTGAAGAAAGATCAGATCTGAGGGCTGGAATGGGAGAGCCTAGTTCACATTCCCAGGCACTTTTGTGAGCGGTCCAATTAATTTCAGGGGGTTTATTGGTGTGGAAAAGTGTCTTGCTGTCACGCATAAGTCTGCACAATCTACCCTTCAGTCTGCCTAGTGCTACCAAATCAAAGAGGAATAGGGAATTGTAAAACTGGTTCTGTCCAGTGCAGCTTCATTCCTTTAATATTTCCAATTTCCTTTCAGCCTGCTTACCTGTCTCTCACAGGATGCCTTTGGCCATGCTGATCACTTTTAATCCAATGCAGAGGAAGTGCTGCACTTCCCAGCCTAGATTTGGTTGAAATTCTCCCACTAAGTTTCTTTCTCCTTCAGGGTAACCACTTCAATCCTGATGCTTCAAGAGGCAGAAATTGTCACTGTAATTACAGTGTAGATTAAAGCAGCTACATGACGTGTCATGCCATATTCCATGCTGGCTTTCCATGCTGGTCTTTGCCCAGTGCTCACAGTGGAAATGGATAAGCTGTTTCCAAGTACTTCTGTTATCAAAAATATGAGCGAAGAGTATCCAGAGAAGAAACAGACTACCCAGAAAGTGGTAGAATCACCATCCCTGGAAGTGTTCAAGAAAAGGCCCCAGTGTGGCACCTGGGGATATGGTTTAGTGGGGAGGATGGCAGCGTCAGGTTAACAGTTGGACTTGATGATTTTAGAGGTCATTTCCACCATTAAGAATTCTGGTTCTGTGCAGAGGAACAGAAAGGGGCGTGAGCCTCACCATCAGTTGTAGATCCTTGCACATGGAGATCACCCTCCCTGGTGGCCCAGCTGGACAGGTCAGGTGTTTTCTGGGGACAGCCACCTGCCCAAACCACAGAAGACAGCTGGACCCTACTCCATGTCTTAGATGTAGTCTGCCATGGCCATGTGTGCCCAGTACCATCATCTCAGTTCAGAGGGGAGCGCTGCCTGCCCGGTTACCCCCAAATGCATTATCAGATCAACTCCAGGCTCACCTGCCACTGTTAAGGAGAAACTCCTCCAAAATAAACCCTTAGCATTTCTGAATTTTACTCAAACAGCACTTTGTAAACCCCAAGACCCCCTCAAGTACCCCTTGGTGCACTAGGAGATAGACCAGCAGGTACGTCCATTCAAAGCCAGGATATGTTATCAGCCCTTTACCAGCTGGAACTGAGGCACACAAAGCTAAATGGCCACCCATAATAACTCTGGAAAGCTGTGGAAAATCCAGCAGAAACTGAACTTTGGTTTCTTTTTTCCCGGTCTACTGATATTCTGTCAGAGGAGCCCCACAAACAAGCTAATGTGTGGCCTCTTGTAGGCTTTGCCAAAGCCCAAGGTATCACCACTGGGAGGTTTCTGCCCCACAGCAGAGCATCTGCCATGGCTCATTCTGTGAGCAGATAACGCTGCTGATGCTGTGCCTATGAAATATGCCTGTTGAGATTGGGAAATATTAGACTTGCTAAAATATCAGAAGGAAATATTGTCATTACCACAGGAAAGTTTCGTAGAGATGTTTATGAATTTTTCTTTGCCGGTAGGCAGCCTCAAAAACCACCCCACCAAATTCAGTAAACATCTGCGTCTCTTTGAAGTTGCTGCAAAAATCTGCTCGTGAAGTGCGGCACCGAGAAATTGCTGTTTTAATTAAAATGTTTTAGAGGAGAATTAAGGCCTTTGCAAAAATAATGACTAATAGAACGTGAAGTCCAATTAAGAGTCGGATGCAACTAACCTTCATTGTTTAAGGGAGCCAAATTGTAAACAATAATAAAAAGGAATTCAACAAGTCTAGAGTCACAGACATTCTGCATTTCAGGGATATTCACAGCAGCACAGTGTGTAGCAGGAAGATGTCAGAGGTGCTTATCCTGGCTGATGGAAAGCAGATGTGTTCCAGTGGTGGAGTGAATGGTCCCCACATCCTCATGGGAAAGGGACAGTCATGCCATTCTCTGCATAATATTAAAAGGTATTTATGTTAACAGAGGAGAAAATGAAAGTTCCTGCTTTTTGGCAGAAGTCTAGACAGAGACACTTCAGGAAATGAGAAAAAAAAAAAAAGTAAAAGAATATTTGTAAATGCATCAAAGATAAATTTAGATTTATGTCAGTGTTTCTTCAGATGTGTGAAATCAAGTTCTGTAAATCTAAAATGTACAAGTTGGAAAAAAAATACCAAAAAAAAACTAGCTGCCATCTGCCTAATAATTCAGAAACTTTAGATTATGTGCTTCTGTCCAAAAATCGCTGGTAATAAAAAGCTCAGTGTGGTATGACTTAATATTGTTTTGAATATACTATATGCTATATTAAAAAAACCCAAAAAACCTTGAAGGAAGTCCACCCCTATGGCCAACGTCAGGAACAGCATGATGTGCACCCAGACTTGGCACTACACAGAGAAAGGACTGTGAAAAATTGCTGAACGTGAAGCAGTTTATGATGAGTGATGCTCTTATCAGACCTATTGATTGACTATTAGCAGACTCTGCAGGTCCTGTCAGGGGTGTATTGCTTGTATGTTTCCCTGTTATAAAATGATTAGTTACATTCCTAACTCTCCTCATTTGCCACTTCCCTATTTCACTGTATGGTCCAAATATAATTATAGATCATAGAGAAGTTGTGGAGGAGATAAACATACTTTGGCTTGAAAAGCACATCCATTCCATCTGAAGGTGGCAGGCTTTGTTTCTTCTTCAAGGGCAGGATGAATATTGTGGCCTAAAATGAGCTTCTCTTTTATCAATACCTCAGTCACATCCCAGTAAACAGGGTTTAGAGCTTGCCTGACAAAGAAATGGGTCATGCTTCTTTGCTTGGTATTCTATTTTTTGTCAGAGAAAAATAGAAACACATTCCACAAATAATCTTTCAGGTAGACAGAAGGAGATGTGTGTACAGGGCAGTTGGTTTCAGGCTGTCAACACTTTTTCTAGTTCATCGGTTTGAATTCAGATCATAGGCCTGACACATATTTATGGTTTCTTCTCTCAGAGGCTCACACAGTCAAAGCACTTAACTTCACAAATATTTGTACTTTATAAAACCATGCTGCTCTGAGGAAAGAAACTGAATCCTCTGCTTTCCAGGCAGGAAACTGAAACTCATGAGACCTGAGACATGCCCAAGGTGATGCTAAAACTCTGCAGCGGACCCAGCAGTAGAACTGAGGGCTCCTGGATTTTAGGTCATCGCTGAGGATGGTTCCTCTGCAATTCACATCAGTGAAATTTCACTGAGAGCAGACCCTGGCTTTGAGCTTGAGTCACAGAGAGCAGAATTAAGGGGCGGTGTGGACAATCACCTGCAGACACCAACTGATCGGAGCTTGTCCATCTTGCCTCAGCTGGGATTTTCAAACCACTGATGCCTGGAAGATCACCACTAGGTCTACTCCAACATCTTTTGCTCCCGCAGGGACACAGTCCTGCCTTAGTTTGGTTACATGGCTCCGTAGTAGAAGCTGCTCTGAGCCTTTCAGATGAAAGCAGAGATAGAAAATGGCTGTGCCTAACCCTAATAGGCTGAAAAAAATGACCAACATTCCTTCTTTTGGAGGTCAGGATTTTTTAGGGACATCCATCTGAGAGAATAATTTTCATGTAAAAGCTGACTTTGAGGAGAGAAAGCCCACATTGCCTCCCACCAGAAAAATGGTGGCCTAGCCAACAAGGAGCACAAATAACTTGGTCTCACCTGAAAGTGTGAGCACCACTGCCACAGGAGAGGATACTACACAGGGTAACTAAGTAATGAAGAAAAAAAGTTGGTTTTGACAAACTTTTGACATCTGTGGGTGCATTTGGCAGATCTTTGCTAAACCTTTTACTGTTTTTTGACGTGTACCTCTAATTCCTGTGTGCAGCTCAGAAATGTGTCTTTCCCACATAACAGACCTGGATATGGCACCTTTTCATCCAACACTCCTGGTTGGATTATTTTTGTTTTCCCACCATGAAGCAATATGATCAAATTTGTCTGACCAGAAACAAAATACATGTTTGAGCATCAGGTTACTAACCTGTTTCCCATTATTTCTCATCTGTTTTATTTCTCAGATTATTGTCCTTGATTCACTTAGAAGTGAGGGCTAGAGGCCCACCTGGATATGAAGCAAATTACCCATAACCTAAAATATTACTGAGGGGAATATGGAATTTCTTCCTCCCACCTGCCATTCCTCTTCATTTCCTGTTTCATTTCATTTTCATTTCATCTCATCCCCTCTCTTTCACACCACTCAATTACATTCATCCATCTCTATTAGCCTTTTATCACCACTACTGCCCCACAGACTGAAGAAAAGACCCCTTTCAGGGAGCTGCTCCCCACAACAGTGATTTATGTGATTTCTCTCTTTTCCATTTTCCTGTGTTCTTTTGAGGGCAAGATGCCATTCTGTGCCAGCAGCTCCCTGTATTTCACTGCCCAGACCAGCAATCCCCATCTCAGGGCCACAGGGTCCCTCTCAGGTGTGCCCTGGCTACAAAGCAGGTGCTGCTGGTACTTGATTTGCAGCAGAGGAGTTAAGTGTCAGCTCCTCACCTTCCCTGAACCTGTTCTGTTTGCTGCTTTTCCGAAGGTGTCCTCTGCCTTGACCGGATCCAAGAACTCGGCACACCGGCTATTGGGGGCTTGCCATCAGTTTAAGCCTCTGCAAGAGGAAAATTTATCACTATTGATTTGATCAGACTTTTTTTGGACTTGAAATAAAAAGTGAAGAACAGGCCAAGCTGCTGTGAAGTGCACAGTGTGGGAGCCAAGCACAGACATAGAATCATTTAGATTGGAAAAGAACTCTAAGATCATCAAGTCCAGATATTAATCCAGCACTGTCAAGTCCATCACTAAATTGTATCTCTGAGCACCACATCTACATGTTTTTTGAACACTTCCACAGACAATGATTCCACCACTTCCCTGGGAAGACTGTTCCAGTGCTATTTTCGGAGTTTTTTTACCCCAGTGCTCTTTCAATTACATTTTCCCTCTGAAAGACTCTGGTATCTAGACTAGTAGAGCCTTCATGATGTCCCATGTAAAATGGTCCAGAGTTGTTACAGATCTGACCCCAAGTCCCTAAAGCCCTTCTGGTGTCTCACAGACACTGACATAAAGCAGAGAAACAGTTAGGAAATGTTACAGGCTAAAGACAATGGTCTCTGTGTCCTTCCCTGCTTGAAGAGAATACTCCCTGAAAGTATTTTTGAAATGAAACAGCCTTTAAAGCATTCTGCAACCTGAAGAACCTCAGTACTGAATTAATTCTGAAAATCAGCTAAAAAAGTCTTAAAATAAAAAATGCACTTGGCTCTCAAATTCAAGCCCTTAGGCAAATCTTTCACCAGCTTTACTTCTCAAATAGGAACTGATAGGTCACATTGAGAGCCACTTAAATCTTAGTAATGAACGTAAGCAGGGAAGGAGACCTGTCACAAAGACGTCACTGCCTTTCGGTGCTGCCTCCAGTCACTCTACAGCTTTTCCTTAATTCTGCCAGAGGCAAGTTTACAATTTAGCACTGGATCCGCAGTAAGCAGATTTGTATTCCACCAACTTTCCCTGCTCTTAGTCTAGTCTGGATTTGACTGATGAGGACGTGTGGTAACAGCGCTTGTATCTTCACAACACGGCACAACAGTCCAAATAAAGCTTTCCTGCTGAGGAAGGGATTTCCACCTCAGTTTAATTACCTGCTCTTTGAGCAGGGTTTGGTGGCATGTATGTTCAAAGCTGCTCAAGAGGAACAACCAGGCTACAAGGTTTTTCCTCAGCACCTCGGCTATTTCCCCCCATTCTATGTGGCCACCAGACTCTCAGAGACACATCAGCAAGGAGCAACAGCCAGTGCAACAAAGAAATGTCACAGTCTGGATGTGCACCTGCAAGGGGCAGCTTCCATGAGTGCTTCACTCATCCGCCTTTATTTTCTTCTGACCCTGACTCCTAAATTCTTATGGTCTCAAAAGAGAACAGTGACTGGATGGAAAAAAAAGGTGGAAGGTCATCATAGCTGTTGTTGGTACGTCCTAGTGCTGCTTTCTCCTCAGCTGGAATGAGAGAGAGGGAAGACTCACAAAGGCAACGACAGGGAAATTCTGGCACCCGAAGCTATAAGACTCTTACAAGCCTGAGGTGATATTTTCTGCTCATCTGTGCTGAGATGTGATTATTATAAGAATATCACATTCTCAGTTAGCTTTTCTACTCTCTCAGCACCTGATTTCTAAATGTTATTATAGCCTATCTCCCTTTCAGCTCATCTCCACTCCGTCTTTGTCCAAGGCAGAAAAAATTATACTCTGCTTACACAAAAGCCTATTCTTTTACTTGGCACACAAAACAAGACAGGGGATAAGAGCCTGTTGGTTTTATTCAGCAAAACTCATCTCATCATTTGCTTCGCTTTGGATTATAAACAGTATTCCAATCTACTCCCATAACTGAAACACCTTTTTTATATCAATTTTTCTTTTTACTATCATCAGACCACTTTGATTTGTTTACAGCTGTAGCTCGTGTAACCTGTGTCTATTTCTCTGATTGACCAGAATCGAATGCAGTTTTCCAAATAGTGGGCCCAATCCTACCATTTTCCCCTACAGATGTTGCATCCATCTAATCTGCATTTTCCACCTTACAATGCTCCTTCTGTCTTGTTGCAGTCAACACCAGCCCTGGGCAACAAAAACTGAAACAGCCGAGTCTGAAATGATAGTCCAGGTATTCATATATTCGACAAATTAAAATGCATTGATTGTTTCATGTTTTTGCTAGTCTTTATCCTTTAGGCACTGACCTCAAGGAAAGCATGGCAAAAGTTTCACCAATGCCCAGCAAGACGAGGAGAACAATTGGGACAGGATCAGAACAGGAGAGAGTTACCCACACACATGGTACCTGCTGCCTAGGAAGATTTTCCAGGCTGAACTTTCTGAATTCACCCCAGAGGACTGCATAGTAAGGGTCAATACCTGCTTTGTGCAGGTTCCTCAGTTTCCCTCATCACTGCATTTGACCCACAATACTTGCTGGTTCATAACGTTGCTTTGCAGCCCCACTGCTGAGATAAAAATGGGGGTTTTTTCCCCCAATACTAATTTACTTTTGACTTTTGTGACTGCTTATTGCACATGATCTGTCAGATCCTGGAGTTAAAGAGGTCCCTCAAAACTCTCAAAAGTGTCGCAATGGCTTTTCCCAGCAATATCATCTGCACTGTGCATCGAGCAGCAATCTACAAAAAATACTTAGTGGGACCACAATATATCCCTTTTTCCACCATGGAAAAAAGCTGCAAAGGAAAGTAAGAGTGACAGGATTTCTTGCAGTCAGTGCTGTTGAAGACCAGGTGGCAAAATTAGGAAAAGCAGCCTAAAACTGCTTAAATGGTTTAGCCCCAAAACTAAAACTGGTTGAACACAGAGTTGTCACTGATTTCTAGTCCTCATGATCTTCCTTTTACATCTTCTTGGAGACTACAGTAACTCCCTGTAGCTCTACCAGTCGAAGCCTTGTCACCTGCAAGGGAGCCCCAAAAACCAACCTCAGAAATGAGTGTAGGCCTGGCCAGTGTGTTGCTGCCTCCAGTTGCCCTTCACACCCAACAGAATTTTACCAGGATAGCCATGAGAAAGTTGTTCTTCCCAAATTGCTGTCGAACATGAAAGTCATCTTGTGCCTGAGTAATTGAGGCACTCATCCCTACCAACAGCCAGGCACTTCTGTAGTCCTCCTTAATCCCCAGCAGCCCTGTTTAAACTGATCTAATTAGTCCCTTGCAATCAAAGGTGGTGGTTTGGGCAGAAAACTTGAAAAATGGGACTTCACAACTGGTAAAGTTCTTGATCAGGATTATTAAATTTTTTTCAAATCAAACCCAAAGTTTGCATAATGAGGATTTCTGGGAAGACAGGGTCTATTACACAGGAAAACCAGCTGTTCACCATTAATTGACTCCATCCTTCTCAGACACTTTTTCACAGACACTTGAAATCAGGATTTCTGAGCACATACGAACCTAGCATTAAGTTAAAAGAAAATTGAAGAACTGACCTGAAAGCAAAGACTACCAACCTTAACTTTCAATTTATCAGGACCTTGCCATGATTTAAACACAGTCTGCTCTGCTAAAATACAGAGAGTTTCTACTTGCAGCTCTTGATTTTCTTCACTGCTCTACAATGCAGAGGTTAAATTTTACCAGTGGAAAATACCCTGCACACCTCTGAGGTAACTTTCCCCAGCAGTTAGCAGAAACACCCTCAGACACAGGGAAGCCCATCAAACACGACCTATAGACAATCACAGAATCATTAGGGTTGGAAAAAACCTCTAAAATCATCAAGTCCAACCATTAACCTAACACTGCCAGATCCACCAGTAAACCACGTCCCTGAGTGTCACATCCACACGTTTTTTGAGCACTTCCAGGGCTGGTGATTCCACCACCTCCCTGGCAGGCTGTTCCAATGTTTGAGCAGTGTGAGTGATACCAGCTATTCCGTTTCAAGTTTGTGCAGTAGAGAGGCAAACCAGGCTCACAGCACGAGCAAATTGGTATTAAAACCCTGTCTGGACAGCAGAAGATCCACATCTCACTCAGGACTTACAAATACAGTGAGTCTACACAATGGCTGTGCTGATCATTTCCTTAGGTTTTAGAGAAATGAACAACTTTAACTTTACAGACTTCATGGTTGCTTGATCTCACTACAGTAAACAGCTCCATATTTTTCCTTTTCATGTTTTATCCTGAAGCAACAGAGCATTACATTAATTGACTTGTCTTATTAATTCAATAAGCTGCTTCCAAGATGAAATGCTTAGCTATGCTTGCTTGTTTTTGGCACTTTTTGGTTGTTGGAAGAAAAGCTTTAAGGCTAGAATTGCTCTGATGTTTTCCACAGTTCACTGAATAATTTTATGCACTACTGAAGATTTGCCACATTTGGAATTACTGCAAACTGCTACTTTTTCATCATATTATAATTTAATTCACACTTTTAGTATGATAAGAAAACATTTAACAGTTTGCATATTTGAGAAGTATATTTGTTCTGCCATAAAGTTGTGGTTAAGAATTCATTATGGGTCACTCATTTCTAGGATTTGTAATTTTGACTTAAGATACATTTAGAAGATTAAAGATGACATAGAAGCCACCCCATTCAAATGAATCATATGCAAGAAATCCAGGGAGAAAAAATTGACCTTGCTGTAAATACAGGGCAAAAATAATTTATTGCGAGCTTGAGTGAGATTGAGAATTTTTTACTATTTCAGCAAGATATTGGATGGGAGGTGAAACTATTTTAAGCTTTAAAAAACAAACCCCGACATTCCTTAAGGGGAAAATATTCATGTAACTATGTGGATTCTTAGATTTCAACTTCTTTAGGAAATTGAACTCTTGGTTGGCCTTTCAGCTGGTGAAAATGCTGGAGTTTTTTGTTTGGGTGGTTTTGGGGGTTTTTCTGGTTTTTATGGGGGGGGTTTTGGTGGTTTTTGTTTTTTGGTGGGTTTTTTTTGGTGGTGGTGGTGGGTTTTTTGGGGTTTTCTTTGGTCAGTGCTGGGTAAAACTGAAATTTATTATTTCAGTGAGTTTTTTCTTTTCCAAGAAGTCTGGCCAGGGGCTGGCAGCGCACTTACCTTTCCATCCATCATCCGAGGTCGTGCCTGCTCAGGGAGGGCACACGCCTGGCAGTGACACGAGGGTCACTCCACTTGTTAGAATCACCCTCAGCAGCCGTCGCTGGTGTCCCTCAACCTCCCCGTGTCCTTTGGAGGGTCCTGTCACACCATGGGCTCTTGTCCTCGACATAAATATCTCTCTCCATTTTATTTCTTGGACTTGGAGTGGAACCTCACAGTGAAGCCTCTGAGGTGAGGTGTCTGCAGGGTAACAGTGAATATTCTCCTTTTGCCTTCTCACTGCCAGGGCCTTTGGGACCTCCACCCTCTCTGGTGGGAAAAGGAACTGAGTGAGTGAGCCCCTTACAAAGTGCTGCAAAAGGAGTCAGTCCCTGGAAAAACAGTTCAGCTGTTCCTGCTCCTGCGGGTAGGAAGGCATGGCTGAAAAATAAGTCCTTTTTTTCACCCCTTCTCACCCCAGAGCCAGGTACAACCCCTGCTGCAGCAAACCCAGTCTGGTAATCACAAGGTGTTGAGTTAAAGACTTTGCTTGCAGTGAGGTCTTGTTTTTAAATGAAGGTTATTGATCAAGTTTCTGGCCTTAAGAAAAGAAGTCGAGACATAATTTATGCTCAGAGTGACCTGTAGGTGTTTGCACAACCATTAATACCCACAGTTATGGTAATGCAGCTGGACACGAGGCAATTGATCTTTTCCTTGAAACTTTTTACCCTTACAGCCACTACCTCTAACTCCTCATTATGTGTCCCCATACTCGTTGCATTTCAAAATTATCACACTAAGCAAAGCTCAATGCACTGTTTAAATGAGTAAGGAACATCTGGTGAGCTGAGACTACTGGGACTCCACGGACAGATAAAGTTGTAGCACTTTTCCTCTGTATATGGAAATGCATTGTAAATTAAATCTGCAAATCGTCTGAAAAGGCACAGGTCGGAAAGGAGGTGGAGAAGCACCATCATTTGTGCCAAGGTCAAATTCCATGCAGCTTAGCTTAAAGCCAGTGTACTTTCATGCCTTCAGTCACAAAGCTTTGTACTGTTCACTCATTATTTTGTACCTTAACAGTTTTCTAAAGGTGCTTGGGACATCCTACTTTGGCCATCGCAAAATAAGTGCCAAATATACTATAAAACTGACAAATATTGTGACTATGAAAGTATTTCTCTCCCAACCTTTTTTTTTCCTTCTTTCACTTGCTTTAAAGAAATGTGTGATAACACTGATATCTCAGCCCAGAGCTGCCTGAGACTGAACCGCTGCCTGCTGATCTACCTTAGTTAAAAAAAAGCCAAAACAACAAGTTGTGCAGTAGACCATCTGCCATGAAACATAAATGTCTCGTAATAGCAATAAGCCAAGAGCCATGAACCACTTAGCCTGAGGGAGAAGATGTTTCAGCAGGGTGAGCAGCGAGGAAACCCTCAAAGAGACGGGTGACGCTCCCGTTCAGCTCCAGCTGCCGCTGTGTTGGAGGCCAGCTCTCCTCAGCCTGCAGAATTCCTGCCCAGCCTGAGAGCTCCTGCTGTGTCACCTCTTCACCTTTGCATTCATGCAGGGAGGCTGAGCCCTTCGGAAGATGAGAGTCACTTTTGTTAGTGCTGCTCTGTGGTCAGCGATCCCACACACCCCCCTGTGCCAGGAGAGGATGTGATCGTGCCTGGGGGTTATCATCACCTCCGTGCCAGGACATCCCTGAGCTGCTGCCACCATTTGTGTGAGTGGCACAGAGCAGGAGTGCTCTTATGTTCTCCTATGTTGGTAGACCGAAGTTCCGTGCAGGAAGCAAGGAGAGGGCTCTACAGGCTGGTGGGACTATGGTTTTGTTGATCAGAGCTTCTCTTGGAAGTGATGCCACAGATGTGCCAGTCTCAATTCTTCCTGCTTTTTTCCCATCCCACATGAGTGTTTGCAGGACCTTCACACACATTTTGGCCTTTGGCTTTGTATCACAAGGGGGTAAAAGACAACTGGGAGACCACAGCCTGCATCTCTGAAAGAAATTTTACCACTCTTTTCTCCTAAAAGCATCAAAACACCCTTTATTCCACATACATCTGTCAGGACTTACTCTGGCACAGCTTCCAACCACAGCCCCAAATGTTTAACCTGACATTAATATGAACCAGTAGGACATTTCCAGCTGTTTACTCTAGAGCAGAGCTAATAACAAAAGACAAGCAGTTTTCAGCAAAAGGTAGGTTAGCTCATGTCACAGCAGCTAAGGAGTATCATTTGAAAACCCTAAAGGGAGTATTTAAGAAAATGGCTTCCAGAAAAATCCCTGCTATTGTTACCATTTCAGGAGGAAGCAGCAGGAACATGACACCTTTGCCTTGTTGGTCTAAAAACGGTACTGAGAGTATGGGAAGGTTGAGTGCTAATTGTTCACTGAGTGATCAGTGACATTCCCAGGTGGTTGCAAAGGCAGAGGTTGAAAGGGGAAAAACAATTCTTTGGATTTCTCCCTTCAAGAATTCTTTTAAACAGAGGCATGAATGAAAGGAATGGCAGGACTGAATCTGCAGATGGCTCCAGTGTCAGGGAGCATTTGTCTGAAAGCCAATAAAAATGTGACTGTCTCCTGTTTTCCCAGGCTGTGTAACGTCACCTCGATGAGTGTTTCCAGCTCAGACGAGGCGGTGCAGGAGGGCACATCTGCTGCTGAGCACAGCCTGGGCCCTGGCACAGCAGCACAGCCTGGGCCCTGGCACAGCAGCACGGCTGCCGCGGCGCACGGCTGCTTCCCGCGCCTGCTCCAGCCCCGTCCAGCTCCCACGGGGAATGGCACCCAAGGCTTTGGTTGCATCACCCCTCTGCCTGCCCCAGCCTCTTCCTCCCACTCTCCCCGTTAGCCCCATGAGGCTCATGAATCTGGCTGATCCCTTTCTGGACCTGTCCATCCATTCCCGGAGCTCCCTCACTGGGATGTGCCAGCACCTCGTTGTTCTGTGTGCAAATTAATTCCCTTTAAAATTCAGCCTCATTCACAAGGTACCCATAGCCCTGATTTTGGAGGACATAAACAGCCCCGCATCAGCTGCATCTCCCACTCTCATATTTGCTAACCCATGCCCAGGTCCCTCTCAAACTTCTTCCCTCCAAACCACAAGCTCCCAGCCCAACCCTTCCATTTGTTGCTGTATGCAGGGATATATTATTTCCAAGTTAGCAAAATCCATCTGAGGATTTGGCTTTGATTTCCCTCCAAAAAGGGCTTTAACATCTAGTCTTTACCTACCCAGCATGCAGGTCTGTGGTATGGATGAACAAATCTTCCACTCCTTTGAGCAGGGCTCAATGTGGCTGAGGAGAAAGGACAGCAAAGATGCCCCACATCTGGACAAAACACATCTACTGTCCCAGGAAGGTCTGACACTCACTTGGCATCAGCTGAAGGCCACGAAGGATGGTGAAGAATCACTCTTGGAGTTGCCTTGTATGAGATTATCTGGCACAGCTGATAATAATCGATGCCCAAAGGCAAAGTGACTGGTATTAACCTAGCTGCCCTCTCAATGCCATGAAAAATAATTCCATCCTTTGTATATTCCTAGAAGAAGGACAAAAAACTAGAAACAAAGTGCTTAAAAACCTGCATTTGTCAGACTGATCCTGTTTAATTAAACAGGAAATTGCAGGGCAACTAAATCAATCTTTACAAAGAAAAGCTGTTTCTCTGTTTACAGAAGAGAAACTTGTGGTGATTTATCTTAAAGAATGTAATTGCCTAATGATTAATAGTGACCAGAGATAGGAGGAAATGAGAAAAAGGAGTGACTTTTGGTGTGTGAAGCATGGCAGAGCTATATGCCCCTGCCACAGGGAGCATTAACCAAGAAAAATTTCCTGGTTTGTACTGGGAATCTACTATTCTTCTTCTAGTTTCTTCTTTTGATACAGATATAATCACCACTGGAGAAATCTAGATATGCTATTGGGTATTAGGAGATTTGGGTCCAGGTACACATTTGATTTTTTCCTTGCTGCTCATGGTAATTCAAAATCAGATTTTCATCTTCCTTCCCATCCCTTTCATGCAACCTGCCGTGGAAACCAGTGGGCTTCACAACGACCCTGTACCTCAGTGCACACTGCAATGAAGTGTCCCAAATACTTCTGCAGCCCTATCTTTGCAGGTTTCATCCTGGTTTGGGATCCTGTCCTGGCTGCAGGACACCCATGGTAGAGGCAGGAACTGAACCCAGATTAGCTCCATCTTAGTGCAGGGCCCCAAACACTAAACACCACTTTCCAGTCCAAAGCGTGTCTGCCTGCAGCTTTCCAAGAGATAAATTAAATTTGCTGGTCACTAATGCTAGCTTAGAAATGGGGCTTAGAAATGTTTTTCACACAGAATAACAGATGCTATGGCTGCAGAGTCCTTGGTAGGACAGTAAGACACCCCCCACCTCCTGGGTATGCGTTCAACAACTGATCAAAGTAATACCCTTGAATTTAAATAGGAAACAGGTGATGCCAGTACCTCTGCAGGGGAAGGCAAAAGGAATCACCAGTGACTTGTCAGAGGAGCAGCACACCCTGGGCTGCTGAGCACGGAGCAGGGCTTCCCAAACAGCACGGGAAAGAGGGCTCTGCTCAGCCATAATTCTGACTGAAGCACACAGCCACTCTTGTGTGAGACTTGAGAGTTTGACAAGTCACGATTCAATGCCAGAGCACTTGATAACATCATTAACAACATCCTCTGCAGCCACATTCAGAAATCCCACTGCAGCCCCACACAGAAGGGCCATCCACGCCATCCCTCTCACCTCACCAAGCAGATTTAACAAAGGGAAACAATTTCTGTTCACTTGGAACTGGTGAAGATGAGGGTAAGACTGTAATGTGTTACCCAGCCACTGGTTTTTGATTGCTTATGATTATGAGGAAAGGCAGGCAGAGGTTTCACAAACCAGTTAAAAAGCCCTCAGTTGTGAAACCTCATGGTTTAAGAAAATGAGAATTGTTTATTATTACTCTAAGGTGGCTTGCACTGAGATGAAGGTTTGAAAGACCTGTAACACCTCTGAAAGAGGTGTCTTCAACTTGGCCAGAGTGTAAGAGAACCATTATTACAAGAGTTTCACTATTTTTCTGTTGTAGCTGAACCGAGGCAACATCCTGCTTGTTTTCTCAGCTCAGTCAAGTTTCATCTGCACCTCCAGTGGGACTATTCTGACCCTGGCAGTTCATGCTCTCTCCCAACAAAAGTGTTTTGCCAGCGTTTCAGTGCCTTACACTAAAGTACCATGTTATTCTCTCAGCTACACAATTTTTCCCCATTTCCGTTAAATGACTCAAGGAAAATCTGTTCCCGGTCTCTTGCAGAAAGGAATCTGTCAGGCTTCAATCCATAACCTTTTTCTGCTTTACTGACCTAAAATTCTCTCGCCTGTAAAGCAGACTCACATTTTAGACCATCTATCTCCATAATTTAGGGATGGTGATAAAACATTGTCCAAGCATATCCACTCTCTTTTCCCATAGATCATTTACTGATTATTTATAGGCAGCATCCCAGCTACCTGTTTGACAAGTGCTTTCATTACTCTGCCTCCATATGAAGTAACCCATCTAGAGTAATAGCCACAGATTGCAGCATAAATTCCCTATTAAATCCTAACCATTGTAATTACTCAATCCTAAATACTCTCATTTCTTCCTCTGTAGGGTCCAAAAATATCTAGCACATGAGGATCTCACAGCGACCCTCACTGATCCCCTGCCACCACTTAATTGAATTATAATACCATAAATAATCTGGAGGCTATCTCAGAGGCACCCCATACAATTTTCAGGGATGTTGCCTGGTGGGTGACCTATTTGGAGAGATGCAGACAGATTTCACGAGATTTTCTTCAAGCTGATTATCTCCATACTCCCTGATGGGCCTTTGTTGAAAAAGAATTACCAAAAAAAAAAAGAACAAGTGCTATTTAATTTATTAACAGCTAGTCCCAAACCAAATTCCCACGGTGGAGAAAGACTGAGCAGATAAACCTAAACTTCTGGAACTGAGAATGTCAGGACAACAAAGTGTTTTAAAGTGGGGATCTGAATTTTGCAGCTGAAGACCATCTTCAGGCAATGCATGGATTATGCAGGCTGTGCACCGTGCAGGGATACAAATGCAAGAGGCACTTAATGCCAAGTACCTCCTGGCTTTCACAAACATAATCTCCACAAAAGGAAGATTTCCACCACAAAGAGATGTTTCAGGTACACAGCCAGAAACAAGGTTGATTATTTGAATTAAACCTTCCAAGGGCATTAAGGCTAACCTACTGGCAGCAGTAGGTCTGCACTTCAGGTAGATGGAGTGCTTGTGCTGTATTGTAGCCCTGCATCCTCTCAGCACAAGGTATTCAGAAAATTGCTCTTCTCTTTGCTTGCCCAGCTGCTCTAGGGACACTGCCACGCTTGTCAGACAATAGAGATGGTATGGGAGCTGTTCACATCCCAGCCACACACCCACGAGTGCTGTTGTACTAAACAGAGCTCTGCAGAGCAGGTCTGCACAGCACACGTCTCCTCTTGTTATCAGCCTCTGCCAGTCTGCACATGACACCAAGCTCAGTGCTGTGCTTGTCACACCTAAGGGATGGGGTGCCATCCAGAGGGACCTGGACAAGCTCCAGGAGCGGGTCCTCGTGAACCTCATGAGGTTCAACAAGGCCAAGAGCAAGGTCCTGCATCTGTGTCGCTACAGGCTGGGGGACGAAGGGATTGGCAGCAGCCCTGCAATAATTTGTCTCTCTTACAACGTGACCAACTCGAACCAAAATAAGACACCCTGCAACCTATGTGCATTCACACTAATCCAGTGTAACACATCTGCTGGGACCTTACACATCTGATATGGTTACAGAGCAGGTTAGAACCCTTCCGGGCACGGTGCTGCTTCCCAGGGACGCTGTCCAGCACCAGAAGTGCTTTGTCTGCGCAACCACACGTACTGGTGGGGCAGCTCTGCCATGGACCCACTGTGCTCTCCAGCTGCTTCCTCTTGCACTGCTCCTACCTGTCCTCACCTGCAGGAAAGGATGCTCCTTGGACTGCAGTGACGTGGTGGCTGTTGTTGCCATGACACATCTCAGAGGGGTTTGGTTTCCTCCCTTCTTTCTCCCTGTGTCTGCCTCTGCAAGTGCCCCACACGTGGAAGCAGGGATGTGTGCCTGTGCTGCCAGAGGATCACAGAGCTGTTAGACTCGATGTTTTTCCCAGCCCCTCTGCTGCTCTCTGTGTGTTTTTGTGTAACCAGAAGCCATCGAAGCCTGATGTATTAATATGTAATCCCTACCCTGGGAAGCAGCAAGGTCTCCCCTCCTGCTGCTCGTAGAGTAGATTTACATCTTCCCTGCTTCCCAAGGAGGGGTTGGGGAAAAAAAGGCAAGGCTCAGGGAGGAGTCTGCTCTTTTTGGCTTCCCATCAAGCACAGCTCTCTGCCTTGTGAGGTCTCACAAGGGGTGTGAGCCAAGCTTTATCCTCATCCTACCCTTCAATTAAGGAAAGAGTGAGCAGTGAGCCTGGGCGAGCACCAGGACCACACCAAAGCCCAGACCTGTCAGTGTGGCTGCCCACAGCAAGTTCCCAGGGGCTCTCTACTAGTATTTAGAAAACAAGGGCAAACAAACCCAAACCAAACCCCTGAGCCTGAATTTCTGGTTAAATAATAAAGTGCACATAATATAAAATGCTGCGTGCCAAGGAACCTGGAAGGTGGGCAGTGTCTGGGAAGCCCCAGATGCAAGAGTGTCCCCTGCTCTTGGCCAGGAGACAGGAAGAGGAGCTCCTGCAGGAACAGCTGTTTGGGGCCAGAGAAGGCATCCAAGCAGAGAACACTCAGGAGACAGAGCCTGGAGCAGCAACACCCAGTGCTCATCCTCACCAGCACCTAATGGGCTCCGTTTCACCGGTTTGAGTGACTTTCTGCTAACTTCCTCAGAGGTTTTACCCAGCCCAGAGGAAAATGCCGTACCAAATCAGGGTCTGCAACAGACCAAAACCTTCTTTCCAAAGTTTCAGGAACTCTTGGGGTGCAGCTGAGACTCTGTATAGAGCTGACCTGCACAGAGAGGAGAAGACATTTTCGAGTGCAAATTCCACATACTCAATTATCATCTACCTAGTGCTGAGCCATGTGAAGGAAGGGAGGGACGGGGGATGCACAGAGCTCTGGGGACCTGTCTGGCTTTACCTCTTTGGGGTAGTGAAATCCCAACTCTGCCTCTGTGTTCCACATCACTGAATTCCCACAGCAACGGGGTCAGACACATCTGTCTCACAAAGGAGAATTAAACTAGGTTACCAATTTAAAAATACACTCACCCTGTTATAGAAAGTAAGTAAACACCCTCCACTGAGTGATTGATGTGTTGGGAAGTTACACAGCCTAATGAAGAGCACTATGAGCTGTCGGCATTATTACATTTGCTGTGACCTTAAAGAGGAATAGCTCCAGTTGTCTTTGGAGTACAGCTTTGTATGTTCTTGGATTTCTAATACTAATGGGAGCACAAAATCCGGCGCTGATTAAAATCCTAGAAGCTTTTGCTTCTACACCGAGGAAAGAGTGAGAATGGATTGTATTACAGACATTTTGACAGAAAAAATGTTTGCTTTCACAGAAGGAGATATAATGTGTCAGTCCTCTAGTTGAAGAGCAGACAGGCAGGCTTCCACTCCAGCACCATTCCAGCAAAGTCTGGTTTGCCTCTATTACACATTTCACAGCTCCCGAGCCCAGGCCCTGGGCAAACGCCTGCAACAGCCCCTTGGCAGATCCTCCTGGTGCGCATGGAACGGGTCAGACAGGGCAGAGTGGGCAGGACTGAGAGCAAAAAAAGGTCTGTGCCAGCAGACCCACTGCTAGCTGGCCCAGGAAGAGCTCATCCACGAGGGGCAGCTCATGAGCCATGCTAGAGGCTGCTCCGGCAGGGCTGTGCTTGTGGGGCTGTGCAGCAGCAGGGACCGCACAGGATGCCCTCAGTGGGTTTGCCCCTCCCCGATACCATCTCCATGGTGTCCCACAGGGAAAACAGGGGACTGCTACGAGTTTCCCACACCACCAGCCCCTTGAGCATCCCTAGCCCAGTTTCCCTGACACATTTCTCATTCCATAACCAGCAAAAATTTTTGGGTTTGTGACTCAGATTACCAGAAATTTCTCTGTGCAGCCATGCCTACGTGAACGTGGGTTACGCTTACTTCAGGTTTCTTAACCTCCCTGGTCTAAGAACATTTAGCAACAGGGTTGCTGTGAAGACAAAATAGATTCGACAAAACCAGTTTCACAGACAGCAGCAAATTCCAAATGCATTTCCATTTCTGTAGAGAGGCTGAGGGTGGGTATTGTGCATCTAATGTCAGTATTCAACTGTAGGTGAGTAATTATACCAGAAATGAAACAAAGTCAATACATTTCCAACTTCATTGGCTTCCAGCTGGGGCTCTACTAAACAAAAAAGAAGAAAAATAAAGATGAGGCTTGTCTGTTTGAGATTGAGCTAGAAGACTTAAACGCACATTTTCAGACTTTATACCATTCTTTCATATTTAATCTTACTTTTTCCAGTGTTTTTATAAGCTTTCAAGTGATCACAATGCCAGAGTCTTAAGATACTCATTTGTTTGGGAAAGTATATGGGAAGATTTCAGGAAAGAGGAAGTTAAGTTTCACCTGCTTTCTCCTAGAGGAGAAGAATACAGTGTTATAAATAAATGTATTTATAGAAGAGTGTCTGGCAAAGAATATTTCTGCTGTTGTTGAAAACATGATGATGTTTTTCCCTCTTTTGTTATATTATCTAGAAAATTAATTATTTCCCTTATCCATTGTTTTTAACAAAATGTTTTTGTTTCTGTCAATATGAAATGTCAGACTGAAACACGCAGCTATTTGTTTGGAGCAAGCACAATATTACCCACAGCTCCATTTAAAGCACCAAAGAACATAATAGTCTTAACTATAATTAGATTATTTTCCAGAGAGTTAGAAAGATTCATTGTAGACCAGGGGTTTTCATAACGAAGCAGAGACTTACTTTATCAAATAACTCTGCACAAAATAATTTTGGGGCATTAACTCCCTTTTGTGCCTCGGCTTTAATTATTGTCTTTTTGGCTTGGTAATGCGTGGATTCCAATTATCACATTTTACCAACATAATAGATGACTCAACAGACAAATGTGGTTTCTGACTACAGAATTATCTTATCCCACTGCTACTCCAAACCTCCTGGGCCCACAGCACGTTACAACCACTCTTGACGGACCACCCATCACCTTCTGCACGGCCCAGTAACACCAGATGCAGATTTCCTCCACAAAATATTTCCTTTCCGTGCCATGCATGGCATCCTGGCCAGCACCTCTCAGGGGTCAGCATTTCACTCCTACCCTGGACAAGGATGGCACAACACTCTTGCTAAAACAGTTCTCTCTCAGCACAGTGCTGAAGGCTTAAAAACATCTGATGACATATAACAAAGGTGTATCTTCCTGACACAAAACAGGCAGGCCATCACGAGAAATCATGTCACCAATTTTATCACTTATTTCTGAGCAAGGAGGTGAGCATGGCTTAAATTCTTTTATTCCAGAAAGTCTCTGTAATTGCTTGTTGTGTTTTCCTACACCTGGGGTCTGTGTCCTAAATGGATGTTTCATGGACAACTCGTCTGGCATCTGGATCAGAGACTGAAGCCTCTGTTGACCTGTTTGGTAGGAAGTCAGTGCTGAGCATCATTGTATCTGACAAGGTTTAAGAAAACCCAGATAAACAGAAGCTCATAAACTTCTTGCTGTTATATACCTGGCACTTTTGGACTTACAGGGTTTATAGTGCCTGTTTCATCTCCAGTTTTCTCAGAAATTAAAAGAAACTCAGGAAATCTTGAAATGTAAGATTTGACACAACATCAGCACTAAATTGAATAACTCTGCACAGCTCTATGGCCATTTTGCTGTGGAAGCAAATCCCTTTTTTGTGAACTATAGATATTTCCAGTCATAAGACCTTTTAATTTTCAAAAATCCCTAAGGTATGGTGTTACCTATGGGAAACCCCACCACTGTGGTTCTGCACAGCTGGTCTGGAAAGCAAGAAATAAGCACTGGTGTTCTCCATCTCACATCCAGCTGGATATTGTAGCTGAACTAAATTCCTCAATATTGGCCTGGGCCCCCAAATAAATATCTTTTCAGTTCTGCTCTACCCCCATGTGTTTTAGCTCTCCATGAACACTGAAAGGATCAAGCTCAAACTTTAATGGCTTTCAAGAAGGGAATTTTAAGTGAGAAAACATTAGCTATTGAGCTCTAGAGTTATACATCCAGATGGGTGGCTCCTGAGGGTAATCGCAGTCAAAAAAAGGGAGAGGACATTTCAAAATCTTTAGGCCAAACCAGAAGATAAAATTAAGCCTAAACCAGGGATTAATTTGAGAAACTCATCAACACTCGACCTCCAGCACAGATGAGTGTAGTCTTGCAAGGTCTCTGGGGAAAAGGTTGCATCTCCTCATGTGGGTTAGTGCATCCCTACTTGGCTGTCAAGTGCTACACCATCAAATACTAAAACACCTTTCAGCTCTCTCTGTTCAGAGAGCTGAGAAAATTGGTGACAAACCTGGTTAGCAAAGACCCCTGTTTTGGAAAAGGTGCTCAATGGTCTCTACTGACCTATTTCATACCCCTCCCTAGAGGTGACATTGCTCAAAGCAGAGGAACCTGCCCCGAGCCATGGCACCAGCACTGAGTGCCTCCTCATTGAATTACGTGGCCGACTTTACCTGTACCCCAGGCTGTTCCTGGAGGTCTTCCATTCACAGTGGACACGGCCCAAATCAGCTTGCCTTGCAGGACTTCTGCCCAAGCTTCTGTGGCTGCAGATATGTGAATAAATCTGCATCAGAGAGAGCTGAGCAGTAGGAACCACAATGATGCTACCGCTGGCAGTGAGCTGAATTTCATGTGTCAGCACTGGGACTTCACAGTAGCACCGGCATGGAAATTGGATTAGCAGCTCCAGCTAAACAGAGCTTAAGCCGTTATAAAGTCAGTGGGAGGTTCTGATTGACCTCGGTGGGCTTTGGATCAACTCCCAGGAAGAATAAGACTGAACTAGACAGTGTTACTGCAACAGGTCATTCCTAGAAGACTTCCTTGCCCATGACAGAAGTGTTTCTAGTGAACTGCTTCCTAATGGAGAGCCTGGGCTCCTGGGAGGATTGTCTGGCTGGTTTTTGAAGGCAGCTTCTTGAGCTGCTGGCTCTTGAAAACAAGTGCCAGACAGGGAGCAGACAATCTGGTCTAGTCCAATCTTGCTTTTACTGTGACCTAGTCAACCCTAGGTGTTATTAACCACATTTTCTCGCAGTTGTTTTCCCCCTCTTGAAGTCTCTGGATAGGGCCTGAGGAGAGTGAAGAGCTGGAGAGTTTTTGTGAGCACTAAGCCAATTCTCCTCCCTGCTTCTTCTACCCTTGCTGTGAAAGCAGAACATGATGCCACTTGAGAGGAACAAATGGAAACTGCCACCTAAACCTTTGGACAGCTACTTTTTGGAAAAGAGAAATAAATGTAACGAATACATCAACTTGAACCTTGACTTTCATTTTCCAAACCCGTTAACTGGGGGGAAAAAATGTGTTTTACAGTCACCAGAAACCCTCACTACTCACACTGTACAGAAAAGAAAGACACGGTCCAAAGCCTGGCATTAAATGTTTCTCATGATTGCTTGTTGTTAGAAGGGAGCTGCAGCTATGCTAATACAGTGTGCTCACTACAAAAAACCCTGTAATTGGGACAAGGCAGCCACAAAGCTTCCCGCAGCTGGCAGGAATTGTGACTGTTCTCTTCAGCTTTAATCATGGCTTTTAAAGCAGATCAGTAACAGCAACAATTAGCCTTTTAGATTGGTCTCAGAAATTACCATTTTTAAAATATGGTGACTCTGCAGGCACAAACCCAAAAGCTCTGAGCTCTGCATAAAACAAGCAGCCGCATACTCTGACTTGTTTGTCACTTGTTTGGTTGCTCCTTTGTTTACGCAGAACTGTGGTTCTAAAAAGCAGACAGGAACTTGTACAGATTCTCAAAAGGAAAAAACTTTAGCCACCTCCTTTTCCTCAATAAACCCACCCTTCCAGACAGCTTCTGCTCTGAAGGACTGTCTGGCACTCTGGCTGTGTATGAGGAAAGGGAGGCTTGGCCATGTGGCGACTGATCCCTGATAATGTTGCTGGTTCTTTCTCAGCGGAAAAACTTTGAGTCTTATTTACTAGGAAAGGATTGAAACAAAGCCATTTGGAATGGAGACATGAGAGAACAAAGAGGCAAAATAAACAGGGAAATTTTCATTCCAGCAAAGGTCCCCAAAGATCCCCGTGGGGAGGATGTGGAAAGCAGTGTAGGAATAAGAACAAGCACCTCATTAGAGCAGATGGTGGGGTGTGTAGGTTGCTGTTGAGAGGGTCTTTCAGTGCACCTCCACAAACAGCAGCAGTCTCAGCCTGCCAAGGCTGGCAAGAGATTGTTTTGCTCATATCTCCCTCTGCTAAGCCACTCAGAAGTTTCTGTCTGCACAGCAAGGTTACTCGGTGACCCTCACATCCTTTGTGAACCCTCTGTGTTAGCCACACGAGTGCTGGCATACAAAGCTGGGCATCCCTATCTAAGATCTCTCTCCCTACTCTGTGTGGGATTACAAACGCCTCATTCCTTCTTGGAGGGTTTGCCAGCACAGCAACACAAAGGAGCCTTTTCAAGTACAGATCTGGCCTTTGTGCCTCAGGGCTTAATTCTCTGATGCTAGGACTGCTTTGTACCACTCTGGCTTACGGAGCCTTTAAAGTACAAGTGTAAGTGCACTTGGATGTATCTCCATGTCAGGTGGTAACAGGATGTTTCTTGCCTACCTCAAAGAGCGGCGGAGCGGTGTTATCAACCAACACTTCCACCAGGCTTTGATTTCCCTCAAAAAAGCACTTTAACATTGACACTCCTGGCTCAGTCTTACTGAAGCCTGCTGCACATCCCACACGTGATCTCCACAGCGCTGCATCCCTGACAGACTGGTGTTCCAGCTACTGGCCAACTTCTTTATTCCCGAAACTTCTTTAGCTGTCTCAAGCTGCACACGCCCCAGGCAGCAGAGGGTTTGGAAATGAAACACGGCAGTTGAATCTCTGTGGCAGACATGAGCAGTCCACAGTCTGCTCTGTGTTGTCCTACTGCTATGGAAACAACAGAAAGATGATGCTCCCTGAACCAAGTTTTCCAAGCAATGCAATTATAAAAAGGCCAAATGATAAAATCCATATATATAAGAAATACCAACAAAACCCGCAGCCCATGCAGCATATCCATAAAGAATTCTGATATTTCCTTGCTTTATTTCTGTCACAAAATTGGGAAATTTAGAAAATCTTCATTTTTCAACACCATAATTTGTCTTTTTCTATACTCACTATAGACCTAGGAACAAAAGAGTTGAAGCCTCGATTACAGGAGGCTTTCAAAGCAAAGGAAAATCAGCTTTATGGAGCAATTCTGCATGATGAATAACATGTGGAGCTTAGGCTGAGCCTTTCATCTCCATGGGCTGCACAGACATGTGGACAGCAGTGCAAAGTACCCACTTTGTACTTCAAGCCTGTCATTCACCACATCCACTCAATCAAATGGCATTGAAAGGTGGAAATGCTGATTTTGTCCATGATGGCTGATAATGGGTTTAACACCTCCCTGGTAAAGTGCAGTAGGAATTGGCAGGAATATAAACCTTATATTTCCTGAGGTCACCCTTTGCTTTTAAAATGGGACTTTTTGCTGCTGTAAATAGGGTGAATGCTGAGCCAGAGCCATCATTAAGGTTTGCATGTTCTACACTGCCCATTACTACACTTGCCTACATCAAAATCTGCACATAGCAGACACAGCAGGAGTCTGATAAACCAAACCCTTCTGAATGCAGCTTAACACTGGGCTTTCAATTATTCCCACTTTACGAAGTTAATCATTGAGGCAATGTGCATTAACAGTAAACCAAAAGGTACCTTCAACAAGGAGGATGTGGCAAGGACAAATGTTATTGGAATAACTGCAAATTATTCCTGTTATAAATAGCAAAGCAAAGGATAATGTGTTTATTTCAAACGCCAAAATGGACCACATTTCCACCCCGTAACTCTAAGGGGCCAGAAAGCATCTTTTTTCTATGTACTTGTAATAATTGACACTAGGATGGAGCACAAGCAAATTACTTAGTGCTTGTACTAGCCTTGCCCAGCTGCCCCACCTCCTGCCTACTCACCAGTTCCCAAATGTCACATCTGGGGCACACATCCTCTTCACTGCTTTGTCTTCACTCTACGTCTTCCTCCTCATCCCGTGGTATCTCCTAGAAATGCCAGCACCAAGCACTAATGGGAGCATTTTAATAGCAAATTCAGGAACACTTGCCTGTGACAAGAGCAGAGCCTTATTCAGAGCTGTATGGCCCTCGTGGATGTGCAGTTGCTGAAAATGCATCAAGTGGGTGCTGTTGCCTTGATGTTCTCCTTTTATGCCATTCAGCAAAATGTGCTTATTGAAATTCGGAGTTCCTGTCCTTGGGAAAATGAAAAGCTTTTTTCCATCCTTCCCATCCCAAAATGGAGCGGAAAACGTCTTAAAAAGTTGAATATTTGAGCACAGATTTTCAACTTGTTTTCAGGAATGAAATAATGTAGGTTGGTGCAACAACTATCCTTGCTGGCTCGCACAAGGTGAAGTTTTGGGTCTCGTTTAGGCAGGTTCTGCTTCTCTGTGTTGCACAAAGGACATGTGGCTCTCAGAGCACAGAGGCCGTGGTGTTTGGTGGGAAACGATGTTCTTTAGATCATCAAGATCTCCTAAGTATATTTTCTTTATCATGATTCAGGTTTTATGCACAGTCCTTGTCCAAACTTCACGAAGTTCTTGTCCCAGAAAACCTTTTTTTTTCCCCCCAGAAATAACTGATTAAAAATTTAACATCTTGTGAAAAATTCAAGAAAAACTATTCCCTATAATTAAAATTTTAATTGATATCTGCTTGAAAATGTTCTTCAATTCATTATTGAAGTTCTATTCTTGCTAAGCTTTTTTATTAAAAAAAATTGCAGGGTTTCATTAAAAGAAATGTGACAGGTCTGAATGTCTTCAAATGAAAATTATTTTGCATAATGAATTGTGTGGTGTTCAAGCCAACCTCATTGTCTGCTCTCGTATCTGATAATGCTGTGTGGTACAGACAGCCTCTTACATCTATAGAAACTCTAATATTTGACACCACTATTTTTAAAATTGCTGTATTAGCATGTAATGCAGCTGAGTGTCACCAGGCTTCAGGATGAGGCTTATGGGGTTGCCCAAGGGGATAGTATGCATGGTACCAACAAATCAACCAACCTGGCCACAGCTTTAACTTCTTGCAGAGAGCAATACTTGGTGATAATGTCAACTCTGAAGAAAAATCTAGCAAAATTTTCTTCATCTGAACGTGGAAGCCACTTTGTTAACGGAGAGTATTTAACATGCTGCTTGAAAGAAGGAAAATGTTTCATAAAAATAGCTTGGAAAAAAGACAATTGCCTATTTCTGCCTAAGATGGTCTATAACTTCTAGACAGTGTCCTGCTAATTGCAAAAAACCTGATGCATTCAAGTCATAAATCAGCATTTCTCAAGGCAGCCAAAATAGCCTTTAAAATTCATTGGGGTAAGACTGCTTTATTGCAGTGCTGAAACCACAGTTTCTCAACAGCAGCTCCTTACTCAATCCAAATATCTCTGCCAAGAGCTGGTAAGACAAATAGGAAAGCTGGGGCAGAAAAGAGAGAAATTATGAAAGAAAACTTTGCTGCAAATTGTATACAAAATGATTTTATGTTATCTCATTTCAAGTGTCTTTTGCCACCACCACATCTCACAGCAACTCTTTCAGGAGGGGTGGGTTGTGCTGATCAGCCCTGACTCACTCCTTGTTAGGGCAATCTCCCAAGGGCAGCTTTTCCCACCAAGAGATGGAGAGGGACCTTTAGAATTTCACATTCTTTGTCTGAAACTGTTAGCAGGACTTTACCAGAGAGCAATTTGCAGAGGATAGCTCTCTTTCTGGAGATCATCCTCCCTACTATGTTTTGCCTGATTCTGTCTGTCCCATCTCTGATTTGATTTATATCCCTTTTTCTTTCCTTAGTCAGCCTCTTCTTCCTGCACATCATCTCCCTGCAATGTCTTCCTGATCAGGAGGAAAAAGTGATTATCTTGTGGCTCCTGCTGATCCTCGCACTGAAACTCACACTCCATCACTTGAAAGGTTTTTTTAGGGTGATGATTTCCAGCCTTCCTGAAATTGAGTAAAAATTAACGCTTAGAAACCCCAGGATCTGTGTTCTGTAGATCTGACCCCAGGCAAAACACGGCTCTGGCTGGGGCTGTTTTACATCTAATCACAGCAGAAGAGCAGCTCCCACCCGGTCTTATTTGTAGTTTTTTATCTCACTGTCCAGCTAAGTCAATCAATTGCTGCAAACTGTGTTGTGCTGCAGGGTAAAGAATAATAGAGAAATATTCAGCCAAACTGTACAAATGTTCCTCGTACTGGTGTGTGTCTGTGTTGGAACAGCAGCCCGGCCCCTGCTTGCCAGGTAATGCCACCAGTCCTTGACAAGACTCTTACAGCTCTTCCAGTTTCAGGGAGAAAAACATAATAAAGGCCATCATTCACCTCAGGAAGCATCCACGGAATAATTACTCCCTCCAAAACAATTATATCTGCAAAATGCTCCTTTACCTCAGAGGGAGAATCCTCGTGGAGACTGTTCCCAATTAAGGTTAATAGATGCCTCTATTTCTTCAGGAAAAGGGTTGTTCCAGTCCCCACTGGAACCACTCGGAAACTTTAATGGTCTTTGAACCAAGCCCAGTGACAATGTGTCTTCATTAGTGATTGGAGTGCTCCCCTGCTTCAGGTTTGTCTGAGGTTTGGATGCTTATCCATCACACTGTGGCATGCTGGGGACAAGAAATTGGACACAAACTTACAGGAAGAACTGAGATTTCCTACAACCTGGCCACCCCTCATGCCTGATTCAAGGGCTGCATGGAGGATGGTATTTTCAGCAACATTTGCTCTGGTGACACTGTTGGGACCAGTCCCTGCCTCCAGCTTCAGCATGGCTGGGAGATCACAGAGCTGGTTTGGGTTGGAGGAGCCCTTAAAGCTCTTCTCAGTCCAACCCCCTGCCGTGGGCAGGAACAGCTTCTCGTAGACCAGGTTGCTCCAAAATGGAGCTGGGCAGCTCAGCACTGGTTCTGGACATGCTCCAGTGGCCCCAGCTGTCAACTGGTATCCTCTGGGCCATCACTGGAGGAGCATATTCTCCTGAGTCATCTGCACACTGCAGTAGTCCTCAGCTTTGGGGGCTGGAAACTGCCAAGGGAGGGGAAAGAAATGAATAATTATGCAGCAATCTTTCTTGTTTTATACCTCTGCAAAACAGCTTTGGAGTGATTTCTGTGTCAATTGCCCCACAACAACTACATCTAAGGTTCCTGGGAGCAGCATGGATTTTTTTTTTTTTTTAATGGAATTATTGTTTAATTTCAGTGCCATATTAAGCAAACAAACTGCCAGACTTCTACCCCGGAGCTCCCTGCAGAGTCACTCTTACCAAATGCCTGGAAAAGTTGAAGACAAATTCCCTCTGACTTTCATGGGCTCTTTTATCACCTCATCCATGCTTTCATCACCCTGCTTATGTTTTCCTGTATATCCCATTACTTTTTACAACAAACAGGGTACAGTTGTTAATATTGATCACCATTCCTCTCTCTCTCTCACACCCAGACTGACTTCTCTCCCTCTCCCTTTCATCACACAGTTGTCAATCTCTACTCTTACCCTGGTTTAGGTACTGTATAAGCTTTTCTTTCTGTTATCCCTCTGCTGTTCAGTAAATGACTCCTCTAGATTGAATCTGTGCTACAAAGTCTCTGCAATGTGCTGCTGTCTGAGGGTCCCTCTGACTCTTCCAGTGCTGTGGTTTCCAAAGCTTTGCTTTCTTGCCGTGTCTGTGCAGCATTTCACACTGTTCGCTTGCAGGATTGCTTTTCTCAGCTCCTCCAGCAGTGTAGGGTTTCCTTCCAAAATATCCATGATTCTTCTTGGCATCCAGGTGCCTGTAGCACCTTGCAATGAATGGTGGAAAATAAGTCAGTCGTGAGCTGCAGAGAGATGAAGGGGTTGTGCCAGCCTTTAAATCACCAGAGCATCTCAATATTTGTTAAAAACAACAATAAGCACCCTCTCATCAAATGTAGTACTCAAAAAACTATTGGATTTTAATCAAATGAGAACAAAGGCAGTACACAATGGCTCTCATTCATCTTGAGGCATCTTAATTCTGGCTCCAAATATTGCAGAAAGTGAGATGAATGGGAACTACTGGCACCAGTGGCAGAGTCAGCTCTTGGCTCCTGATCACTCTCAAAGCAGCTCAGACTCTAATGCCTACCCATCACAGGGTTTTAAGGGAAAGCCTGTGCCTTGGAGTAGCAGAGACTTTAACCTCTTAGTATAAATATGTAGAATTAAGCCTCCATCTTCCTCCAGTCTTAAAACCTGTTTTGACATGTGCCTCTGTCCAATATTCCATAATACCTACCTGCTAGGGGAGCCACCGTGATCAGTCAGGTGGTGCTCCCAGGGCAAGGCTCACGCCCTGCTCTCCACTTGTGCTGGGTTTGACACGGGGTCTCCTTGCAGCTGGACTAGGTGAACATTGTAGGACCCTTCCAAGTGAACTACTTCCATTCATTCCATCCCATTCCATCCCATCCCATCACATCCATTCCATTCCATCCCATCACATCCATTCCATCCCATCCCATTCCATCCCATCTCATCCATTCCATCCCATTCCNCCCATCCCATCCCATTCCATTCCATCCCATCCCATTCCATCCCATCTCATTCCATTCCATTCCATCCCATCCCATCCCATCCATTCCATTCCATATCCATCCCATCCCATTCATTCATTCCATTCCATTCCACTCCATTCCATTCCGATAAAGAAGGAGCTGCAACCATTTCTACACAAAACATTGCAGCTGACCCTGAACACCCAGCCCAGACATGTCACACACGTCAAGAACACTCTTACCTCCAGATCCACCTCTGGGCTGGGCTGGGCTATGGGGCTGCAGCCTGCTCTGAAATACACCTGGGAGGTGGAGGGACATTTGCAGTTTGCAATCCAGGTGAAATAAGTTGAAGAGCGACCAGGCAAAAATAACACTGAAGCTGTTTGGACCACGCTGTGCATCAGCAGAAGAGGGATCCCACTGAGCATTCCACCCGGCTCTACCAGGATGGGATCCCACCCAGCACTACCAGCTGTCTGAGGAGCCATTTCCAAAGCCACTGAGTTTCTCTGTGCTCAAATGAAAGCAATACTTGTGGACTGTAAACCAGCAGTTGGATTTTACGATATCTATATTGCTTATCAAACTTCTGAACTCTGCGAGAAATGTGAGAAACACATGTGAGAGTTGCTTGTGAATATACAATGAAACTGTTCCTTTCTGGGGAGCAGAGCTGCTTATCAAATTAATGAATAAAACAAAGTATTCCTTCTTAACATGGAGCTTACATCTTTAATAAATATCAGCTTCATGTTCTCATGAGAATCTTATACAACTTCCTTCACTGATTCATGTATTAATACCGTTTTGTATTAAGCTGGTACATAATTGATGATATGGAAGTGTTTTCATATAACAACTCCTTCACTGCATAATATAACCCACTTATCATATTTTCAGCTCAAAATTCGGAAAGTTCATGGATGCATTATACACTAAAATGAACACATTAACTGTATGAAAGTACAGTATATCATTTGCAAATTGCATGCAAACCAAAGTAAATATACAGTGCTAAATGCTGACTTTGATACTCCTCATGTTGAAAGGCATAAATCAGCTAATAGAAAAAAAAATTTTGAGCTCAGTGGAACAGAAAAATCCCCTGCAGGAAACAAGACCCGACCTAGTGATTTGGGTGCAAACTGTGTCCTGTATGGCTGTGATTAACATAAATATTACGCATTCAGAGACAGGACTTTCCCCCAGAAAAACAGTCCTGTCTCTCAGTACCACTCACTAGAAGCAGGTGAAATCCCTGAAGAGATTGAACTTCTAGTTTTAGAGCATTTTTGGTTTGTTTTGTATTTTTTGGCCGGTATTTGCTTAACATGTTTCAGCAATACTGCAATACCTACTGTGGTAAAATTACCTAAGGCTCAGGAGGTTGCTCTGTTTTACAAAAGCTATTTAAAACAAAGCCCAGGAAGACAGAGAAGGAAATCTTCTCCCTGCCAAAGAGCACACCAGGGCAGTGACAGCACAGACCAACAGTCCCCATATTGACTTACAAGGTTTTCATCCTGTGGAGCTCATTTTACAGATGCTCAGGCAACACCATTAATATTGGAGAGCTCTCTGGAATAAGTTCACTGATAAAAAAGCTGATGGCTTGCAGGAGGAACACGTGTCCACTTCAGCCATATGCAAACAGAGGCAGAGTTCATTTCTGTGCTGCTGCTGGGTCCCAGGTGTCCCAGCCTAGCAAAGGGACCGTGGGAGATGCCACCACCTGTCATGGACTTGTGCCAGCCCAGGATTGGCTCTGAGCTTTCAGATGCTGTTCAATTCCCTGTTGTCTCCACAAGAAGAATGGCTTTAAACTGAAAGAGAACAGGTTTAGATCAGATACTGGCAAGAAATTCTTCACAGTGAGGGTAAGGAGGCCCTGGCACAGGTTGCCCAGGGAAGCTGTGGCTGCCCCATCCCTGGAAATGTCCAAGGCCACATTGGATGGGGTTTGGAGCAACCTGGGATAGTGGAAGGGGTCCCTGCCCAGGGCAGGGGGTGGAACAGGATGGTGTTTAAGGTCCCTTCCAATCTAAGCCTTTCTATGATTGTGTTGCACCATTAAAAATATAATTGTACTGAACCTCCTGGCTCTTCCCCCTCCACCACAACAGACTCATCACTTCTCTGCTGTTAGAAAAGGTGCTCAGGACTCTGGGTTCCCTTCCAGCTCCCTTGGGGAGGTGGCAAGCCACACCACCTGACCTTTTAACTCTGTCCCCTCAAAATGACCTCTCACTTCCAACCCCGTGGCTCCTCTGGGCAGTAAAACAAGCCTTGCTCCAGCGACAGTGTGATGCATTATTAATCCAGCATCACTGCGTCTGGGACTGGGAGTCCAAGGCAGAAACAAAAAAGACAGCAGCACAGGCAGACTGGGAGTGCAACCAGAACAGCGTTTGTAATTTAATAGAGCTACCTGGAGTAATGCTATAATCTCAAACAGCCTTCGTAAGTTGTTCAGAGAGAGATTCCCTAAATCCTCAAATCAGCTACAAATATATAGTTGCATTACTACCATGGATTTAAATGCCTTTGAAGTCAATAGAGAGATTCTTATGGATTTTTTACAGGCTTATGTGGTATTTACACATATATACACACACAGAAATACATATATATATAGAGAGAGAGAGAGAGAGATATGTATATATGTATATATAAAAATCTCCCTAGGGGTTTAATCTGGATTGAGAGTCCCTGAGGAACTCGTAGCTGAGACCTTAAGGAAAGGCACAGTCAGAAAGCTCTCTGTCTGTAGGATTTTATTATACTGTCTTTTGAACATAGTTTTTATTCCACTAACCACCATCTTTCTTTCCTTTTGTCAAGGCAAGGTTTGTCTCTATTCTGTAATGTAGACATCACCACCTCAGATTATGTTCCCAAGGAGGTCAATTTAAAGACTGACAAGAAAATCACCCATTCCATTTGGACAGAGAGAAAATCATATTTTTCCAGCTGGAAAGGAAAAAAAATCCTGCTGTGTAATCTTCATCAGGTTTGCTGCACAAGTCAGGGAAAGACTGAGGTTTTGCCAAAATGAGGATCAAAATTATGGGAAAAGGTAACTGAGTTTTATTTGCTTGTATCATTGCAGTAATTTTCCCAAAGCCCTGGTGTTCCCTTGGTGCAGAAGCAAGGATGCTCACATGACCTGCACACATTCACCCACAGCCCCACTGCCACCAGCGCCACCAAAGCTGGGCTGGGTCACCCATTCCTTTTTCAGCCCTGTTTTCATCCTGCCCACCTTGCTGCCTTCCTGCCCCCATTCCCATGGTCTCCCATTACACAATCACCTCCTCTTCCACCTTCTTGAGCAGTGTTGCTCCTCCTGCCTTTTCTCATCTCCTGCTGCAGGGCTGAGGGATGGCACCGGGTCAGCACAGCCCCAGTGTCACCCTCAGCTCCGGACAGGCGCGCTCCGAGGCGAGGACAGCAACGGTCCTGACAGCCAAAAACGCCATCCAGCAGGAGCACACGAGATACCCAAAGACAGGGGGCTGGAGGACAGATTCTGCTGGAGGGCTCGACAGACAAAGGGAAGCGAGGCGAGAGACAGGGTAAAAATAAACACAGGTGTCCTTCGGAGGGCACAGATCAGATCAGAAGCCGCTGACATTTTAACTGACATCTGTGAAAGCATTTCCAAACCAGGCAGCAGCTTGCTGTGGAAGGAGGAAATGCTCCAATGAGGAAAAATCCTCTTTTGAATTCAGTAAAACAGAAGGCATTATTAAACATTTCTGTTTCATACTGGTTTGGAGTTGGGGGATTAATAGTAAATTAAAAGCCTGGTTTGCAGGCTAAGGGCTGTTTCTCACCTCCATGGTCCTGCCAGCTGGGAAGCAAATCTTTTCATACAGGTTCAGGATGGGCTCAGCACACCAGGTCCTGCCGCTCACTGTCAGCAATGGCAAAAAATCCCATGGAAAGCCACAGCACCAGCATGGACTAGGTCTGCCATCACTGCAGGATCTCAAAAAGCTCTGCCTGGGAGTCCCACAAGGCTTAACCCCCAGAACTAGGCACCACTGCCATACAAACACAGGGAAAGGTTAACACAACAATTAGCTGAAAATCCAAGTGTATTTCTTTAACCAAATAATTTACAATTTTGCTCTATATTTCTTTGTTTCAAAGTAGAAGAAGAAAAAACACAAAACCAAAAAACAAGCAACAGAAAGTGCAAACGTAGACCAAGAACAAAAGGCTGTGATATGTGTGTGTGTCTAATGGATGAGTAAAGCATGAGTAAGGAGTAAGGAACCTCAAGCTTCTTTAAATATCTTTCTGTTGCTAATTAAAAGACCATGCAGAATTTCCCATGGGAAGAATCATGGAAATTGAGCCTTGTGGCACAATTCTGATGGAGGGGTAGGATACAACTGCCTCCCTCTCAGACAAAATCCTCTCCCACACTTCTTTCCACCATCCTGACACAGCCCAGCTTCCCACACCACACTGTCCACCCTTTCAGTGAAGAAATGTTTCCTAAAATTCAATCTTAATCTCCTCCTCCACAACCTGAGGCCATTTCTTCTTATTCTATCACTTGTCCCTGGGAGAAAAAACTGCCCCCCCACCCTGCTACAATCTTCTTTTGGGGAGTGAGAAGGTCCTCCCTGAGTTTCCTTTTCTCCAGGATTAACACCCCCAGCTCATTCAGCTGCTTCTCATAAGACTTTGCAGAGCATTTTGTCCCAGGGATGTGCCATGTGCTGGATTCTGCAGCTCAGGAGCACGGGGCACCTTTGCAATCCTCTCTCTCTGCTCCCAAAACCCTGACCCACTGCAGCCCCCCTGTCACAGATCCTCTCCCAAACTTCTCCCCCCACAGCCCTGCTCACCACCAGTTTCAATGCACAAATCCCAACCTCCACACTTGCTGGAATAATCTCGTGTCATGTTCCCAGAGATCAGACAGGATTTATTTCTAGATGAAACCCGGCTGATAATATAAAATAAGTTATTAATCCACTCAGACTGGCCATCTAACACCCAAAGCCTGTTACTCTTGCTGGCTGGAAGGAGATATTTGATTGAATCAGGAGGGGTTTTTAGCTCTGTCTTCTTGTTTGAGTTAGAAGCTGCTTAAAAATATGTAGCCAAGGTTTGTGCCTCTGCATCTACCACCCGACTGTTGGCTCTTGGTTACTGGTGACTGAACCTGTGAACTGAGGCTTTGCAGTAAGAACAGGAACAAAAGTCAGGACTCAAGTTCTCTCTTCTACACTTTCTTTTGGTTCTGAGATCCCAGGACTAGAAATAAGGCCAGTCCTGATTAATCATGCAATTTTTTTGTCTTGAATATTCAGTAAACATCTCTTCCTTTTGGGCTCTGAGCTCAGTTTCCCTGCCTCTCCCTGCTTTCTGCTCACCAGCTCTCAGTCTTCCCCTCTCCCAGGCGGAAATCCCCCACTACCTCTCTCCATTTGCCCACCTTGCAGCCTCCCCCACGTGGACAGCCCTGCTCCTGGGATCATGGCACAGCCCCACATCCCTGCCACAGTCCCCAAGGGAGACCCCCATGCCCACAGGCTGGGCAGGATGCAGGGCAACACCCTTCAGCATTTACTGCTCTTCTGGTCATGAAAAAGCTGCACCTTAACAATTTGGGGGGGTACAGGATGCTTTGAAGATTGGTGTAGCTTCCAGCACTTGTGTTTTTGTACCTCTGTGCTGAAGAACTCTGATTTCTCCATAGGAGTGGTTTAGATCTGTCAAAACTCTGTGTTTAGCTGCTGGTTTAACCAGCAGGGACTGGATTTTCTCTCCTTTTCTGTCAGAGGGTTTGATGAGAGAACTGGTATCAAGAGGATCAGCCAGAGAGTGATGATAATGCTTAAGCATCTGAGCCAAAGCCCACTGCCTTCAGTGAAAACCTTTTCATTGACTTCAGTGGGGTTTGATCAGCCCTGTGCCTCACACAGGACTGGGCAGGCTTTGCTTTGAACACAGCTTCAGCATTAGACACCAAAGTTCCCAAAGGCCACCATGTGGCCCGGTCACAGAAGTTTGGGAACAGGCAGGGCAGCAAGGGAGAAAAGAATTATTCTTTTTCCCTATGCTTTCAGTTCCTTAAACACCTTTCTCATGCCTCTCCCAATATATTTCTTTTTCAAGTATTCCCCAACATCTCCTTAAGCATCCAAAAAGAAAAATGTCATCTACTCATTTTTAACAGAGAGATGTAAAACCCAGAAGATTTTGTATAAATAAACAAATAAATATGAGGGGAGTGAAGAAAGTAAACACAAAAAAGATGATTAAATGCTTTGAGAGGTTGACAGGAAGGCATTAGTTTAACTCCTCTCTCACACAGCCTGAAATCTGTAAACGCACGGAACGCAATTCTCCCCGTCTCTATTTATTGCATTATGCATAAACTCTGCTATCCGGGGAGACGAGCAGATCTTGACACGCTGTGACAAGCTGCCAAAGTTTCTGCAAACAGGAGGTTCCTGAGCAGCCCCACTAAATGAGGACAGCCCCCACGTGCTCCTAATGAAGCGAGCGCGGAGCTGTGCCCGCAATCTGCCTCCCGCGCCACCCGCGCCTGGCACCGCAGGAGCGCGGCAACAAATGGGGGCTGCAAAAGCCTGGCAGTGGGAGCAGCCCTGGAGCAACGGAGGTGAACTTCCACACCTCCCAACAGCCATTGTTGCTGCTTTAAATCAGCAATTAAACCAGCAGTTGCGAGCCTGCGCCTGGGACCATCCATGGATTTAAACTCATTAAGATGCTGTTTGACTCCACGTATTTTTGGGGGGCGAGACCAGAGTCTCATTTCCTTCTTAGGTTTTCTGCCTCGTTACACACTAAAAACTGAAAGCTAATTAGCAGCTTGAATAAAATGCAGGAGGGATGAGGGAAGGTGTGACAGAGACAGGTGGCTGTCACAAGGGAACGTCTCTTCCCATAAATGCTGGTGCCCATTCACAGGCTCCAAAAAACCTTGTCCCTAAGAAAATAAATGCCAGCTGCAAAGCACGTGGTGTGTGTGCTCTGCTCCTCTGCAGCAACTTCCCCTTTGCACCCTCAGTTAATTACAACTTTGAGCAATAGCAGCCTATAATCATGGATGTGCAAACTCATTTCTCTTTAAATGAAACCTGGCTAAAGGTGGAGTTTTACTGGAACAATTTTCAAACAAATAAGCTCTGAAACTTAAAAGGAATCTTAAACTCCATTAAATAATACAGTTCCTTCACAGGAATTTCTCCTGGGAAAGGATGTCTTCGATTCAAGTGCCATGTTATGACAAGCATGACAGACTTGATAGCGATCTGTTCCAACTCATGACATTGCTTAAATTAGGTTAGATAGAATCTGTGCAGGCTTTCGAAGGAAAGCTCCTCTGGGTGAAAGCACTATTATTTTTGTTAATGGCAGTGAATTATGATTTTCTTCTCCTAGGAGTCATAAACTATGTTGCTACACAGTACTACATCATGTAATGTATGTAATACATGATTCCTTAGTAGGGGAGGAAACTGTTACATTTGCATACATTAGAGCCAGAGTTGTAATCAGAATGTGTTTTCCCGCTTCCTTCATTGAATATTTATGGCTTTCTTTCCCACTTCCCCCTCTGCTGCACATGTCTCTCCTTGACCTGGTGTCTTGCTCTGTCTCATTCTAACTGTGGAAGGGCGCGGGCTCGTGGCACGCCGCTGTTGCTCAGCAAACACCGAGTGCCTGGCTGGCTTTCAGGCTGCTCTGAGCCTCACTCGCTCCCATGCACATGCAGCCGCGGCCTCAGCCATGTGGAAAGACAGATGGAGGCAGGAAGCTGCTCCACTCCATCGCTGTGGGCTCAGGAGCACATCAGGCTGCTGATGGCACCAAGGACGCTTGCAGGTAAACGAGGGGATTTTAAGGCTGTAGCAACACCTGAGCAAGCTTGAGGACACCACAGCCAGCAGATGAGAGGGTAGAAAGGCACAGGGTGATGCCTTCAGAGCTGTGCCTCTGTTTTCAGTACATTCTATACAGTTGTTTCCAAGGGCTCAGATCTCTAAAGGTGCTCTTGGGCTCCTGAGTCACTGAGGCTTTACTCAGAAATCCTATTTAGCAGCCCACCAAGCAAACCCACGCTTGTATCCTTCCACGCTTTTGACGGTTCACATCTCGAGCTTAAAAAGAGTCATTCGAGTGCAAACACAGATGATAGACTTAAAGGATTTGTTCTGAGCTCACATGAACAAACCTGTTTTCCCATCAATACGAAGCAAGACAGGAGACTGACACCCATTTGTAATTTCCAGAGGGACTGGAGGCCATCTGAGCAACCTGGACAAAGGGAAGCAGCAAGTGCACCGGTTTTGATGCCACACGTAAGCACAGAAACAAAGCAGCAAAGTTGGAAGGCTGTGAGAAAGATCAAGAAGCAGAAGAAATTAAAATTGCTTTTGAAAGCTATAAAACAACAAGAAGTACATAAAGTTCTGAGAAAAATGCTTGGATCTCAACTATGCAAACCCACACGTGGTCCATTTTGCTAAATACATTGTCTGCAACTTATGTAACAGCACATCCCCAGTCTCCCCTCCAGATAACATTTGTGCAAGTGCCTGAGGTTAGGGACAAAAAGAGAGAGGGGTGAGATCTCCCGCTGGCTCCTGAAGCCCTGCTGGAGCACTCAGACACTGACAAAGGCGGCTGATTAGGGACGTGCTCCCAAGCACATTGGTGCTGATCAAAACAGAGTAGACCTTCTCGATGTCCATCATGCTGGCAAGGCTCAGCCAGGTTAAGAGGAGGTTTCACATCCATGTGTCAAAAGCCCACAGTAATAACAGGCTGCACATTCAGAACTGAGTTATTGTCCGTGCAGGGAGGTTAGAGAGAAACCAAGAGCATTTCTTACCGACTCAAACCAATTTAAGCTCAGGTTGCCAGAGTGACACGTTGTTATTTCTTAGCTGAGAGATCATTCAAGGCAAACTTGAACCCTGCAGGCAGCCTGTGGGCAGCCCAGCACACAGCGAGGGGCAGGGGCTCGTGCCGGACGCTGCAGAGCTGGGAGCACTGCGGGTTATAGGCCACTGCCACCAAAAGGACACATAAAGATCTCTGTGCTGCCACAGAGAAATAATCTCTGCCTCAGAGCAGATTTATGGCTGGGCTGCCAGGGAAGAGCAGCCTTTAATGAAAAGGAGCAGAGAGGGTGGTTACAGAGTGAGATTCCTGAGGGTGTGCCGAGGAGGAGGTGGCAGTACATGGTACTCCAAGGGTTTTAATAACATGGCCAAAGATGTACTTACAGATAAAAGATGTGTAGGTGCCTAAAAATGCAGAGAAACATATGGGGCCAGATCCTTGAGGAAAAAAGCTTTTCCTGGGATGGGATTAGAGGAATTTCCAAGTCCCTCCAGTAAGGGAAAAGCAATGACAGGAGCGTGGCACCTCTCTGCTTCTTAAAGATGCAGAAACAGCTCTGCACAACTGGTCTTTGTGCTGAAGAACAGTTGCTAAACTAAAAGAGGAAAACAAATTTTAAATAGGATGTTGCAATTCCTGTGCCATTGAGACAGGCGCAAAGCAAAGAGCATCAGGTGGTTTTACTTCCTACATTTGAATTTGTGACAGGTTCATGGTAAAAAAAACATGAAAAGCATCTTGAAATAACTTTGGGCTCTCTCTTCCCACATGAGACACTAGCCACAATTATCTAATAATTATTTTACAGTCATTTGCTGTCCTGGGAAGGACAGACACTGTCACTCTGCTGCTGCACTCATCCTGGGAAATCATTCATGTAATGGAAACAAGGAAGGAATATGCTTTAAAACACTATCCAAACTCACAGTCCCAGGAGGAATCACACACCACTGAACAGCCACGAGTCCTGAGTTCCCACCCAGTTCGGGGTAGATGCCCCCACAATCCCAATGCATGGGAAAATTTGCTATCATATTGGATCATGATTTTTCAGCTGTCAACCAGCAGGCTACAGTGCTGCTAATCTAAGATCTTTGTGAAAACAACATTATTTTCAAAGAGAACTATGTATTTATGGCTGATAAGTGTTATTTGATCATTTTTGTGAAATTAAATTTAAGTTCATACTGCATGCTCTCCAAACTACTCTATAAAATTACACTTAAGGCAAAAATTATATAAATCATAGACAAACTGATACAGTCCTTAGCCCTTAAAAGTACTGCATGGGTATTATTTAACCATGACACTTGCAAACAAAATGCAAATTAAATAGCAGTGGGTGTGGTATATATGCAAATTTCAAACCCTCCCCAGTCCCAATTTCCCCTTCATGAACTGCCTACAGCTATAACTGAGAATTTATGAGCCTCTCAGCTTCTAATGTAATCTCTGTCACGGGAATGAGGCAAAAAGAATGGAAAATGATACAAAGTCAACCTGCTGCCTTAGGCCCTGTCCCTATCCAGGGGTTTGGCCACCCAAGGAAGTGTTGGATTGAAGATGGCCGAGCAAGGGGAGGCGTGGGACTCGTGAAAAGCCTCGTGTCCAGCGGGCACCTGAAGCCTCCCGTGTTACCCAGCGGAGAGCTGAGACCTCGAGGGCTGGAATGGACGCGTGGAAAGCGCCAGGAGCAAGGAGCTGCTCCCTGCTCCGTGCAGCAGCTCACAGGGCCAGCTGACCAACAGGGAGCCCTGCAGCCGCCGTGCCCCTCGTACCCACTGCTGCAGCCCCCGCGCCTCTCATTTCCATCACACACATCTCACTTTCCCACAGCACAAATTGCTTTCATCAGCATCTCCCCACGGTTTCAATGCAATCTGTCTCCTTGTTTCCCAGCAATAATGTGAAATGACAAATTCCATGAAGAGCTCTATCACACCTCTACCTAGAGGGGATATTTTTTATGTTGTTAAGGCCTAAGTGCCTGGATTTAATTTTTATAAAAACAGAGCCCAGGTGTTTGAACAGAAAATACTCCCTGTTTCAAACCAAATTAATATTTTGGAGAGTCTTCACTCCTAAGGTGAGAACTGGCAGTAGAAATGACCTGTGCTTGGGGCACATAGGTCAGTATTTTTCTGGAGGAAATGTGAAAGTCATCCTTTTGGCTGATCTACCTGGCACTGACGCAGGACATCCTCACACTCATCCAACACTGAAGGAGAAATGCCAACAGCTTGAGTTGACCCCTATCCTTCAAACCCAGCCTCCCCCACACTGGTCTCACTGGGAAATTTTCATTAGCTAGACTGACAAGGCATTACGAGCGCTCTCCTCCATCTCTCCTAATACTTGAAGCCTCGCCCCCACCTTTGAGTCCCTTCAAAATTTTCTTTTCAAGCATTTATTTGAGCCTTCTCTCAAAGGCTGTGGGGGCTTTCACCCTGTGACAGCCTCACTGTGTTTTTCTCAAGAGCCTTCCTGTGACTTTTTTTCCCTCCAGGGCCCTCACCAGGGAACCAAGGCATCACATTTAGTTTCAAGAGACTCGATAACAGAGGATCTACCTGCCAAACCTGGCAGACTCAGACTTATCAGAGGTTTCCTTCACAGTTTCAAAAGCAATAGGATGAAGCAGCCCCAGAGTCTCTCCTTCACCTTCCTCCTTTCTAACTCACACTCTATGAAAGGAAGTTGGTTATTTTTCACTCCTTTATTGGGCTCACCGCATTTGTCATCAAGACCTTCCCCTGAGGACAAACCTAAAGACGCACCTAAAGTACAGAAATGAAGGTTTTCCTTATCCCACTCATTGAGGACTTGGAGAGGGAACAGAACAAAACACACAAGTCTGTCCAGTTCAGTTCCAGGACTCCCAGCTGTATCTCACCATTCACAGCACTGGCCACTGAGTGAATTTGCAGAATGTTACTACATTTTCTACTTTTATTAGACCTTCACAAGCCACACAGCCTTCACAGTCACAGCCATGTAGAAAGGAAACTTAATATACAGAGCAGAGACAGGGCTCAAAGAACAGAGGATTAAATAATTAATTTTGGTTCTGAGAAAGCAGCTCAAAGAGGCGCAAATGAGAGCCTACTTTTTAGTTCAAACTCAGTGAAGGCAAACTTTATGTTCCTGGAGACTGGGAAAGTTGCCTTTTCCCCTGTGAACACCTTTTGGAGATAGCGCAGTTTCTCTGAGTCCAGAGTAGCCTGAAAATTTCTGCATGAGAAAAAGGTATTTGAAGAGGAAATCAAGGAAAAATTCAGCTTTGAGCGCGATGTGCTTGAAGCCCCATCCACTGCAAATAGAACACCCTAATTTGTGACTGCAAACCTGGGAGTAACACGATGATCAAAGGCAGTGTCTGATAGCGCAGTACTTGTGACTCGTTCCTGTCTGTTCTGTTCCCACCTAATTATCCCTTCCTGAAGTGAATGGAAAATAGTTTAATCTGTTTTTACAAAGCTCATTCCATCAAATCAGTCAGTGAGGTACATGGTACAGTTACTGCTGGTAAAACCTACACCTAGGAACAACCGAAGACAGAAAAACCATCTCTCAGTGTCTTAGTTTTTTATAATTTATGACAAATTTAACCAGCTCCTACAAGGGGAGGTAGGAAAAAAATGTGCAGGAAAAGGCTCAGCAAACACCATCTCCCTCTGGCACACAGGTGCCAGGATGGTGGCACACGTTTAACACACCGACTCCTTTATCCCTATAGGTAGAAAGAAACAAACCAAAACCCCACAGCACCTTTTTCTCTCCCCAGTCCTCTCTCTGCCCACAGGAGCACAGGTTTTCCAGTACTGATGGTTAAAGTTCACCAAGGCTGCTACCATACAGGATGCTGTCCTCAGCCCTTCCCAAACTTCATAAGGAATGCTCACTCATGCCAGAGATTATGCAGCTCTGGTGAAAATCACACGGCTTCTCAAGGATGGAAAGAGCAAGCAGCGCTTGGATTAGCAGGGTTATCCACCATTTAGGAGTGTCTTAGCCTATCCTTATCCTTGGAAGGAACAGCTCCTGCCCAAGGCACCATCTCGTTGGAGCACGAGCAGTTCCACGCTTTGGGAGCTCTCATTAGCAGTCAGCACTTATTTTATCAACTGCTGTTAGGCTGCACCTGTGCTTTGGTCTCCTGAGTCTGTCAAAGTAATAATCCACTTGACACCTCTTCAGTCTGCTGTACATTTTATGGTTTTATAGCTTACTCCTCTATAACATCATTGTGTACATGCACTTGGGGTGGGCTGACCTTGCGAGGCAAAAGCTGCTGTTAGATAACTACACCCATAAATCCAGCTCAGCCTCGTCTCCTGCTGATCCCTCTCCACACTGAGCCTAACCCAGGTCTGACTGAAACTCCTGGGAAACCTCTGGCACTAGACATATTTCTCTTTATCCTCTCTTCATGCTCCTCTGACCAAGTAAGCTGTAGTGTTACTAAGCTTTCCATATAAAAACAATCCTTCTTTATTTGGAAATAAATTTAAAGCAGTGAATTAGATAATTATGGAAGACAGACCCACAAGAGGACAGAAAAGGTTGCCAGCCTGTTCCCCCAATCCCAACAGAGAACCATATCTACTTCAACTATTCATGAAAGGTCTTCTTTAAGCTCTTCTGAGAGTTTCCAGGGGTGAACCCTGCTGCATTTGTATTTAGACACAATTTTTAAATTATTCACATGGTTTAGTCCTTACACAGGTTTTCATATCAATTCTAGGTCCACAGAGTGACTCAAATCAAAGATCATTATATTTGGGGGAGTGTCAAGGGGTGGTGTTTGCTTTAAACTGGTGCATAAAATACACAAGACACTGTCAAAACAAGCTGAGAGTCTCTTTGTCTGCACTTTTCAGTCTGAAAAGATTCCAAACTATACAGTGCAAAACACATGAAGTTGGAAAGTAACCTATGGGGAGAAATAATGAATAAAACAATTTGATGCCTTTCCAATCTGACAAAACAAAGAAACATTCTGAGCAGCAGTTCTAAGGGATAAAAATCATCCAGCTTTTCATTATATGTGTTAATTTATGCTTTACATATTTTAAAAAACATTGAATTTTTAACTTGAAAACCTGCTATTGCATCTCACTCTGAGTGACACAGGCAATACACAGAGAGGCACTGGTAGATCTAAGCACTGAGGATGGCGCATTTGCAGTTACTACCAACACTTGCTAATTTAGCAGGGATGGGGCTTTGCTGAATAATTGCTTTTCCTAACCACAGATGGCTATCTCCTTCCACCCACAGCTCTGGCCGTGGTGACATCCATGGAAGGAAGGCCTTTGAGCATTTGGCTCTGTCACCTTACAAGAATATCCAATTCTTTGAGGTATCCATTATTTTCTTAAACCAGTTGCACTCAGCTGAGGAACAAATGCAAATCTCCTTGCAGAGAGAAGCCAATCCCACCAGGGTTTAGGAAATAGAAACCACCAGGATAAAGTTGCTGCAATAGCAGTGTCCTAAACCTTCTCAAATTGCATAAAATATTTCTTCCAACTTCACCATTTGCTGAATGAGTTCTGAAGACGGTTGCTCATTCTGCAACACCATCAAACAGAACAGAAAGGGGGAAATCCCAACACTATCAGGTGACTGCAAGAGTAGATGCCAATTTAACAAGTCAGACTAGGCAGGATTTCAATTTGGCTGCTGTGTTTAGTCGTGACGGCCTCACTGAGACATGACTCGATGCTTTAGATTCTTGAAAAGACACCTCTCTCACCTTTGCTCCTGCTCATCAAATAGTCTAGGATACATTCCACACTCTAGGATATATTTTAGTACATACCAGACAAATGAAGAGGAGGGGTTAACTGTTCCTCAGTTTCAGATGCAGAAAGCATTCCTGCATTGAATAATCAGAATTAAAAATAAATACATGAAAAAAAAAACATACAGTAAGAAAAGAAGATGATCAGCAGCATGTTCTCCTCCAAAAAGAAAGACTTCTGACCATCTCAATGGAATTATAGGTCAGCTGCCTACCACCACATGGAAACTTTATATGAAGACATTCAGCTATCATGTTATTATCTGGATTTTCTTATGAGGTGACCATATTTTGCATCATGTTTTCAATACAAAATCTGAAATCTTGTATTCTGGAAGCACTGGGAATCTCACACTATTGGAATTATTATCAACTAATGAGAGCAGAGATCAGAGGTTAACTAAAACACCAGCATGGCTGAGAACAACTAAAACTGCTTTGCCTTTCAAAGAAGCCTCAACTTGTCCTAAGTGAGTAAACTAGCCAGAAAAAAAATCATTATGTATTTTTTTCTAAGGTTTAAATGCCCTCACTCTGCCTACTCCCTTTATCCCTACCAAGAAGGTCACTCCATGAATCTGTAACCCAGCAAAACAAAAAGTCGTGGAGAGGTGTCAGCTTATTAACCAAGTACTTATGGCTCTCCCTGGGAAAGAAACTTTCACCTACAACCAAACTGATGTCTGGGTTTCTCTGCTGCAGCAAAGTTTAGTTAGTTTATTGGTTTGGTTTTTGCTTTGGTTTTTTTTTAAAGCCGTAATTCAAAATAAATATTCAAAAAATGAACTCTTCAAAGTCCTTCTTTCAATGATAAATAATTTTTTCGCCCTTTTCAAAAGCTGATCTTTGTCCCTGAAAATTCTGACACATGTTCTCCCCTTGACACCTCCCTGTTCCCTGCCAGCTGTCTCACTTTGGCCAACATCCTGCACAGAACAGGGAGGTAAGCCCCTGAAAGAGCACAGAGAGAGCTCTGCCGATACCCAGTTCTTGTGGTCACCACCTCCCTTCCACTCCTAGATCAGTCTGCAGCCTTTGATACAAAAATTGAAGAAATTGTTAAGTACAAGAGGACAATTCAGCCCCAACAGCACTGCTGTCACTGGTGTCCGGCAAACCCAAGCGTGGAGGCAGCTTCTGTTCTCCCATCCTTGAACAGCCCACAGACATCCACATAACCCTTCTTCCTCTCTTTAATTAGGAAGGATGATTGGGAGAGATGGAGAAGGTGCTGCAGGCATGGTTACCAGCAGCCTGCAGATGACAGTGTCCTCGTGCTCCACGGGTACCACCACTGACACTCACAGCACGCCAGAACACCTCCAGGAACACAGCTCCTGGAGAGGAGCAGATGGCTTGAACTGCATCCAAGAAGGCTGAAGTGAATGAATCCAAGCACAGCCGATCTGCAGGATGAGGGGAAGGATTTCTTTAAACATCCTTTTCCCCTCTGTGGAGAAGCACGCTGCTCGCATTTGTCAGAGCTGTGCCTTGGGTCTGACACCTTGCAAAGTCTGGCTGCTTAGGTGGCACCAGTAATCCATGAATTTGTCACCTCTGGGCTGGATTATAATAACTCAATGTGTTTTGAAACTCAGTGTGGAAAGTGTACACCAGCTCCAGCTGGTTGGGAATGGGGAACAACTACTTATTCCATGGCTTATATTGCCAAGGGCATATCTGGTTTGTGCTCAAGCCTTTCCCATGGCTCCCAGCCAGTATCTGATGCCAGCTTAAGGCCCCGCTCCTATTTTTCAAAGCAATTAGTGTCTCAAGCTCCAACCACATCAAAGTCTGAATTCTCATCCATGAACCCCCATGGCATCTGCAAGCCTTTGAGAGGTCTTAAATCTCAGAACAAAGCATCTAGGGGAGCTGTGAAGAAAATGAGGTGGGCTTTATCAATAGCTGTGGAATATTTTTCTAGTGGATATCAGGCAAGTCCAGACCGTGGTACACTTCAGGCATATTTCTTTAAGGTTTTACTTCCTGACTTAAATGCACAACTCAGATAAGTGTTTCATGCCAAAACTCTTCCCAAAGCCCTCATCATATCAAACGTCACGAGTTTCCAGTCCCATTTAGAAGAAATGGAAGAGGCCCTACAAAGTCCATTAAACTCTTCATGCTGCCACTGACCTTGCCCACAACATACAGATGCTCCAGCAGTTTAATACCCTTAGAGAAAGTACAGAAAAGCAAGAGCAGGAAGAATGTGCTGAATGCTTCAATCCATCCTTGACATTTTTTTGGATACAGACCATACCAGAAAGGAAGTTAGAAATTGTTTTGATTTGGTATACACCTACCTTCTCACATCTGGCAGTTTTTCAGCTTCATCAGATGAATTCTTTTGTTCACTCCTCTTATGAATTAAGTAGATTTGGGAGGTTTTTTATTTACTCCTCCAGGTTAAGCACCTTGACAAGAATCCAGGGTGATGTTATCCTACCTAACATATCAGCCTGCAGGAAGACTGATTTGTCTCCAGTATCACCTAGTGGAATTACCAGGTTTATTTCCTTTGAAAGCTTGGTTTTTCAGTTCTCCATAATGTTAAGAATTACAAAGGGACATTCTTTTGTGGATGGACAGGATTTTATACACAGTATGTGTGTTAAGCAGACTTTAAAATGCAGTTTCTTCAGGAACTGTATTTTTTTCCACACAGCTGTTTTCACTCAATAATTCTCCTGCTGTTTCCTCCTCTTTCTAGTGCATCCCTCTCCTCTTGAACTTTCTCAGCATCAAGTCCTGCGAGTGGTAGATGTGATTATCTTGCTGTTCCCACCAACGTCCATGACATCTCTTGTTAAAAAACAAACCCAGAGTAGCACAGGCAACCCCTCACATTCATCATATCCTGCCCTTGCTCAGACAAGATTAAAGACCTTTCAGTAATTAAAGATGGAAGGGTGTCATTGAAAGGTACAGGGCAGCAGGGGAAGGTGAGTTATCCAAGAGACACATCCATGATTCTCTTGTCTCTTCTGACCCCTCGTTCCGAAGGCTACTGTTTGTAAATCAAGATTAATGAGAAGAACAGCACTTAAGTGCACCTGATCATAAATCTGGGAGAGTTAGTACACTCTCTGACAAGATTAATATATTTTATATCTGACACTGTCTGTGAAATGCTCTGTGTTCAATTTATTACCGTCTCAGACCTGAAAGTGGAGCACGGATTTCCTTGCAGTGCAAATTTCACTTTTTGCAGAGTGTTTCATTTGCAACTCTATATCCATTTTCATTCCTCTTGAGGTTATTTTCATTATGAAATAAACTTTTAATATAATTCCAGTATAATTATACATAAACCAACATATTGGCAAAAAGCCACAGAAGAGTGTTGTTGGTTAGATCATTAAAACAATTTGGGAATTTTTTGAGGAAACATCAGAAAATGCCATTTCACCTAAATCAAAACATTGCAAATGAAGGATTGTTCAAAAATTTGTTAGTTGGGGAGAAAAAACCTGTAACCTAACTACTTTTTAATATACTTTTTTACTTGAAACAGACTGAATTTCACATAGACCTGCTTTCTTCCTTTGAAATTTGTAACGATCAGCAAATACTTCATTTACATTTTTAAAAGTCTGAACTCAAACTGCAGTAATTGCAATTTACTGAAACAGGTTTTTTCAACTAAGCCAGTTCCTTCCTTTAAATTCCCTCAGCTGATGAATAAGAACGGTTGAGATTTTGGGTTTCTGTCTTAATTTGAGACAAAAGCATTTTTCAAATCTTGAGTTTCTCACCAATTAGGGAAAACAATTCCCATGGTGCCGTAACAGCCACAAGAACTCTACAAGAGATTGTAGCAGGTATTCAGATGTCCAGAAGTTCCTGAGCTCGGTCAGTGAACACGCTGATGAACAGCTCCTCCAGTTCTCTTTGGGGGGCTGAACACACCTGGGATCAGCATCAGACACCACAGAGAGAATTATTTTGTGCCAGGCTACTCCAGCCACAATGACAGCGTGATATAACACGTAACAAGCAGAGGCAACACCACCCAACTCATCCCATGTAGCTGAAATACAATGGAGTAAGGAGAAGTGGGATTCAGCCCAGCTGAAGGAACTCCTCACCAGTCATTTCCTCCCCATTTTTTTCTCCTGGAGCTGCCCCTGTGGTCCCAGTGAGTGATCCCCAGACACGATGGGCTGGTGGCACATCTATTCCCATGGCCATTCCCTCCTCCCGGGGCTGTACTCACACAATCACGTGTGCCAGAAGAATACCTCCTGTCCCCTTCTGAATCAAAACTAGAGCTAGAGAGTAACCAGCAGAGGCCTCAGTTTTATTCCTCTGGAGAGCAACCTATGGACACAGACCATCCATCTTTAACATGTTCCTCCAATTCATGCCACAGCTCCCGTGGGCTCCAGGCTGACGTACACCATGGGAAGAACACGGGTTACAGTAGGCAATTTCCCTCTCAAGGCTCATCCCTGTTCACAGCTCCTGTCTTTACCCTATTTGATTGTCCTTTGCACAAGCAGCCCTGCTCTCACCTGTTCCTGCCCTCTGACACTGCATTCCTAAAGGCAGCACCCCACAAAAAGTTCGCTTCTCATTATATTTCTCACTCTTCGGTGCCACTGTCACCTCCTCCCACCACACCATATGTTCCTCATCTCTGCCCTGCTGAGCAGTCTCTGGTCTCTGAAATCTGACAGCTGAAGTGACCTCCCCCTCCTGGTCCCCAGCTCTGTCTCTGCAGAAGTCAGGGACTGCAGTTGGCACACTCTTCTCTCCTCAGGAACACACCTGCAAACAAGGGTAAAAGCACATCCTCCTTCCACCCTTAATCAGCTCCCTCTCCTGATGCTGTAGGTTTTTTGGGACACAGAGGTCTCCTGTTATTTGGCTCTAGAGTGCTTAAGTAGGTCCTCACACCTGGTGGGGGTCACTGGGTGCTTCACAACACAGAATCTGCTCCCCATATTACTTCAGAATATCCGTTTCTAAAGCCTTTTTCTCACTAGCACCACAGAAGAGCTTCTGCCATAGTGTGAATCCTCGAAGAGATTCTCAGGACACAAGGTCAGAATCTCACCCATAAACAAACCAGCTACTCCTGTTTGTGCTCCAGCTCCACAGCCAGGACTGAAATAAAGCAAACTCGAGTTCTCTAATCTTCCACAGTATAAAACACCCAGCAATCAGAGGCTTATTAGCAGATAATGATTTACTTTCTACCCACCAGTTATTTGCAAAGATCATCCACTCTCCCTGTCTGAAGTATCATCAGGGTTTCTCCAAAAGTCTACTCCATTTATCATTCGGGGGATTTACACTGTAAACAGGACAGCTGCATTACTAAGTCTAATTATACCCTGAGAAGACAAAGCACCGTGTGCCTACACATTGCTCTGGAATTAGAAGTCCAGGTAGAACAGGAGAGGGGTTTTTAATTAAACAGAGTCAGTTACCTTTCACGGAAAGCCTACGATTTAATTTAAGCACACACACAGGAAGAACAGCAGGTCAAGCACCTTCCCCATCTCGTGAACCTCAGGCCTGGTGATGGCCACACACGACACAATCATTTCTACCCACCTGCCTCACATTTCTCTTTAGGAGTATTTCATTCTCTTCTTGGCTTTCTTTCCTTTAATTAGGAGTAAGGAAAAGGTTGTAGTGACTTCATAGCATGTCAGATTTAATCTGTGTAAGACCCCACCACATGTTGGGGGGGATGTGTGTGAGGAGTTTTTAATAAAGGATTACAGAATGCACCTGCTGTGGCTGAAATATTGTGAGCTTTTTCCAAGCTCTGGGAGGCCTGCATTAGGTCACAAAGGTCAGCTTTGACTTGAACATTTATTACTTATCAACCTTTGGCTCTGGGATGGATTCTGGAGCACAGTGATGCTGTTAGCTGATTCAAATTGCCCAAAAAAAAGTGATCAGGTTGTTTGCACAAAACCAGATAAGTGTTTGTCTTAATGGCTGTTGCAAAGATGGGCAGGATTCCTCTGCCCCAGACAATATTGGTTTTTTAGTTCCCAAATGTCATCAGATAATGACTTTTATGCCAACAAGTTAATTGCAAAAGCGAAGCAATGAAAATATATAGTGAACCATAGTCACGTATTTTCTACATTTGCTTCCAATTTAATGTAATGAACAGAGAGTTTTGTGAAGGAAGATTGCAGATGCCATGGAAAATAAATGCTATTTCCGAGCAAAACCATCACACCGCCGAATGAGCTGCCAACTCTCCCCTTTGCTTGCACCTCCTGCACCGTTCTTTGCCTCCACCTTTCACTGGGTGTGGGACATGGGGTCAGTCACTATCTCCGTGTGGAGCAGCTCAGCCCAGAGCTGCCCAGGACATACCTTTGGCCATTTGGTGCAGGTTTGGGACAGACATCCTCACTCCAACCAGCTGAAGCTGCTCCACACTGCTCAGGCAGGGCCAGGGTTACTGGGGCAGGCAGAGGCAGCACCTGTACACTCTGCTACGTGCTTGAGAAGCCTCCTGCTCACACTTCCTTTCCATTTTCTGGTTTTGAGGTGATCTGAACGAAGAAAAGCCCATGATAGACCACTGGTTTGGGAGCTCCAGCAGCCCCGAGCAGAGCCAGGAACAAGCAGTTGCACAGAGCTTCACCAGGGCTGCAGAGCTGGACCCAGCACGGCCACCAAACAACCCCCTCTGGACTGTCAGAATAAATAAATAAACTCCCTTTGAATAAATCTCCCATCAGTTCATTGCTCACAGCTGCCAGTGCCCACCAGACTATTTACTGCAGCCCAGCCCTTGGTGTTCTCATGGCTCACAATAGAAGTGAGAGACATCCTGAAAATACAGGGAGCAGTGACAAGTGCTAATGGGGCTGCTCTCCTGCTTTAAAGCAATTCTATTAACACGTTATGCTGCAACTGAGGGTAATTATTTCCAAGGGAAATGGCTTACCATGACCCACGGTAGGCTCTCATAATGGCAATTAAACTCACATGTGACTAATATCCATAAGACATTAACTGAAGTTTGAGGATTTATTAAGATTTGCAGAGACATCTCCAGGGCCACAGAAGACAGTCTCCTTGGTTTGCAGAAACAAAATACAAAGGAAGAAAAGTTCTTGTTGGCTTAATAAAGCTGAATAAATTAATTTCAGATTTTTAGTAATACTTTCAATTATAAAGGAATACCTCTGCAAATCTAACATTTTATGTAATAAACACATGAAAATGAAAGGGTTGTCACTCATAATATGTAGTAAAATACTACATTTTACCTTCAGTTAACACTACTTTAACCTACATGATTGAAGAATATTTGAGAAGTGTTTCTACAACACTCTCAGGCACATAGTGTGATTTCTGGGGCTGTCCTGTACAGGGCCAGGAGCTGGACTTTGATGATCCTTGTGGGTCTCTTCAAACTCAAGTTATTCTATGATTCTACCACCAAACATCAAGATAGTTTAGAAAAATTAGAGAGAGGATAAAAAAAAGTGTCTACATTCCACTGTTTCTCATCTAGCATTGTCTTTCTCTCCCTTCCTACAACCTGATGGCAGCACAGCATTGTGCATTCAATCCTTCCCTTCCACACAAATAAGCAAAATACTGATACATGGGATTGCCCTTGTTCCTTTGCAGCACCCAACTGGCTAAGCCACTGCTGGAGAGGGATGAAAGCCAGCAGCTGATTCCTCTGCTGCTGGAAAATCTCCACCTGTCTGCCTCCTGACACTGGCTCTCCATTACAAGCCAGTCATGCTTTCATTTACCACCGATGCAAATCCATCCCAGCAGGACTATGAGCAGGGCCAACAGCAGAAGTGGCAATGCGAGTTCTGTGTGCCACGCTGCAGCCTCAGAGTGTAACAGCCTTGCCAGCTGCACAAAAAAAAACCCTTCCAGGGGCTTCCACAGGGCATTGTTGTGAGCTCTACCACCACAGACAACTGAGTGAGCTACCAGCCTCCCACAGCTGAGTGTGACGGTGAGCTACCAGCCTCCCACGCCTCTCAGGATGGCTCTGCTGTGTCGGGATGGCAGCTGGTTGCAGCTACAGAGCAGTTGGCAAAGCTTTAGCCCTTTACGGGAAACCATTCTGCAGCACCTGTCTGTAAGAACCAAATGCTCTTATGAAGAGTTTCCCCGGCTGCACAATACTGTAAACGCTCCTGAAAAACAAATTGTGCTGTTTTGAAAGGATAAACGACTCTCATCTAATTCTGTCCATGCAAGAGCAGTGCAGGAGGCTTTAATGACTGTCTCTCCATTGCCTTTTGAATGTGTGTTTATGCAGTTTGGATATAAGGAGTGGAAGGAAAAGGAGAACAGAAATGAGGAAAATTTAGATCTACATCTCGGGTTGAATGAACATAGCAGCAGCTTTTACCACGCAGCCAAGTTTTCCACTGCCTGTACAGCCTCACAGTAGCTGCACACAGTCAATATTTGATAGACAAGTTGGCAAAGCTCTTACATCTGACATTACCTGCTTGCTACACAGCAGACTGGGTTGTAGGCAGCCATGCTGTGGGAATCCACGCTAGGGAAACACCACAGTCTGCCTTCTCCCTTGGACCTGTGCCCTGGGGACAGGATGGGAACAGCCCTGGCTTCTTAGCTCTCACTGTCACAAGCAATAAAGCAGAGAGGGATAGAATTGCTTTCTGACCTTGATGGAAAACCTTTGGGCTCCATCATTCGTGCAGGATTTCTATGCATAAAGGTGCATGCCAGGATACCTGCTGCATTTAACAGCCTATCTGCATTTATTCAACCAGCTTGGCATTGCCTGTGCATCACAGCCTGCAGCTGGATCTCAAATTCAGTCTCCATGGCAGGGCTCTGGCTAACAGCAGCACCAAATCCAGCATTCCTCTCAAGCTGGTGACACTCCCTCCCAGCTTCCTGCTTGGCCACTCCCTGAAATCAGCTGAGAGCTGAACCCCACAGGTGCAGGACAGGACATTCATGAACTTGACAGATAAAAAATATTTCGAGGACTGACTTTGTCATTCATCAAATATTGATTTGTCCTAGATCTGAGGATACAAGGAATCACACTCCGGAACATAATGTGCAGTGGGGAAAAGCATTAAGAAAGGAAATCGTTTATAATTTCACAGGCTATTTATCCATATATATATATGAATAGCAGCTATATATATATATATATAGATACTTATCAAGCAGGGAGAACACCATTGGTAGGCTCAATAATGTCATTCCTTCATTAAAAACACCTCTAGAATCTCCAAAGCAATCCTTGAATTGAGACTCCCGTAAGGAAGAAAAAATATATTGTTGGAGAATACAGAAAACATTCCTACCTCTTTCAGCTTGTCTGACAGAACATAATTCTGCACACCTATGGATCAGCAGATCAATGATCCAGGAACATAACCCTGTTGAAATATTCTTGATGTGGTGAGCATTAATGGCTCAGAATAGGCCTATAGGGTCTCACCCATCAGTGCACCTGCAGCAATTCGGAAAACTGTAGCATCTCTGAAACTGCCATCAGCCCATTAAACCACAGGTCTACAGAGGTACCTCTCTCTAAAGCAGGAGCAAAATCTGATTTGATTTGGCAGACTCAACTAGCCTCATCAGAACTATTAACTAAAATATCTTCAAAGGTGCTTAGGGGGGCTTTAGATCGTGTTGAAAACCCCACACCTTCAGCACTCCATGAATCCAGAACTCCAACGGATAAACCAAGATTCCATTCATGAATTCATGTCAACACAACACAGAAAAAGCTCCCCACGTATCCCAGCCAGCCTTCCCCATCCATCAGGGTCTTTCCCCAAAGAGAGGATGTCCAAAGGGGACTGGATTTGTGCCATCACTGCTCAAAAGTACAAGGGGGAGAAAACACAACATTTAGAGCTATACCCAATCCATATTTTAAAGGTTTCTTTCCAAGAATACTTACAGGTATTTGGATAAAGCCTCTCTAAAATAGAAACTAAAATATTGATACATTAATCATAAATAAACATGTATCAAAAATGCAGCTCTGTAAGAAGAGTCCTGAAAGGTATTATAAACAGCTCAAAAAATTTCTTCTTGCATAAACTCCGACACTCCAGATCTGTTCGTTGCTAGGCTTAATTTTCAATCACACACAAAAAAAAATAAAAGGTTTTGCTAAAAGAATGCAAATATCCCTGTGCTTCATAAAAGAAAGTTCCTTTTTTGACATGATTACCCTAACCTAATTAAAAACTGTGCTTGTCACATCTTGGAAAATCAACTGTCTTCACACAGGGCAAATGCTATCATTTCAAGAGGTCACAATAAATTACTTATAAACAAGAAAACAAAATTAATTCCTGATCTAAGCACCAAATTCTTTGCAGACCTAATTAAAGAGCAAAAATCAGCATCCTGAAGTGACTCTGAGATGCCTCCCCACTCGCAGAATAGAAAATTGTGTGTTTAAGGGAACAACTCAACACATTTGGGAAAGAGATGGAAAGCACCAAATGAATAATATAAAAGATGAGAGACAGGATTTTATGCAAATGCATTATGAATATCAATACACCCCAACACTAGAACAGCGAGTGCATCATTACTGTGGAAACTGGGGGATTTGCTTTGTTGTCATTCAATGCCAAAAATCAATGCTCAGTATCCTTTTCTCATGACACTGTTACAATTCATAAATTATTAACTGGAGTCTTTTGTAAAAAGTTCCTGTTTACAAGGTTACTCTCTAAGTTAAAATGTTTGTTTGCCCTCAGATCTCTACTGTAAAGCATCTGTGGGTAGATTTACATGATGAAGTTGATAGATTTGTATTTTGACAGTACATCTGTCATCCTCGCTTCACGTGTCAAGAGGTCAGGTGTGCACTTGGTGTTATCAGGTGGCTCATTAGTGTCCTGTGGGATGTGCTACCTTGTCTGCTTTGCTTTAAGTGACAAAATATGTTCTTTCTAGCCCTTGCTGCAGGAATTCACATCCCCTCTGCAACTGCTTCTCTTTTCCTACCGTCAGAAGATCGGAAAGGATTCTTAGCACACGAACCTGGACACAGCACCACGTGGGGGGAAAGCTCAATCCTTTCACACACACCCTGATCCCTCTGAGGGTGCAGAGGACCCCCACGACCTCTTCTTCACAAGGCCTGGAATACATATTTGGGCACTCAGCACAGCCACATTACATCTTGCACCATCCCTGTGTAAAAAACGCACATTAACCGGAGCCAACAAGCCCTGAGCTCACAGCTAACCATGGGCAGGCACTTGTGCTCTCTGTAGGGGTAGAGCCTAATCCTCAGGCTGTGAAAGCCATGGGCTACTGTGGAACGAAGCAGATTTCCCATTACTTTCCAAAGGCCCTGTAAAAGTTGTTGAAAGCAGCAGTACCTTCCTCTGCTCTTCCTGCAATATTCCTCACGGATTTGCTAATGCCTCCTGCTGACTGCAGGCACATCTTCAAAAGGCAGATAGAGAACATCATTGTGCATTCATCTGGACCTGTGTGAACTCGTCAGCTCCAGGAGTTCCACAGGAATCCGAGTGACAGCAGAGTTTAGTCCTGTGAATAGCAGGGCTCTTTTACAAAGCACCAATTTTATTTTGTTGAGAGTTAGAGTAATGTATTTTACATTGATTTTACCACTGTAGTAGATTACTTTCTGAGCTACTTAATTTAAAGGGTAAGCAAACAGCTGACAATTTTGCTTGCAAATCACTTGTTCTAGTGAATTTTAAGCAATGGGCATATTCGTCAAAAAACATGGTAAAGAAAAAATTATCATGATTCCGCAAACTGGAAAATCATCGAGTGCACGAGCTTGGGTGGATCTGCATAGTACTGTACAGCAGACAAACAGATCTGTACCTAATTTTGTGTTGTCTTTTAGGCTATTCTTCCACTGCTGTAATGTTCATCTCATTCTCACGGTGGCTCATGGATGGCATCATAGATGTTCCTTTAAGGTGCATGAAAATTATTTTGCAATTTATTGTGGCTTCCTAAGGTCTCAGCCATATGAAGGCCACAGGTTAACATTCCTTGAAATGTCTTGAATAATGCTTTGTATCAATAACATGAAGTATCTGGAGGTAAAGTTATCTTACCCATGTCACATTGTCACCCTTCTGGCTCGCTGCAAAGAGCATTTGTGGGGTTGGATGAACTTTGTCCCCCATAGATTTCTTTTCATTCCTCAGCCAACCATTCCCTCTACTCAGAAGACCCAGCAAGAAGTTTCCTGCCTGGAAGGCATTTCTGTGAAAAACCTCTCTGATGATTCGAATTTAAAAAAAAAAATGAAAGAAACATTCACCATCACCACCCTGAATTGCAAGTACGATCCACCCACAACCTTGAATTGCAAAGAACACAAAAAAGGATTCTATAGCCAAGAGCCATGAATGGGATCCCCAAACCTTCACCCAGAGAGAACACTAAAGAGCAGAAGGGATGCTGAATTACTACAATTTATACAGTTTTGTGTAAATTTTTGGATGAAGCCATGCAACCTCATGGCAGCATGGATTGTCATTAAGTGAAACACAACTCCAGTGAGCAAACAAAACATTTGTGTTCCTATTTCTCTGCTGGAGAACTTCAATGCCTAAATACCAAGCATGTAAGTGGGGTCAGTTCTGCAAAATTTCATTTACAAAGATAAAACTTTTTGTACCCCAAAATGAAGAAGCCACCGCTGGATTACCCAGTGTCCCTAAATAACGCCTGTGGCAGATAAAATGCAGGTTATGGGCTGAGACAGACAACTGAGAGAGTTAAGAGAGCTTTAAAAGCTGCAACCTTCACAGCAGTTTTAAGTGCCTCACTTTATATCCACAAGGAAATATGGTATTTGCATTTCAGCTAAAGCCCAGTGTCTTGGTAAGAGCACTGCTTAACCACTTGTGATCTGACCATGCTCTTAGATACTTTCCAAAATGGAAAACTTACATTGGCTAGAAGGGATTTATAAATCTCTGAACTTCTGTCCCAGAGAGGTGTACAAAGAGTGAAGGTGCAAGCATTTTCTTCCCTGTATGGAATGGGACAGAAGAGTGAAAACAGAGCTGATTTTCCACTTAAGTCTCCCTCATGTCTGCACCTTTTACAAATCTCAAAGGACCAGGATCATTCCATGGGTCATTTCCAGGACCCATCTTGGGCTGGTAAAATGCAACAGTGGCTTTTCACAGGCTTGAGCCTCCACAGTGCAGCCTGTAGTGATTTTTCTGGCAACATTTCACTGACTATCACTTTGCATAAATGATTGTAATAACAATATGCTACCAATAAAACATGCTACCAAAACTGCTCTTCTTTTGAGTGCATGTAATTCCCATGTATTAATGGGAATGTCACATTCACACACAGAGCAGGGCAGAATGCCCCCTGAAGGGTTCTTACTCAATATTAATTTCTCCTGGTGGGTGACTTTGTCCTCATAACAATAATAAAGCTGTGGTACTTTATAAAATGCAAAAGGTCTCCTGAAGGTTGGTACTGGCTGTTATTTAACCCCCGTTTGTGAAATTTCATCCAAATTAGAAAAATCCGGTAACTGAGACATATTCATAAAATAGAGTTCTGGATTTAAAGTACAAGTTGGTAACTCCACTCAGGCACTCTTTTGTTTGTTTGTCTGTTTAAGTAACTTTAACAGCAAAAGACACAAAAGAAATTATTTGGAGATATGCTGCTTATTCATCAAGGCAAAGTCATCATTTGGAAAAAAAGCTCCAAGTTTTATCATTGTTTAGTTAATCCTGCTCTTGCAAATGGGATTCTAGTTTCTCAACTAAGCTCTAAGGAAGTGAAAAACAGTACATACTTCATTTTTTCAGGTGTAGGATTCTCATTTCCAGGCAGTGAGAATCTCTGCAGCCTTAACCTTCAAAAAACCACCCTCCTGAACATAACCAATATATTCCAAATTCCAAGGTGAGCAGATCCATTCTGAGTTTGTCCAGAATTATTACCCCAATGCATTGCTGAGAGATGCTGTGCTGCAAAAAGCTGTCCTTTAAATGACATTACTACAGTTTAGAGGTACTAATTTATCCCAAATGTTTGTTACAGGATCATCTCTATCTCGATAGATGCAGAAGCATCTGTTGTTATGACAGAAGTCTTAACTGTTCTCTTACCTCAGGGTCTTTTCAGTCTGCAAGCAAATCGTGAGTCTTCAAAGCCATTTTCTATTGTTGTAGGTTTGTTATAAACTAACCCTTGAGAAAATTTACAGCAAGTGTAAAAAATTTATCCACTCTCTTTAGATCCAGATTTGAACAAAAATCCTTGAAGATAACAGACTTAGAGGTAAGCTGAAAATGGAAAAAATCTGTCATGAATTTAACAGAGTAAGGGAAACCTTGAAGGGAGTTATATTATGATAATTTAATTTCTAGATAAATAAAATGCCATATATGTTGTTTCATCTATATATCCAAGCATTTATTTTGATACCAGAGATATTTCCTTATCTAACTGGAGAAGACGAGGATGGTGGCAAGGAAATGACTGAGGAGTGAGCAGTGGCACCTCCTGCTCAAAGTGAGACAGGATGGAGCTCCTCACCAGTCACTCCTGGCAGTGTTCAACACTCCTGAAAACTGGCAATGGCAGATGCCAAATAAAGCACACAATTCTGCCAACCTGTGTTCAAAAAATATTCACCAAAACTGCAAGGGATGCAAAGAGGGCTACAAAGACAGGCAGAGGGGAGAAAAAAGGACATGAAGAAGCCACAGTCATTTCATGCCTACTGAAATGTCACCTGGATGAAAGGAAAGGCATCAGGGTCATCCTGATGAGGGACAGAAAGAGCACAGTTAAGAAATGAGGTATAGGTATAATCAGGATATGAATCAGTTCAGCTTGGATATTAATATATCATCAGAGAAGTGGGTGTCTGCAACAGTCTTTGTTTGAAATTGCATGGCAAGGCATTGCCACTTTTTAGAGCAAGAGGATTATTCTCTGAACCAGGACTGTGTCCAAACAAAACCCTGGGCATGATGACCCACAGGATTTAGCCCCACAGAAGCTTACCAGTGGGATGCAGAGTGAGGTTGGTAAGAGCTGGTAAGGATTGCTGCTTACAAAAACTGCTCCTCTAGAACGAGCAGTTAAACATAAACTGTTCCACAGAGAACACACCAAGGATCTGAGGTGCTGATCTCTCCCACTAACAGAGCTGCTGGCAAAGACTTTAATTCTGCTGTCTCTCAGCAGAGGGGCAGTGCTGGTGTCAGATGCCAGACAACAGCACTGGAAACAGCAGCAATCCTCCAAAAAAAGAGACAGGCACACATCACAGCATTTGTGCAATGAGTCAGAAAAGGCTGTAAACCGACCCAAGGTCCTCTGGGTCAAAGCTTCTTCAGGAATAAAAAAATCTCTGTCCTGGGCTGGGCTTCTAGGAAGGCAAGCCATTCCTTTGGGCCGTGTTTCATAATTCCACGTTACCAAATTCATGTTGTAATTTTCCCCTTCCTCAGTGACAGCAGAACCACCTTCTGGGTGGCTATTTCAGGGCACGTGACATACTGCACCCCTTTGGGCTAGGACTGAATTAGACATAAGTGTTGGTTTTGTTCTCAATTCCACCACAAATCCAGTGTATGACCACTGGAAAGTAACTCTTTTTCTCTGTATTTAGCTTCAAAAAAAGACAATTTTCTCAAAAACTCTTTTTTTTTTCCCCACCTAGGACGTCTCAGCAATCGTTTTAACTAAGCCTCACCGTAGAGCACTTACCAAAATAAATAAATAATTTCTAGTTACAGGTCAACACTGTACAAATAGCAAATGAAAAGGATCTTCCCTGATGACACCATGAATATGCATGCAGAGAAACAATAGAAATAGTAAAGGTAATTTTAAAATTTAATCAGAAAATCAAAACAATGGAAAAATATTGGGAATGTAGAGCTCATTAGGGCAAGCAGAGTCTATTAACTGTTCAGCTGTCCAAGCACAGAGCAGAAAATCTCTTGTTTGCTTATCACTGAGTACAATGACCACTATGATCCCAGTTGTAATCAAATACGTAATTGAAAATGACCTAAACCGAGGAAATCAAAACCAAAAAACACAGGGCCAGACCTTTCCACCACTGGCTCTGGTGGAATTAACTGGCTGAATGCTCCCACTCACTCCAGCAAACCAGAAGTTAATAATTATGACCCTGAACAGCTTCCTACTGCTGATGGGATTTTTCCCATACACTGGAAAGCTTATGCACAATGACCTACATCAGTACAAGACACCTTTTTTTTTTTTATCATCACCTTTCTGTCTATATAAAAATTGGATGTGCATTGTTACCCTAATATTTACATAAAGCATAACAATGACTTCAGTCGCTGGGTCACCAGCAGTTCATCTGCACCACTGCACTTCAGTCTGCTGCAATGTCAGGGGGAACAGACTGGCTGCAGCTTCACCTCTACCCACTATTCTATTTTTGAGGACTGATGACAAAAAACTCTAACAGGCAAATAAGAGAAAGAGCATGAAATGCATCTACAATAATAGGGAACAATTATGTGTCTCAAAATGTAACCACTTGGAAATTCAGTCTGTCAAGGAACTGGACATTTAATTATTATAATCATTCTAAACAAGAACTAATTGAAACTGAAGATTCACTTTTATCTAGAATTCTGCTTATGAATTTTAAGTGTGTTACCTATTAGGATATAACCAAAGCTATGAAAATCCAAACAAATTACCCCCCTTCCAGTAAGCCTTCCTTATGCAGTACAAGCCTGCTCTCCTTTTTTTGAGGCATCTCAATGAATATTTCTAGCTAATGGCTAAATTCTTTTCCATATCTAGATTCAAAGAGGCAAGGAGTATGTATACTTTGCTATTCCCCTAGAGAATGGATTTATTTTAGGACAAGAAAAACTATGCCTGCTTTCAAATTTTATCTCTTTCTCATGCTTTCCTGCCATCACTTATGAATGTAAAAGTTAAACTACCTAGAACTATCTAAGGAAATAAATCTAATTGCACAGCTATAACCAAAGTTTGCCCTACAATAACTGCTACTAATTCTATAAGTTCCATCTTTTCACCTTCATACCACCTTGATAGGTACTAAATTACAGTTGAAAATACACGAAGACATAATTTACTAACATGGTCCCATCGATTCACTGGGATCAGCTTTGTATTTTTATGTTGTACCGTATGCAAGAAACACCTCAGACAAATCCATAGACTCATACAGGTTGAAAAGACCTTAGAGATCATATGTACCAGTTCTAACACCAGCATTTTCTTCCTATGATCCCCTAAGTTACATTCATGACCTAAACTCATTTAAAACAATTTTACATATCTTTGTGTCACTAAGAAAGTCTTGTCCTTGGTGCACCACAAGAAGGTCAGGTGTGTTCTTCCACAAATTTCAGCCAGGTCTCAGACCCTTGGGAATCCAAGGTGCATTTCAGGTAGATCCAAATCGCCTTGATTTTTTCTTGTGAATCTATAATGTACCACTGAATAGCAAAATCCAGGTTCAGGAAGTGCAGCCACAGCTGAAAGAAGCGCTGTCCTTTTTCCCCGACTCATTTCGCAATTTCAAAAGATTAATTCAATAACATCATGACAGAAAAGGGTCTCTGTGTAACAGCCAAGGAACAGTTCCACATGCCATAGTTCTGGGAGCGACCCTCAGGTTTAGCCTTTGCTACCGGGTTACCTATAAAAGAAGAGGAAAGAGTTATCTACACAGAATTGACCAAAAAAAGGATGATATCAGGTGCACTGTTACTGCAAAGGAGCTGTGGCACACGAGTAGACAATGAATGAACTTGCCCCAGCCACATCTTTATACCACACAGAGAAGAAGAATCTCTATATAAATGTTAATTACACTGTTATTTGATAGCATGGGGGAGATTTGCAGATAAAAAAATGGCAGTTCACCATTAAATTTGCCACCAACACGTCCCGGAAACCTCCTATTTTCCTTTGCTTCATGTCATTTCCAACACCAATGCCTCCAGCACAAGTGTGGGATTTACATCCCAAAGGACCATTCAAGCAAACTGCTGCCCGTTCCCAGTGGTCCATCTTATGGGAGGGAATCAGGGACCAGACAGCACAGGGGGGGAATAAATGTTCTTGCAGCAGAAATCTCCCCCAGACAGCAGAACTCCCACAGGACCCTGGAAGGGCTGCGAGGACGCGTTCAAGCCTCAGTGCACACACAGGGCGCAAAGCCAGCAGCCCTGGCTGCACACTGGGGAGGGTCCTCTTGGATTTCCTGTCCTGGAAATGGATGAGAACAGGCAGGAAAGCTTTGTCAGCTCTGCTCTGCAGTGTCTACATGTGTCACAAAACTAAACAGACACTCAGCATAGAGAAGTTTTTATTTCCTTCCCTGAGGGAACTGATGGAAGATGCAAATTCCTCAGCTTTGCACATTTTAACTGGCCCACTCAGCCACTAACTATTCCTCTAAATACTGAGTAGCGTCAGCAGTCTCCTGTGCTTCAAATATTTTAGTTACACTATTTTTACTTCTTTTCATGGAATGAAAAGATAGAGGACTTAAAGTTGATTAAATAGCATTTCCTCTTTCAGTGTATAATTAACCTGTGGAAGCCACTGTTCCACATAGCACTGATCCCAGGGTCTTAAAAAGCTTTAAAAATTGATTACAAATTTAAATGGTAATGAGATCATCTCTGGTGCATAACATAGAAAAAAAAATTAGTATAGAATGGATCTCAACTATTGTGTTTTAGACATAAGGCAACTATTAAATTGGAAAAAATCATGATTTTGTACACTTTCTGTAACTGTCTCAAAGGATTTTGCTGTGTCTGATTTGAGCATCACACTGCTGAGGCTCACAGGTGGCTGAACAGTTTGGGCTACTGCTCTGACAGTTCAAATAGTCCTCTTTGTGTAAAATTTCAGGAATACACTTAAGAAATATTTTGTTTATTGATCTGAGACAAATCTTTGGTTCATTTCCAAAATAAAAATGTAAGTTACATCATACTTCCCTTTTCCCTGTGACAAGGGAAATTGTCTTTCCACTCTATTTTCCTGACAACTGTTCGTAGGAAGGAAGAGGCAGCTGCATGGATGAGGATTGGACACCTCAGGCCTTCAGCCATCAGTGCCAACATAAAAGTCTTTGTTCTGCCCCCCATTCCCTCAAGTATCTGTCGAAGGCATCAAGGATAATCAACCCTCATTCAAGGATAATTACCCTGACTCACTCTTTTCCAAAAAGGTCCTTTTGGTATAAGTTGGCAGCTCTCTTCTGGTATGTCCAGAGATGAAGTTGTCTTATACAATATCTAGAACTCCTAATTCATCAGTCTCACCCTTCAGTGCGATGCTACAATGCTACTCCTGATCTACAAATGAGTAGTTAAAAATCAGTGCTGGGAAAAAACTGAAAGGCTGAGTGTAATCTTGATATTTCAATAACTGAGTCCCAGTTATCCACGTTGATTCCAGAGTTTGCAGGCCAAATTCCAGGTGCCGTGCCCAGCACAGGAGAACAGCAGGACCCAGGCATGCTATAGACTACATCTTTGGCACTTGATAAATAACACTGGCCACAGAAACATGGAAAGGTTTGGGTTAAAAAGGTTCTTGAAGGTCTTCTAGTTCCAATCCCTCTGCCATGGGCAGGGATGCTGCTCCCTCTGTGCCACTGTGCAATGTTTATAAACCACCAGTATCACACCACTGCTGCCCAAAACATCCAATTTCCTTTCATCCATCCAGAAATTAGTGCAGTCTTCACTCCTCAGAACAGCCTTTACTAAACAACATTTGGTGACAGTATTGCTTATTAACTCAGACTGTAACCTAATGAACAACATTCTTTCCCAGCTAGAAGAGGCTGTAAAGGGAAAAGCTGAGCATATGTCTCTCCTTGCTATTGCCTGCTAAAGACTCCTGGTTTATGATGTATTTAGACATGCAGTTTGCTGTGACTTGTTGAACTTCAATGCACTGAGCTCATTTTAAATTGCCAAGCAGACAGAGGACATGATATTTTCTCTCCATTAATTAAGAAATAAGATGGAATAGCAAAGGTTTGGTTTTTCAAAAAAAAAATAATCAGCCCAGCTACAGGGTGGTCTGTAATTAGAAATATTCTGAACCAGCCTGGTTTCCATTGGTGCTCAGTGTGGCACAGTGACAGCAGTGAAGGTTCCCAACAACTCCCAAGCCAGGCTGGTACTCTCAAAAGGTAAAAGGCTGCCCAGCACAGAAATCTAACTTTATGTGACAGTGGTAAAGATCTTGGGTCCCTGTACTCAGTCTGCAAATTGAAGAATTGGTCCTGGAACACGATTATCCCTCTAACACTGAGCAGAACAAAGAAGTTTCTTTGGCTCTCTGAAGACTGAGTCAGCCCCATTTTCATTTTGACTGCAGGAGTGAAGGGGCAGTTCTGACCCAATATTTCCTCTCTGAGAGTAACTGCATTAATCACAGCTTTCCAAAACATTGAGAAGGCCAAGACTGGTGCTCACACCCACAGACACACTGCAATAAGAGCAATCAGCAGACTGGCACCTTTAAATACAGGTGATCTCTGTACTTGCCTTTGTGGTTTTGACTTTATTTCCACTGCTGCAAGACCAACCTGAATAGTCTGGTAGTACTTTACAGTCCTCTCCATCCAAACACGGGTTCATGTGACACCACCACTTCTGCAGGACAATGGAAGCTAGGAAAAGGAAAAACAGGAAAGAGAAACAATAAAGTATCTTTTTTATGACTGTTGGTTTTTTGCAGGGAGGTTGTCTGTGCCATGTTCAATTGGTTGATTTCAAAAGGTAGAAACAACAATTACTGGTTTAATAGTTGAAAGGAATGAGGGACTTGTCTTTACAAATAAGCTGTGGGCCTGCTGGTAGATAAAAACTAGCACTAAGAGATAAAAGAAACAATGGGAAGGATTCCACTGATTGATGAATGGAAAGAGAGATTTGTCTTTATCAGTAAATGGTAGGCCGGCAAATAAACGAAATTGAATATCAAAAGATGAAAGAAACAATGAGGAGAACCATAAATTCCATAGGAATTTTTAAAAAAAGGCAAGGGGGGGTATACATTAAAAGGGAATCTTAGGAATTAGGTGTTCTGGGAAGTCTGTACCTCTCAAGTACCTCAGCCAATGGGGAAAGAGAGAGGGAAAATGCGGTCGGGAAATTAGGATAAAAAGGAGGCTGCATCCTCCAAAACTTTGAGAGACCCCAGGGGAATGCCCCATGGCCTCTCCCTTTATTTGAATAACGTAACGGGACTCCTCTGTCTCTTTTTTGGACATAAACCTCTGGTGATGGTGGATTAATTTTCCTGACATAGTGAATTACATGGAGCGTGTTTGAGGTAAAAACGTGGCTAAACACTTCACCAGCCCTCAGAAGGGTAAATGCCGTATGCAAATGGTGAAGACAGGCCAGCACCAGCAGAGACTGACTCCAGCATTTGAATCGACCTCTGGAAGTGCCTTTCCATCTCCACTGACTACAAAAATGACTTGCCTCCTTCATTTGCGTGCTTCAGTCTTACCTGCTGTAAGGTGGAATGAAGCTGAGGCTCCTTGTTTAACCCATATATACATATGGGAGAGTGGAGAGAGAAATGCCTGTTCCTCCCTTCACTAGGTGAGAAAATAGAGTTGCACAGAGATGTAAATCCGTGAGGTCTGTCAGCAGATAGTGCAGGTAAGAATGGGGAAACCTCTGGCAAGGTTACAATATCAACTAAAAATCTACGTTCAGTTACACTGCCGCTTCTGCAATACATTTTGGAAGACTATAGCTGTACACCTTAACTGGGCAAACTTACTAATTTTCTACCCTTAAGCCAATTTCTATTAAGGCCATGCCTATTATTTTTAGAAATGTAGTCATGACTTTATAAACCTGCTGTTAACAAACACCTTCATGCATTTCTCAGTTTTGCATTGTTCATGGCACTCGTCAAATCCCAGAAAATGATTACGAAATATAACAGTACACAATCCTACATAATCTATATTGGATTTCAAAATAAAATATGGCTTAAAATGTTGATTCAGCTAGTCTGCATTATGCTACTATGTGCACAAACTATTGAATTACATGCCTTAAAAGATAACACATTCAGAAGAGATGAACAAAAATAATGGAGTCTACTTCTTGTAAAGCCCTTTTTTTGCTTTTAATTTCAAGACATATTTGTTCTTCTGCAACCTTTAAATTAGGGTGTCAAGCAGGCGAGCTGACATCAGGATATTACTGAAATGTTCATTCAATTACTTTTGTTTTGCACCTTTACTGAAAAGCATTATGAAAAAATACACTTCTGGAACACTGCTTTGGCTTTTATAAACTAGTCTTTCACTATTATAACATTACAAAATAAACGTATGAACTTCCACCAGTCATTTGGGTCTCAGATCATTTGCATTGATATTGATTGATGATGGACATCGGATTGTGGACGAGAAATTGGTGAAACCTGACTGTGTTTCGTGGGAGGTGAGAGATCATTTCTGGTAAGGTCACTGAGGATGCAGCAGAAAACACCCAGAGAAGATGGCAGCACCCAACAGGGATCCTGGCAGAGGGGAAAACAGACAAAATAAGGGAGTGTGGGATGAAAAGAGGCACCATGATCCTTCCTGGAGGAGAGGGAATGAGGAATGGCAGGGCACAGGTCTGCGGGGGCAAGTCCTGGCACAGGGGAAAACAGACAAAATAAGGGAGTGTGGGATGAAAAGAGGCACCATGATCCTTCCTGGAGGAGAGGGAATGAGGAATGGCAGGGCACAGGTCTGCGGGGGCAAGCAGGGCTGGGTGGTTTGAGGTAGGAACGCCAGGTACAAACCACAGCAGCGATCAAAGGCAGAGAGAATTGCTGCCCTAGTGCAAATGATCACCACTGCTGGAGAAGGTCTGAAGTTCAATGAAAATAAAAAACTGCTACAAGCCAATTGCTTTATCAAATCTTTTTTTCTTTGGTTGGAAAGTAGCTCTATGCTTTGGGTGTGTCCTTCCCTTTAAACACAGGGCAAATTATAGGCAAATTAAACAAGCCTGCATTCAGGACAAAGGTGCTGGAAAAAGACCCTAAATATCTGTATCAGTCTAGAATCTGCAGATTCAAGACTCAAACTCAAAGTTTCTTGCTTTCACAGTGTAGGAGTCTACTGAAGGGTATGTATAGAGTGGGAGAAAACACATCTAATCCTGAGGCTAAGGAAAGAGAGCAACAGTTTCTGTGCTGCAGCAGCTCACTGTAGTCCCAGATGCTTGCAAAAATCAGCAAAGCCTGCTAAAGCATCACCCTAAGGAGAGAGAGGGAATCAAAGGCTTCCACTTTAAAAGCAAAATCTTACATTCATAATATTTTGTTGCACTTAATTGCAATTCTACTTGAAGAAAAAACAGCTATTAAATTCCTTCAGCAGGTACTGACTGAATCAAGTTTCTACAGTATTTATATATTTCTGCCACAGAATGACAGTGTCACCTTTGCAGTCTCTAAGTGAGTTTAAAATAACGCCTTCTATTATCTGTTATATGTAAAAGTATTTCTGCTGTTTGATATGTCGTCTAAAAATACAGAAGATACTTCTTATGTAACAAGAAAACTCCCTAAGAAATTGCACAGTTAAACGTGACCGTATTGCTGAATTACAAAGCTTAAAAACACAAGGAATCTAAAAAATTTTTTTTTAAATCCACTTTCTTAAATATCTGTTTTGATAGCTACATAATAGATAAAAAAAAATCAAAAAACAAATTGATATGTATTTAGATTTTTATGTCTGACAATAAATATTTCTGAATATTAGATTAGAATTGGACGTTGAAGCTTTTTGTCTTATATTTAAGTGAACCGGTTGCAATTTTATGTGCAAAAGAATGAAAACAGGATCTTGCTTATGAATTGGTAACTTTAAGATTTAAAAAGGTCTGTCTTGGAGTGGATTTACCAACTTAACAAGAGCAGCCTTGTTTCTATTTTAACATGCCTATTTCTACAAGAAAGGTGAAATATTGATCTAGAGAAAAGCTCTCCATATCAGATGTCCCAGCACCATCTGCATGCCCAGTCTTAGGGTTGCATTTATTATCCAGTGAATTTTTTGCCAAGCTACTAAGTCTTAAGACATCTGGAAGAGTTAATATCATAAGCTTGAATTTCTTGTCTTATGCTGTTTTCAAACTAGTTTTAGAGAAGAATTCTTGTGTGAAAAAATTAAGAAGTTTTATTGGCACAGACATGAAATGGACGAGTACATATATTAAGAGGATTAATTACACCAAGATTTATGCACGGGCTCATTATCATCAACGCACAGAGATGCTTCCAAAATTAACAAAAGGAAGGATTATGCTTTTGAGGCAGCGGGAAGTCAAACATCAAGGAGACGAAACTTCTCAAGCAATCTGAACGAGCCACGAGCGAGCAGAGCCTCTCACCTTCCACGCACGAGGGCTGAGCCCGAGTGGTCCCAGCCACCTGGCCCGGGAAGCAGGAGCACTTCACTGTCTGCGACCGCTCCTCGATCCGGTTCTTGTTGCAGCACCGGTGCACGGCCACCACTTCACACGTCCCTTGCTTCACTTGGTGCTGGCCTAATAATTCCGGAGGGAGGAGATGGACAGAAAAAAAACCACATCAGTGCCTTAAGAGGGAACCAGTTTGGGCAGTACTACAAGATACTGAATCTCCCCAGGGCCAGCTTAAATCCCAGGAGTGCAGAGAAGCAAAGCATCCTGTAGGAGCTGCCTCATTCCCTGAGTTTATACACTATTCTTTCTAATAAAATTTGTTTTTGTAAGTCAATTCTTCAGTCTATCTTCCCTCACCCTTACAAAGCCATAGGGAGAAGAGCAGGTTGGAGTATTCAGTTAGATGATGAAGGCAAAAAGACAGGCAGACAGAGCATGCCCCTCTTCCTTTGTCTTCCTGACATCCATTAGGTTTCATTTTTAATTCTTTCCCTTCATAAATGGACACAATGGACAGGATAATATTTAATACAAGAGAGACATCTTAAACAGTAGGGAAACTTTTTAACACATCAACACGTAAGCGCTGCTTGCTGTGCTTGTCATTACAGACAGGCTGAGAACAAGGGAGGCTGAAAAGCTGTCATAGATAGTCAAGTTTTGCCCAAAAGAAAAAATACGCACCCAAACTGTATGTATTTCTCAAATTCCTTCCCAGACCATTCTGAACAAACCTCTGATAAATATTCTGTCCTCTTGCTTTTCTCATGATTCACCGTTTCTCCAAGTTTATTTTTCCCCTTGCTTTGCCTTCCTTGCTCTCCCCCTCATGTCTCACCTCGCTGCTCCTTGCAGCTGATCATTTTCCTCCACTGCCAAACTTCCTCTCCATCTTACCTAAACCTTTTCTCAGAAACTCCACTTCAAGCCCCTCACCTCTTTGCATAAGTTGTTTCCACGTCCTCACTTTCCTGAACAGCCTTCAAGTGCTTCATCTTGCATTTGTCTTGTCTTATTTAGAGTAGAGCCTTGGATGGCTCTTATCTGTGTTTGTAAAGCACCTTGTAAATTAACAGCACTACAGAGCAGGGCGAGTTATTTCATAAGTGAGCGAGACAGAGAGACAACACTGAGAATAATAAAAATAGTCACCATCAAAGCAGCACAAAGTATGAGAAGAGAGACAGCACAGGTATTGGTATAGGTGTGGCTGATATCAAAGGCACAGAGAATAAAGAAATGAAGTGGGAAGGGAGAGAACTCTCCACAAACAAACAGTCCTGACAATTATCCTGCTTCTTCCTCACTCCATGTTTGCCCTGTTTTGAGGTTTTTGTTTGGATATTTTGGGTTGGTTTGGTTTTTTGGTTTTTTACAGTATCTGCTGCTAACTAACATCGGGCACACCTTTACAAATGAAATCTCATTGAGGGATTAAGATTACTGTATTTTTATGCAGCAAATATTATGACTTGATTAGATGTGAAATCTTAACCTTCAAAAAGAGTTAGCAATTCCATTTCGGCTTCTATGGGGGTTCTTAAAAAAAACAAAACCAGTATTAAATACATACATATAACTTTTTTAAAAAGTTGGCTTGGCAGTGTTCCCTCCTGTGTGTGTTTTGGTTTCACAAGTATTTCAAGCACAGCTGAAATACTTGTGAAAGCACTTGGCTGCCTGAATTTTGTAGCCCAATTTGTATTCATAACAACCTCAATGGACAAGAAACTATGCATATTCAATCTTGGAGTGGAAATGTAGTGTTCTACTTGAGCACTCAACTTTTTAAAAAATTATATAGAGAGATTTTGGGGGTTTTTTTCGTTTTTTTCCCCCTGAGGACAAAGCTACACTACTTTTAAGCAAAATGTGCTAAGCAGAAAAATGCATAAGGTATTTTACAGCAAGCTGGCAAAATGCTGAAGATAACACAAAAGTATCTTACAGAGCCACTGTAGTAAGTTTATTGGCAAACTGTGACTTTTCATGCAAGTAACTAATACCCATATAATAATAAACATGGAAAAAAATGAAAATGGCTACTAAGTCAGGAGGACAGCAGCTTCTCTGTAAGTTAATATGGAAAAAAAAAAAAAAAAACACACAAAAGAGAAAGTAAATTTGCCACTTCATCCAAAAGTGTTGTTCCTCAAAATACCTGACATGACAATGCTTGGAGAAAAGGTGGCACAAGTTCAGACAGAAAAGATTTTGTAAAATGAGATTGTTATTTTAAGAGAGGTTGTTAATTTCATGAGATTGTTAATTTATATATTAAATAAATTTAGCATTTATTTAAATATCCGTTTATTAGTGCTACAGTGTGAATCAAAACTCTTTGGAGTAAACAGGAGAGAATTTCCATTGGTTTCCTACAGTGCCCACTGTGACAGTCCTGCATTCACTGGAATCAACAGCAAAGTTTCTATTCACTTCAGAAGAGCAAGGGCAGAGTCTGGTTTGTCTCTTGAGAATGAGATTTTATAAGGGAAGCAATAAAAAACAAAAATTTTGAACTGCTCAGGCCACATATTCGCGTTTGCCATGTATCTCATCTGAGAGACCAAGTGGCCAAGTCTTGTCCTTAATCAAAGTCACAATTCACCAGACATCAGGTGCTGAGATAAGAGAAGAAGCCTTTTTTCCAGAAGGTGCATCATAAAGATGGACGAGATCCAGCTCTAACCATCAATATGTAGCTGCAAGGATGTCTATTTTCCAGCTCAAATCCTGCTTCCTTTAGCTGAACGGTCCTGTTAAGCCAATACCAAAGGAAATCAAACACGCTGGCCCTGAGCATACAGCCCCAAAAACCTGGGGCTCTCTTTCAATTATCTTGTTTGACTTTTAAAGCAGTAGCAGTGCTGCCCTGAAGTGCCAGGAGTCAACAGACACGCTGCTGTTTGCAGCAGGCGAGATTAAGTTACCTCCTGAGAGCAGCCCTTGCTTTGGAAGCTGTTTTGCTGTCACATTCCTGTTTGGCAGCTCCCCAGGCAGGTGAGGGAAGGTGTTCCCTCTCTGTCCCCTGGCAGGAGTGGGATGCCCAGGTTTGAGAGCACCACTGCCACGCAAGGGAAGGCAGCTCTCCCCTCCCTGGTCCCTAATGCACAGCTCTTACGGAGTACAACGGTGCAGGTACTAAAAAGCCACAGACATCTGCATGCATCATTTGCATTAATTGGATTGCCCTTGTAATAGTCTTTCCCCTCCTACACGTTCCCATCGATATTTCTTCCTGCTTGTTCACACACATCCTGACACTTTTTATGCTGTTGAACACCGTATGAATTTCTCCTTAATATTCAGACACATCTGCGAGCAGGTGCTGAACAAATGCTGAGGGTTAACGTGGTGCCTTTCAGTCCTGTTTTTGCCAGTGCTCAGCAATCTAGAGGATAAACACTCATTTGCAGAGTGGCTTTCACACTTAAGAAAACTCACAGAAAATCTTAACCAACCCTGACTCAGTCTATTCCTCCCTAGATCTACTGAAACCTGTTGTATCTGCATCCAGTGCTCAACAGCAGCAAAAAGAAGGAATATAAGAATTCTCTCCTGCAGGTTTTAACATTCACCTTGCACTAAATAAACCTTCATCTAAGGCTTAAAGTACACTTAACGTGGAGCTGAGATTATACTGACAGAAACACTCGAGAAACACCTTAAAATATTTTATAATCGATGGATTCTCTGGAAGCCAAGTCATTAGAGGAGCAGGGACTGAAGAGTTTTTAAAATGTGACGATCACAGTAAGTGAATTCTGTGCCGGACACATCAGGAAAGCCATTTCAGGGAGAAATTCAGTGAGAGAGAGGGAGAAAGGCTGTGGAGAGCAAAGCCCATAAATTCATAACTCATCACCTGTAATCCTATTCAGATCTGCAACTTAAGGGCTGCGGTATTTGCAGTGGAAATTCAGTTACATCTTCACTTTTAAATAAGAAAACTCTCCAAAGGGAGAAATTTTATCAGCCACACCACCCCAGAAAGGTCTCTGTCACAGAACAGCTTCTGCACAGTGAAGGGAGAACATGGGCCAGCCACGGTGGAGGACAGGGGATGAGTGTTGAAAACCGTGTGGCTCTGTGCTTCCTCTGATCAGGATTTGGGCACGTGTTGCTATCCATACCCTAATTCTTTACAGCTCTGCTTCCTCAGAAACACCAGTGCTGTTCTAGCTCACCAAGGACACTTTCTCTGCCTCTCAGTACAGGGCACAGACACAACAGGACAGGGTTCCCTAACGAAGCAACCTCCAGGATGCTCCCTGCTATGAATTTTGCTGCCTTCCATAATGAGATACCTACAGATAATGACAGCCCTCAGATGCCCAAGCTCAGAACAATGCTTAATGATCTCAAGAAGTGGCCACATGAAGGTTCTGTGACCAACTATTTGTTATCTGTAGGACGTTCATCCCAGAAAAAGGTGCTGTCTAGAGCTGCAAGACAGGCCCCAGAGATTTCAGAGAACACAGACATCATCTCTGAAGAACAAGTACAACCCAGGAAGTTATTAGGCTTGGATGTTACAAGCCAGCACAGGTGTTGTGAGTAGAGTTGACTCCATAATCACTACTGAACTGTTTATTCTCAGTGGTATTCTTAATAGTCTCTGTATTATTCTTAATACTTTTTTTCAACAAACATATTTGACAAGACCTTATTTTCACTTTCTTCATAGAAGTCAGAGGGCAGATATTCAATTAATACTTCTAAAACTCTTTGAAATGCTCAAAAGAAAAGAGGGAAATACAATTATTGTTAATAAAATATCAAACATCGTAGTGATGCACTTCAAAACCACAAGGAACATATCAAAGAAAGAAGGAGGCTTTCAGAAGGTTGCTAACCAATTCTGTCCACATCTATTTCATCTCTGTGACTAATTCTGATCACTCCCAGGGAGTTTCAATGCAATATACATGCAGGCAGCATGCCTCCATCAAAAATCCTGAACAACCTCCTCTTCTTTCTAATTTCTTGGCTAAGAAACATAAGGAAAAGACAAATTTGAAGGGAGTTTTCATCTCTGTTTCATAAGCTGCCTCCTCTGATGAAGAGAGCTACGATGCTGTGGAGAGCAGCAAATTTGGAGTAGGACAAGCCCAGCTCAGCACATTCCTCAGAAAGCCTCAAAACCAGCGAGCTTGGTCTGCACAAAATCAACTGCATCATTTATTTAAAGGGCAAGAGGATGGATGTCAATAGGAGGATGAACAGCTATGGAAATAAATATTGCACACAACATTAAGAGAAACAAATGAGTTTGGAAGTCAGCACTGATGCTGTTTGGAAGAGGAAGAGACTTTAAGAAGCTTGGTGCCAGTTCATCATCTGCCTTCACCTCATGCTGGCTTTTGCTTACAAATGCATGACCATAGGAAGCAGACACCAAAAGGCAAATATTGTTAGAAAAATACAAATATTAGAGGAAATAACACTTGCTATTTTTCATATTATTTTCCAAACGTATTTACGAGAACCAATCCGGCTCCCAGGGCAGGGTTTTTTTGAAGGATAAAAGTGGAAAAGGGGTATTTCTAAAGATGACACCTCAAGAAGCTAAGTGTCACTTGGAAAGTAAAATTTACACACCATGTTAGAGGCTGAGAATATCAGCAGAGCTTTTTCTCTACCATTCCATCAGCTACTGCATTTTTTTCAGAATTTCACATTCGTGCCACAAGGTTCTGTCTTAGATGCTCTCTTCCCTCAGGGATATACAGTATATGTATATATATATATATATATATGTATGTATACACACACCCACTTTCTCAGAAATTGTCTCTGAATATACAAATCAGTCCATCTCCACTTTTAAAGTTCAACCTTTTCACTTACGGGCAGTGAGGGAGTGCTCAGAGATAGTCTAGAACTGCCACAAAAGCCCAGTGCAGCTGTTCTGAGGATGAATAGACAAGAAATATCCTCCCATAATCACCTGTCCATGATAGCAGGCAAAGTAAGATGTAACACACACCAAAAAACCAAACAAAACCAAACAAAAAAAGGGGGAAAAGGAATCCTGTTTGCTAACCATTGCTCTAAAAATCCTCAAATACACTGCAGGATTCTTAGTGCTAATATCTGTAAGAAAAAAGCAAGCAAAGATACAACCATTTTCCAGATGGAGGAATAGAAGTTGGAGCTTCCACAATGTGCAGGTTTCAAACCAAAGGGTTTTTCTCTGCAAAATTACAGATTTTGTTCTAATCAAGGCATTTGTGCATTTCTTCCTTGTGGAAACCAGCAGTGTGGAACGTGCAAAATCACAATCAAGATTTTAACCAGGGAAGTAGGGAACCAGCTCTAAACCATTTTAACTTGTTTCAAGTGAGAAGTTGTGGGCTTCCAAGCAGGGCTTCAGAGATGCAGCGAGGCAGGAGTCCAGAGCAAGGAGTGAATTATTTATTAAATTTACAATACCATTTATATATTCTAGTTCTATAAAGCAATTGAACAGTGTTCACACTTCTCCTAGGGTGATTGGTCAAAGTCTCAGACACCCACTTAGAAATGTTTTTTCTCAATATAATGTACACAAGGTCAGAAGATACCAGATATGAATGCTATTTACAAAAACCCTATCTATTGTTTACATAGCTTACAAAGCAAAGGAAAAGTTCTTACAGAATGAATGCAAGAGGAGAGAATTTCCCTGCTAACAGCATTTCAGCATCCACAAGAAGTGACACAGGGGGTAAAAAAAACAACTCTCAAAACAAGCAACTAAGTAGAGAGGATCACCAGGGGTACAGTAGGTGCACCTCTATATTTGAAAATAGGTGAGTGACCTCAAACACTGATAATGAGACCCAAAGAGTTAATGAAATCAAAAGCATAACCCTTCAGAGCAGGTGGAGGAAGCTGCTGACACAGCTGGAGAGAGCCATGTAACAGTGAATTCTGTGGTGAGTGTCAGAGGTCACATCCATATGGAGATTAAAGTCCCCTGGAATAAGTAGCACAGGTGACCTTAGATCAGACACGAGCACGGAGACTTCTCCGAGGAAAGAAGCATTAAATCCAGGTGGTCGATAAATCAAAACAGCTGAGAAGGTGCTGTAAACGCTGGAGGGAGGAGGGAAAAGCTGCTGCAAATGGAAAGGTGGATGAAGGGTGACCTGGAAGCAAAAACAAATTAAAACGTGAGTGTCTCTGTCTGCCAGGGTGCTCGCTGAAGTCGATCAATAAGGACTGCTGCCTTTCAGCTGGACACCAATATTCATCCTGGTTCGAGCACACGCATCACTTGTACAGACGAAATCCAAGCTCCTCGGGCACCTCGAAGGAAAGCAGTGCTAATCATTTCCTGCAGGGAGCTTCCTGCTGTGGGGCTATTTTAGGTGAGGCAGAGGAGAAAATGCAAAGGAAAGATTTGGTTTTCAATCATAACTTGTAGCAAATGAGCAACATTGTGCTCTCTAATATAGAAGTATTTCCCCTGTGTCCCATTAACATTCACTCTCGCTATTACATGCGGACCGCTATTTTTCTCTCATTTGTTCCTTCCTTCACAAATTTATCATGAGAGAAAGGGAAAGAGAATGAAACCAGTTCCCTGGAGAGATTTCTGCTTGCCTGAAGAAAGCAGGTACACACACATCCATACAGGCCAGGCTTATGGTTACTCACCACTTTGTAAGCAAAAATTAAATTTTCTGCCTCAATTGTGAGAGCTGATTTCCTCTTAGAACAGGGTTGTTCTTGCCATAGGAAAGCAAAAATAGCATATTTGGGACCACAAGCTGGGAAAGGCTGTCCCGTGCACATCAATAATGAAGCCATCCTGACCAAGGTGTCACTAACAGGGCCCTTGCAGGCACCAGGAGCTCACTGCCATCTGCAGCTTTCTCCACACGCAGTCTCAGGGCTGTGCTTGAACAGCTTATTGCTGCTCATCTACGGCATGACAGAAGTTCATTTAATACTAGCATAATCTTTAAATTTTTTTCTAAAAAATAACCAAACAAAACCCTTTAAGTATGTCCTGTGCATGCAACAAAATATATTTTGAGGATTAAGCCTTGTGCCTTTCCGAGCATTCCTCCATCACCTGAAATACCTAATGATCTTTTTGGGCTTACTTCTGTAAAACAAACATTGGTAATCTACTAAATACCAGAGGTGTTTTTCAGCCAGTTCAAGGTCTTTCATCAGACAAGAATGATGTTTGTTTAGAGAATATGAAACACTAATTGTCATCTAAGTCATTAGGCTCTGCAGATCAAGTAAATGGAAGCTGCCAGAAAACAAAGTAGATGTTTGGGAAAGGAGCATTCTCTTTATTTCAAGTGAAAGTTCAATCTTTATCCTCATGTCCAAATAGAATCAGTAAAACTGGGGAGAGCAACCAAGGAAACATTTACTGTTCTCCATTTCAGTGCTCAAAACAGCTCACATTTACAAGGCATAAAGAACTTCTGCTTTTCTGGGGTTTATTTTTATAATGCAAGAGTGTCTTTCCCTCCTTAAATTGCTTTTATGGGACTGTAGAATAATAGGACTGTACCTGAATTTGACAGTTATAGATAGGCAAATAAATAATTATTCATTATTTAACCCTCATTTGAGAATCTGTTCCAGAAAGATCCAGACATAACTGTTACCGTTAAATGGTGTGGTTTATGAAAGCTCCTCTGGTTGTCCTGTTTGACATTCTTAATTTAAAAGACTGGCAGTGAATCCCTCTTTCCACCAATTGCTTTGTGTTCATTAAAATCATAGAGCAGCATTTGTTGCCACTGGAAGGATTGTCTTCTGCAAAATCCAGAAACAGCAGATAAGACTGAATTTGAATGATGGATTTCACTGCTGAAGTGGGATGAAATTTTCATGCAATAGGCAAATCAGGCAAATGAGATTCTGAGGAATGTTACAAGCAGTCAGATCAGTTAATGCAGTGGGCACCAGGCCATCAGCTCCTCAGCTGGTCTTTAATCCCTGGGAAAAACCCTAAGTCTTGATCGCCACTGATTAATTATTTTCAAAGTTTGTCTCATTTTAGATCAGGTTTTATACAGCTGTAATGATTACCTTGGGTTTATCCCATGCAATAGACAAGGAAAGCATCACAGCAGCCCAAGTATAAGATCCAGCTGCCAGTTAAGCAATAACAGGCCATAAAACTCAATTGAACAACTGCATTTTTAACTCTGAGTGCCATGAGGACTTCTAAGTGGTTCCAGCATGTACAGACTCTATCCAACCTGGCTGATCAGCTAATTGAACTATATCCATAAGTGCAAAGCATAAGTGAGGTTTCCAGAATGTCAACAGACTTTTTTTAGTCAACATTATTGAAATACAGGGGGGTTTTGTTATAGGGAAGAAAAACCCACTGCAGGCTGCCCATCACTTCATGCTGGACTGTAGCAGACACACAATAAAATATAATCACAATGAAATAAAGCAAGAATCGACCTGGTAACTGCCTCCCATAGGCCCACATTTAAACTCCTGACCCCAGCTTACAGTGCTAAAGACAGAATAATAATTTAAAGGTCAGAATTCAGAAGGTGTAGGGGTCTGTACATTTCCTATTTTATACTGACGACTCCCTGTCAAAGCTTCGCCGTTAATATTCCTTTTTCTTTTCAACATTCTGCAGCTCTCTTGAGCCTCTCAACTTTCACTTTTTAATCTTCTTTACCTAAGAACAAAGGCGGAAGACTAAAATTTTAACATTCCAGTCGCAGGCTGTAACCCAAGAAAATCCCAGAAAGGTGCAGTTCAAAGAGCCAAAAGTGGAGATCTCTGCTCCGTAACCAGGCATGCACAAGTGGGTGCTGCCACAGCACACAAACTCTCACCTTATTTCCTCCACGTAATTATTATTGTTATTATCCATTATTATTAACCCTATTGTTTTATGCAGCAAAAAGTTGTTTTTGAAGTCAGTATACAGATTGGTCTACGCAAATTTAGGTTTTTTCAATTGGCAACTAGCAACAAAAAAGATATTTCACCCAGACTTAAACTGTGAATTACTACAAAAAAGCTGCTTGAATCAGTAAAGACAGAGTGTTAACAGACCCTTCTCAGAAATGAAAGAACTATAGGTTAAAACGTTATTTTTTTGTTCCACACATCCCCTTCCAAGCACCCAAGAAACCAGCTCTTCTTCCACTCTTATTAAAATTGACAGTCCTTGACAACAATTAGGTAGATTTTCCATTTTAATTAAGCCATTCAGCTTGAAGAGTTAAAGTGTAACTTTATAACAGCACAGAAGCCACTGGATCCTGTAATATGTACCACAGGAGTAAACTGGAGAGTAGCATCAAATGCTGATTATTGTAATTGGAAGGGAGTTCTCAACCATGAGATGGAAATTTGCCCCCCAATAACTGAGCACATTTATTTTGTGATGCAGCAGATACAATAACAGCATTTCCCTGCACCTGTAGGAAACCAGACAGACACTGGCTTTGCTCCAGGACACTTGACAAAGCATATTTATATTGGAGGCTCCAAGGGGTTGGAATTGAAGGGGAAGTCTCAAATTCCCAAGGGCTTTTAAATGTCCCGTTCTTATGCTGGTAATGAAATCTATTTGAAATCAACGGCAATTAGATGTTTAAATAGCAGGAAGACGCTCGGATATTTTTCTAGATGTTGGCCAGAAAAAAATAAATCATCCATATCAGTCAGAAAAGGAGACTTACTTCATTCACCACAAAAGAGAGAAATTGCTCTTTTTAGCAGGAACACTTGTCACAACTTGGCAAGTTGCAGAAACAACGTAGTGAAATTGTCCCTCTAAAGTAACCCAGCCAGCTTGTCAGGTTTGACAAAGTTTCATTCCTACCAGAAAACAACAGGCTTCTTCACCTGGTGAATTTTCCCTTGGCCTTAATAAGACTATCAGCAAATGCAGAGATGAATTAGAATAGTCATTAAGGAGACAGAGCATAAAAAATGAGCCACAGGAAAGGTCAGAGCAAAGAGGGTGAATGAAGAAGAGCACGTGCCCTGTCACCACCGCTGCAGATGTGAAGGAAACAACCAAGGGAGAGAAGCAGATGTTCCTGTTAAAGCTGTGCAAATTTCATGGCTGCTTTCAAGGATAATGGAGCAGCCATAGGTGGCAGGAGAGGACATGTCATTACCTTCCACAGTGCTGGTTAGGCTCCCCCAAGAGCCATTGACTTTAACAGCAATGCTCCACCATCTCCCACCTGAGAAAGTTAAAGGTGACCTGCTACGGTTGTCATTAGTTCCACTCTTTCCACAAGGATGGTACTCTAAATAAAGCACTTGGGTTTTCCTCTTGAAGTCAGCGTATTAAAAGGGGGAAACTTTAAACAGGTTTCTTCTGATCGTATTCTCAAGAAAAAATTTCAACCCACAGTTTATACGGAGGTTTTTACTCTTAAAAATTGTGTTGACTTTAACTCACTAGAAAACAGTTTCTGCTAGCCTGGTTGGCTTTTCTAGTCTCAAAACACCTATTGCCTTGCAATATAAGTTGTCAGAATAGTAGATAGCTTTGAAAATCCATGGACATTGTGAGATGATACAGCGTCCTTTCGACACTTGCTTCAACTCAGTGTCTCAGCAGGGACAGGGTGGGAAGCAGATATTGTTTTCAAGAGCTGTTCCTACAGAGCAGCAGCGGTTCCATGGAGGCACATTCCTCTGCAAGACCCCTTGCTTGAAGGTGCTGAGAACCCAAGAAAAGGTCAGTTTAATCTGTAGGGAATCCCAGCAGCAGGAGACAGTGACAGCTGCATTGGTGCCACTGTCTGTAATGAGCTGCCAGCTCCTCCACAGCCCTGTACAACACACTCGCTGGATAGCCCGTGGAAAAAGACCTCCCTTCCATTCCCACCTGCTCAGCTCCCGTTATTTTCAAAGCTTCTTAGGATGCTGTGTGGGGTTGGACTGCCTCCCTCACGCTGTTCTTTGAGCCTTTAAACTCGAACCAGCAGTCTCTCCTTTAAACACGAACTGCTGTCCTGAGCTCTCTCCAGTGCCCACACCAGAGGACTCGTGTCCGGCAGCACCATCACTGCCCAGCCCGCAGCTCCCAGCAGCAGGAACCTGCCCAGAATCACATTAATCTCCCTCAGCCGGCACAATCCAAGAAAACAGCAGAAATTCTGTCTCTTGTCGAGATAAGAGGGAAGGAGACAGCCAGAGAGAAAACCACAGCCGCGGCAATTCTTCTTGAGTGAATTTGTGCTTATCTACAGCCCTGAGAGCTCCAGCTCACTGCGAACCAAGAACCTGTCTGGGGGCACTCCCCAACAGCAGCGGGCAGATCTGGATTAGGAAAAATGCCCTTGAGGTAAAGGGCTCTGTATCTCATTACTAATCCATCAAGGCTTCCTGGTTTTATGTGATTGCATCTCGTAATTATTTGCAGGCGCCTCTTTTAAGCACCAGAAATTACAAGACTTTCTTTATAGTGACTATCCACCTTCAGAGCATGCAAACCTGACCAGTTGAGATTAAACAATATAATTAACAGATTGGTTTCTACACTACCACTTCCCCGAAGAGAAGTCAATTGTCAGCACACTGACAGTCCTGGCTAGTCCAGTTTAATTCTACCTTGGCAAACAGAGCTTTCAAGGAAAATAACTCATCCACTTGAACTGCCGTGACTTTTCTTTAATGAAATAGTCTGTGTCCTGTAATGTAAAAATACCTACATTTCTGCATTAATAAAAATATGGGTTTTGCTTAACAAATATTATAAAATTTTATTGTTTGGGAACAGGCATGGTGGTATTCAATATGACAATGCAGAAATACAAATGGCTTTTCAAAAGTCTTTTGTTACTTCATATGTGATTAAGTGCCTGCAAGCTTTCTGTTTAAATACTTCTAACAAAGTCATTTACTTTTTATTCCTGAATTACAGGTGAAATGTGTAATAATTTTAATTGCAGTCTCCAACAAGTTGCGTCTGAGAATGTAAAAATGGCAGTACAGACGTTAAGTATGACAGTACAGTAATGGCAGTATAGTAAGGTAAAATTTCCCCTTTATTTTTGGGCAAAGATTAAGGGAGAGACAAAAAATGTGGAAGATTCTAAAATTAGTATAAAAAAAACTTATCGGGTTTAAAACAAGAAAATACAGCAAAAGATACTGTGAATCAGTGGCTAAGGCAGGATACATCTAGAATGAATATTTTAATTCATTCTGAAATTGGTGGCAGATGGCCTGAGGTTATCATAAATATGTACTCTTTGGAAGTAGCCCTGGCTGAGAAGGGATCCGGCTTCAGCAACATAACCCCAGAAGAGTTCACTTACAAACAAGAACACAGGTTTTTCACTATCCTATTCCAAGCACTCTGTGTTCTGTGAGGCTGCAAAATAATGATCTATCTTTAATCAAAATTCAAAACTACACAGCAAACGGTACAGATGAGCTGACAGTAAACTGCTTGTAAATTGACCTGGCCACGTGTAGATCATTCCTAACTCCAAGTTGTACAAAGCAATGGTTTACAAGGCTCAGCACCAGAGAGAATTAGACCTTCAGGGATTAAAAACATCTGACACTTCACTTAGAGTATCCTATTTTTACCTGAAGGAAATCTGCCATGCAAGTTTCCTAAAAAAGCAGGGAAGCAGCAGAAACCACGTCCATGGCCAGCACCTACAGCTCCACGTGGGGTGAGTCAATGGCACATTTCAGCATCACCTTTTCCTCGGGGACTCTTGACTCTAACACATCCTCAACACAAGAGCTGGACAACTAAACCTTCACAGAGATGTGATTCCCCCAGGCAGCAGGACAGCTCCAAGGAAGGGAACATCCACCTGAGAGTCCCTGAGCCACATGTTCTGCACTGGTGGTGGGTGGGACAGTTGAGGAAAAGTGTGATAATCATAAAATCATCCAATCATGTATAGACTTGGATTAGAAGGGACCTGAAAAATCACCTAGTTCCAACGTGCCTGCCCTAGGCAGGGACTCCTTTCTCTAGTCCAGGATGCTCCAAGCCCCATCCAGTCTGGCCTTGGACACTTCCAGCAATCCAGGGGCAGCCACAGCTTCTTTGGGCAACCAGCCCCACAGTCAGGAATTTCTTCCCCATGTCCCATCTAAAGCTGCTTTATTTCAGTTTGAAGCCATTCCCCCTTGTCCTGTCACTACAGGCCCTTGTAAATTAGTCTCTCTCCATCTCTCTCACAGCCACCTTCAGTCCTCACAAGGATTTCTCTGCTGTCTCTCCACAGAGCCCACAGCATCCTGTGTTCTGATGGACCCAGCCGGCAAATGATTCCCAGAAGGAAACCTGGAGGAGGTTTCAAGTATGTCTTCCAAACTGACTGCAGCAGTGGGGCACCTGAAGGCCTGAACCACTGAATTTCGTATAAATTTCACTCCCTACATATTTTAGGTATAATTACCTTAAATATCGAGTACCTTAAATATCAGTAGTAAAATCTCAGACCACCAACACCCTCCTTTAGCTACAAAGGCTGCCCTTTTTCACTCCTCTTGAAACCTATTGAGCCTGTGAGCCAGGGTGGATTTGTTCCCGGCGCACTCTGGTTTCACATTTATTCTTTCACACAGGCAAGGCACTGAGAGCACTGAATCGCCACCTGTGGGTATCTTTTACAATCGAATGAACAGCGGGGTGTGTCAAAAGAAGAACTCAGCTCCCTTCCTACTGAGAACTATTCCACTTTTCAGTTTGTGCTCATTAAATTCCACTAACTATTAGACATGAAATCAGACATGTTATTTAGCAACAAACCTGACATCTATTTGCAATGGTCTAGAAAACAAACCAACATTATTTCTCCTTCAGGAATGCATTTTGCACTCTAAGATTAAAAGGTGCAATCTTTTGAAAATCATAGCTCATTTCTCCTTTTATTTATTTAAAATCATTGACACTTTATCAGGAACTTCAGTAATATATTGTTGTTTTAAAAACACTGAAGTTGGGTAAGACAGAATAGATTTCTATTTCTTCTAACATTCCTGTCGGTTCAAACCAGAGGGATATTTTTTTAAGCTAACTTTTTACATTTCCATCAAATTTCAGAAAAAATTCCAGTAGAGAAGAAAAATCTGTTAATCTAGACCCCACAAAACCTGAAAACACTGGAAGTGAAGAAGCAGGCATATTTGTACATGAAGCATCTTGTCAAAATTGGGACTACCCTCTTTAAAAGAGTTTCTCACCTCGTATTTCTCCTTCCTAGCATTATGAGAACAGAGCTATGACTGATCACGATTCACTGCTTAAAGCACAGGTGAGTTTCAGAGGAGTGGTGGATGGCAATTACCAGGATGAATAGATACTGTGTTAGATATCCAGCATGCTGCCAGTCCAACACATTATCCTTTGTCAGCTTCTGAGCAATTTTAAACCATCTCTGTAGAGGTGGGTTATCGGGCAGTTTATGTTTTATGGCATGCAGACCATTTATGGGGAGTCTGTTAGAAGTGGAAAACAGCTTAGCTTGCAGGATTCTGTAAATGGTTTGCCCAGATACCTTCACACGGGAAGGTGCTGCTTTCATGGGGGCTGAGCAGGGATCCTTTCCTCTCAGCTGACACCTCAGACCACACAACAACATGGAAAGTGATGAATTAAAACACTGAAAGACAGTCCTGGAGCAGGGAGTGACCAGTTTCTGGCTACAGGCAGAAAGAAGACACAGGGCCTGAGTTGCTTTCAGTAAGCAATCAGATGTAAAGGTAAATGCAACGTGGTTGGTGTCTTTTCTCCAGAAGCACTGAACCAAGACAGGCAATTAGGCAAAATGAGAATGGACTCAGTGAAACAATTTGTTATATGTTTATTATTCACTAACATCTGATAGAGACTCCACAGAAACAAAATCCCTTCCTGGAGGTCTTTGCCTTGCTTAGAACTCATTACCCCAGAGGCCGGAGATATCACTGATGCTATTTTAATCCACTAAGCTGCTGTTGCTTAGCTATGTGGCAAGTCTTATAAAACTCTGCTCTGCACAAAGCAAAACCTTCCCTCTCCTGGCAAGAAGTCCTTGAACTTGAAGGTTTGAATCTCTAGCAAGACAGACTGTGGCAAAACGACTAGTCATAATAGCAGTGCAGGGTAATGCCTTATATTTTCAAATTTTAGGTTTCGCTGTACTGTATTAGTGCACATCCAGCAGCTCTTGTCACCAATAATTACTATCCCACAGCAACTACACTAAAGTACCCACCAATTAACTAATTTCATTTTGGCAGTTTTAGAAGCAGAAGAGGAGAAATATTGATGTCTCCAAAGCACAGTCAGCAGCTGACACACATCTTCTTTCTATCCAAAGGAGCTGCTGTCAAATGAATTGCTTAAAAAGGTATTTGAGGTGGTTCTATAGAACACAGCAAGGATGCAATGCAGAGCCTTCTGCAAGTATTAATTCTTGGGGCGCTATTAAGATTGGTACAAATGAAAAATACTCCTTGGTGGCAAGAAATGACAGCTTGAGAAAAGAAGTATTTCTAGATGGCCAGTATTTTAAAGGCTGAGTGAGTTTTGAGAATAGATATTTCCTCTAAAAAATAAAGCAAACCTTGACTTTTTCAGCAATATGCACTAAATATTTAATAAGGGATCCTGGAGCTCAGGAAGGTTTAAGACACTGTGTTAGAATATTGAACTAATAAGCTCCTCCAGTAAGCCTCTAAATACGTATAGTTAAACATTACCTAGTTTATTTTAATTATTTAACACAGACACTGAAGGAGGTTAATGTGACCCAGCGGACTTGTTTATGTTGAAAACTATTGCCTCTCCTTACTCAAAAATCTGCATGCTGAGCTGCATCAGAGCACAGAGCTACAAGGGAGCCATAAGGAGCAGAGCTTTACAGCTGCCTGCTAACACCAGGATGGGAGTGTTGGCACCAGGGCTGTGACTGCGTGGAGACACAGCCCATAAACAAAGTCAGGCCCATTGATTTTATTCACATCACTTGGAAAACTAATATACTTAAGTTAGAGGCATAGCTGAGAATGCCCTTGATGATGGGGGATATTGCTCGTTTCTAAAATTTAGTTTTAGAAATATAAAAATCCCCGTCATCTACTCTTCAGTTCACAAATCCTAATTGCTAGTGGTCCTTCTCTTTCTTCAGACTGCGGGTGATACATCACTTGGATCTTCAGCCTGGTCCTCAGCTACAACAGGAGAGAAAGCTGCCTTCACTAACCACTGAAAACAAAGAAATAACTCAAACCACTCCGAAAAACTCAAGAGATAGGGGATAGTTACGAAATAGTAGGGAGAGAAAACCAGCTTTGCAGTCTTCCACATCCATTCAAAAAGAAGGAGATGAGGGAAAGGCAACAATTCATGGCCCCTACCAGGAAAGGGGGGGAATAATCTAGTTTTAAGCAATACCGTCTAAGACCCAGTGCATTCACCTGGACATCTCTTCTTTAGAAAGACTAAAAGCTAGTCTTGCATAAGTAAAAAGGGCTAGAGTCTCATTTTAACTGAGTATCTTGTTTATCTAAAAAAATCTTGTTCAACATTTGTTTTCATTTGTCCTTGGGAATGCCAGCACAGGCTGAGGCCTATGTTCCTTCTTGTACATGGAATGCAAAATCATCCATCTCATGCACAGCATAAGGTGCCAATGTACAACATGGTTTAGCTCTGCAATGTCTCTGTTTCAGAGCAACGTTCAGAGCCATCATTTTGATTCTATAATTATATATAATATTATGTATTAGTGTTATATGTATTATAATTACATATTCTATTCTATATTCTGTTTATAAAATAGAGATTGTTACACACCAAAGAGAAAAGCCACTGAGAGCAGAAGTCAGGGCACCCTTAGAGGATCAGCTGGCAGAAGGAAGGCATTGGAGTTCACTGTGCAAATGGAGTCAGATCCACTCAGAAGGCAACATATAATGGAAATTTTGCATATGTGTTTCCTAGAAACAAAGAATCCTCTGTGCTAGAGCAATCCTATCGGCAGATCCGTGCACAAAGCTCTGTGCTGCTCTACCATTGGAGATCTACTGGCTTAAAACTGCAGAATCCTGCCCAAAAGGATGGTAAACACCTATTTCAGCTTCACAAGACACCTGCTCTGCCACCCCAACCCTGTCTCACCATCACCTCCTTGGAGGTTATAAACATGGGTGACCATGACTGTGCTTTGTTTCTAACTCATCGCTCTGCCTGAGTGAAAGGTGTGGTATTTTTAAACCTTCACAAGATCCAGGTACCTAAATTCCACAGCTATTCAATTTCCAAGATTTAAATAAACTGGGGTTTGTGCTTTGGAGTTTTGCCCTCCAGAAAAACAAAACTTCATGAATATTACTCTCACAGTAAAAACAACCTGATTTTTAAACAAAGCTGAGGTAAATCCTCCAAGTAACATCAACATCATCTTCAAACACCTAAAAATCTCAGTACTGAGGAAACCACTGAGGCAGAAACTCATCCACACAAAATGAACATAATAATTAGCGATTCAAATGCTTTATCTGAGAATGAACCCAGGGGGTGCCAGAGTCTTTTTTAACCCCAGTCCTGAATAAAAATAGCATGCTTAAGTCTTAATTTTGTTGGCTTATTTTTCCTTTTCTGCAGGAATTTCATTAGTGCTTTCCTTTAAAGCTCTCCCAGGACTCGGTGATGTGCCCGGAGAGCTTTTAAAGGAAAAGCGCTTACTTGCTTGGCATCTCCTTCCAGCCCCTCCTAGCTCTAATTACAAGGTACAGATTAAAAATACAAATTAGTTTCATCATTGCATCCTCGGCCTTTTGGAAAATAAAAAACAAACAAACAAAAACACACACAATAAAACCATAAACAAAACTCCAAAGGAAAAAAAAAGCAGTGGAGCTTCCAACCTAAGGTGAAACATTGAAGTCAGCAGCTTGTACTAGGAGAGGGGGAAAGAAAAGATGAAGTCCAATTTTAAAAAAAATTCCAGTACAAAGCTCACATGCCCGTGGCAGTCTTGCTTGAGTACAAAGGTGTGCAGCATGCAGGTGACATAATTAGGTCACTGGGGGCAAGGCTTCTTAGAGCTATTATATAAAGAAATCCATAAAAGTTCTCAAATTACACATCTTCCAGGTTTCAAGAAGGTTCAGAACAGCAACTGTGCAAGTAACCTGGAGTAAGTCCTTCCTGGCAGTACAAAGCATTGCAGTTATATGATCTGGCTAACTAGCTGCTTTCCATCATTATTCTGTTCTCAGCTTGCAATTATTTATGGGATCCTGCTAAATATGTTTTATAACTTTGTCACTGAACACAAAACAACATTAAAGAAATTAAAGGTGAGCTACTAGTGGTGTTTCCCTCTCATTTGAGGATGAGGAATGACACTGCTCATATAACAAAAATGACTAATAAGACACTTTCCAGGTGGGATTTTCAGAAGTGTCTAAAGGGAACACTGAAAACAATGACCTTTCCTGTTCAGCATTTGCTGATGGTATCTAATGGATGATATTTAACCCAATGGACATCTAATGCATGAAAACTCAGAGAGATGATATCTAATAATCAAAACCTAATGGATCTGAAACCAAGTGTGTGTTGGACACACATGAGAACAGCACAGGCTGTGCTGGGAGGGATGGACCCCAGTGTCTGGATCACAGTCTGCACTGACAACAACCTCTGCTGGCCCAGCACTTTCAAAAATTATTGGGGAGTCAGTGGCAGGTGGAAGCACTGTAAAATAACATCTGTCCTGCTCCTTTAGAACTTTCAGTCCTCCAGGGTTAAGAAGTGTTTGAAATTCAAGGTGCACACACAGTTCCCCTTTAGGAAAGCACTGTGAAAAACAGAGTCTCACTAAACTCAGCAAACCACAGCAATCTCCTGTTCTCTGCAGCAGTCCCAGTTCCATTTACTCTGAAGCATTTCATAATTAGTTCAGAACATGCTGGACTATTGGATTGACCAGTATCATAAAAAACAAGAGCAAATTGAAATGGAACCAACTAAAGTGGAGAAATAACTTGCTTAGGACAGAAAGCAAAGTATTATTTTTATCACCTGTAGCCAAACTCAACACTTGGAACAAGACACCAACATCAGGATATTCTTAACAGCAGCCTGTCTACACCACCGTTACAACTGCATAAATCATCTCTTGATTATACTGTATCATTTCCTAATGAATGTACAGAAGCAAATCCCAATACACTTCTAAACTGTGCCCTTAAAACTTCCAAACTCCCCTAAAATTCCCCAGTTTCATGTGGATTATTTTATATGTCTGCCAGCTAGAGCTGTTCTGTCTTCTCCATGGATATTCCATCTTCTGTCACCTGGAGCATACACAGCACTCTCCCACAGGGTCAGGCACAGATCTAGATTATTAATGCTAATGAAATATCTTCCCTGGATGGCACAATTAACCCTAACTAAGGGACCTCTTTATTTTTAAAATATTCTCCTTCAAAGCAATTTTTTTCCTTTAGGCTTTTAAGCCAACCAGATAAATCCAACAGCTGGGAGAGTCCTGTAACTCAAACAGCCCCAATTTCCATAGTGCAGCATCAGATAATACATTCAGCCAGTGCTGGTGTTGATAAGTTTGAAACAATTTTCTGTCACTGTACCTGCAAGCAACTTCAGAAGCAGGTGAACAAGTTGCCAAAATCTTGTTTCATTCCAAGATTAAGGGCTATAGCAGAGGTCAAGTCTGTACCAGCTCCAAGCTTGCATTTTTTTCCATATAGCAATTTTCCTCACTTGATGATCTCCATATTCTTGCCTAGAACCATCACAAAGACCTGTGGCTGGGATTAAGTCTCTTCTACATATCCAAAAGGGAATACTGTGGATTTACTATTAACAATCCAGCATTTATAGCCCTGCCATTCTAGGGAAATAGTCTGTTCTCATCTCATATTTCCTGCTTGCAACAAACAGCACTACCCTTATTGCAACCACTTAATGCCATATTCACACCCTAGTAAATACAAGTATTTTTTCATAAACTTAGAACCACCTCCAAAGAAAGCAGGTGTGATATTTCCAGAAATATATCTTGCTGTTAGCTACAGTATTTACTAATTAGCCAAGAACAATTTAAAAAAATGCATTGACTCTCAACATGAATTGCAAGAGACCAGATGTTAAAAATTAAAAAGCTCTGTTCTATTGATTGAAGTTCAGGCTCTACCTAGATACCCAAAATGTTACTAATTTTTGTGGGACTTCATTACGCTGAAGAGAGAGTCTTAACTGTACAAATCTCTTTTCTCTCATGGTACAGAGTCCACACATAAATAGCTGAAAAATACAGCAGTGACACTGAGGTGAACTGCCCACACTTTGATTCTAGTAAATTGTTAGCCTTGGAAGTGAGCTGGATTTCATTTAAATACTGGCACACATATAAAGTATTGCAGGTCTGAGCACTCAACATAAAATCATGACATTTGGTTATGAAACATTTAGTTATTTTGTACCTTTATAACATAAATGCTAAACACCTCGATGCTATACAAGATGTTGTCACAAATTTTAAGAAACATAATTTACATCTTAAATAGACTCAGAAATTCAGATACTGCTTCTAACATGAGGATACTAACATGAGGAATGTGGGACCGCTCAAGGTCAAACCTAATTACAAAGCCCGCTAAGATGAGGATCATTTTTTAAGCAGCGGGAAATTAAATCATTTGTCAGCGCTATCAGGCAGTAAATACCTGCCTGTTTTAATTGCTGTTGATACAGCCTAATACAGCTTGGAAGGGAAATGCTCGGGCTCAGTTTCATTTCCCTTCCCAGGTGAAGTTCTGCCTGCCAAGCCGCGGGCTGGGCTGGTCCCGGCTCAGCCTGACCCACCCCGGGGACACTTGCCCTGGAAAATGTGGGCACTGAGGAAACCAAACACCGAGCTGTGCCTCTCCTGGGTGCACAGGGGCACATAAAAGAGCAAGGAGGGAGGAGACCCGGTGGAAGCGTGGGAGGGATGTGCTCGGCGGAGGAGCGGCGCTGCTCGGCGGGACCGTGCCCTGCGGTGCCGCTGCCATCCCGCGGGGCCG